>JAPDOI010000686.1:0-313746 GCA_029168955.1 Aplectana chamaeleonis
GTACCTGAGCTCCTGCATGTTCAGAGAGCACATTACGATGTCAGTGAGGAACCGCCGACTGAGTCTGAAGTTTTAGATTCTGTCCGGGAGATGAAGAATGGAAAGGCAGGTGGAGATGACAACATCAACGTTGAAATGCTGAAAGCTCTTCCTCCGTCTGGGATTCGTGAAATGTCCAGCACCATTCGTGCTATATGGATGAGCAAAAGGATACCCGATTCATGGAGACATGCGATCATCGTACCTCTTCACAAGAAGCTATCCGTCACGGATCCTAAGAACTACAGAGGAATCTCTTACTTCGTGTCATGTACAAGGTTTTCGAACGTATCATTCTCGAGCGACTTATCAAACATCGTGAAGGAACGACCAGAGATGAGCAAGCCAGTTTTCGACTCCGAAGATCGACCACCGACCAAGTGTTCGTCGAGAAGAGTAATTGAATCGTGGCAGCGGTTTTCGAAGCCATTACAGCTTGCTTTTTGGACTTCTAGCCGCGCTCGACTCTCCTCATCGTGATCGATTAAGCCACGCTCTGCGAGCAGATGGAGTCCCGGAAAAGTATGTCTGGTTAATCGAGGACATGAACAAAGGAGCAACAACAGCTGTCTGTACACCTGTTGGATATACTTCGCTTTCGAGGTGGAAAACGCAGGAGTAAGGTAAGGAGCCGTTGGTGAGACCTTTTCTTTCAACCCCGCCGCTGATGACATCATGCGTAGAGTTGCAGAACAGTTTCCTGCGGATGTGATCCTAACACCATCAGGGCGCTCCTTGTCGACCTGGAGTACGCTGACGACATTGTGTTATTCGCTGAAAACAACGCAAAACTGCAAAGGATTGTGAACCTCGTTTCGGAAGAGCATGCCGCAGTTCATGGACTTTCTGCTCCTCGGTCCCGACAAATGCAAGCAGATGTGGGTCTCTCAGAGGCCTTCAACTGGAGTTTGTGTGACGGACAACGTATCGAACTGGTGGACGATTTCTGTTGTTTGGGCTGTTTGCCGAAGAATCGATGGTAGTTATGCAGCGGATATTCGACAACGATGTGCGAAAGCTAAGGTCTGCATTCAATTCTCTAACCAAGTGTTTGTGGTCTACCACCATCGCGAAGGAAGTCAAGTTGCGCGTCTACCTATCCGCCATTCGTCTCTATCATGATGTACGGATCGGAGACGTGGGCAGCACCGAAAACGCAGATGGAAAGGTTGGATTGCACGGAGAGGAAGCTTTTAGGCGTTTGCTTGGATATTTCTGGCCGCGTGGAAGCTATAACGAAGACCTTTACAAGGAAATCGACGCAGCACATCAACGCTTGACACGAGGGAGGTGCCAGCATCTCCTAACGCCATCTCAAGCAGCAATGGAAAGTCGACTCTGACTGCTCGGGCATATACTAAGAAGAACGCCGGATCGTCTCTTCGTACAACACGCTTTAAAAATGCTTCCAAATCCTGTCTGGAAACGGCCACCTGGGCGTAGGCGAAAGTTCTGGACGGATGTGGTTAAAGAGGATTTAAAGTCACTCGGCATCGAAAGACAGTTCAGGCGCGATGTTTCGTTTCGCAGGAAATGGAATAGTGACAGCTGGATGGAATGTGTTCAAATTGTGGCTGAAGACCGTGAAAAATGGACACGGCTGACTACTAGGACGGCACACTCGGTGAAGATGCGGAATGACCGCGTCAGGCGAAAAGCCAACCGATTAAGTCAAAAAAGTTGGCGCGTAATATGCCTTTTGACTTCACGCTGCAATAAGATTTTCCCCGTAAGCTTTCATCCTTCCATTAATTGCCTTATCAGCAGCTGTGTGGGAAACGTTGACGTCATTTTAGGGGCTTACATCGTATATCCCATTTGTGTACCTATGTACTGATAGTCGTTGTATGATGTATTCATGACTTCCATTTCCTTACTTATATTCATTTTGTGATTTTTCTAGATTCAAAAGGACATCGTCGGCAAGATTCGCTTCAGGAAAGCATATTCAGTATGACCGGAAAGGAACTCAAGTAAGTAGTTTTTGAATTATCGCGATCAGTTTTACGCCGCGTTTCGTATGTCCAGATTATTGTCTGAACTCCCGGTTTCTTAGAATTGTGTGTTTAGAACATTTGATGCTACTGATTTGTTTCGCCCGTCTGGTGAAGGTTCGACCGATGGCAAGTCAGCTTGTTTCACGAACTGCACGTGCATATGCTTCTATACGGGGAAAGTGGTCGTGTAGTGGATTTGGGCAGATATTGAGACCGCGTTTCGGATCCCCTCACAGCTCTTCTAAGTCCCAGAGGATCTTCTGTTTCCAACCGCATGCTGCGTTAAGGGGTAGGGTGCACACTTTCCTCAACGGAGCTTTGAACTGATATTTGATTTTCAGTTGCCTTGTTTCGTTTGGAACCAAGCTTCTCAAAGCGGCGACTTTTTGGGTGGTAATTTGCACTGACAGTTTCTCTGGTTGATCTAATGGCCAAACATGTGCGTGGATATTCTGGGCCAGCATTTTTGGGGTGTGAGTGGAGACGAGGATGTTCTAAGCACCGTCATCTAACGTTATTAGAGCTCTTGATCACGGTGTGTTATCCTTTCTCTTTTAAAATTTTTTCGTACAACCTACTGAAGATGGCATACAAAATATGAAAGACAGCATACACGAATGAAAATTTGGAAATAGGATCGTAAGAATTCCAGGTCAGAAAATAAAAATTTAGTGGAAGGATCGTGAAATTCTCGGCATTTGCTGGGGCTCTTGACAAAGGATTCTGGGGTTCAGCCTATTAGCAGTCATTTTCATAACGTTTATACTTTTTACAAGGGAAGTGTGTTTAGAGTGGTAAACGCATCTGCCAAAACGACTAGTATCGTTAGTGTCTCTTAGTGGTTCAATAGTAAAACTGCTCAGTATCCAGCCCCGAGCTGCAGATTTCAAGAAGTTACATGTGCTTAAAAAGGTCGTGTTTTTGTGCTTTTGTACCCTCTCCAAAAGTGCATTGATCTTTTTCGAAAATTCGGAAACGGACTCCCATAAATGTTTGGGAATTCAGCGCCCAAAACTACTCCCTGAGCAAAAATTTCGTTGAAGGCGCATTTTTCCATACTTTGTCCAGACTGATAGCGTTTTTGGACTTGTACTGGATTTTCGGCCTCATGCGAATATTTACGCCGATGAGAGGGCTCTGGAAAAGCGTTTCAGAAATATGTTTCAGATTTGACTTGGAATTTCTCCCAGGGGGTTTTTTAGCGCTGATTACGAATCTGCGGTTTGATAGTCAGATTTTCCAAAGTTTTCGGCTAATTTCGCTCAAAGCTTCACAACCGGGTAAATTTCGAGGAAAACGCCACTTTCGAGATTTTCGGAGTGCCACGGTAGATATTGCTCAAATTGTCCCTCTGGGGTTATTTGGAGTGCTGAGCACGAATCTGGAGTCCGTTTTATCGATTTACTTTGCAAATTTACGGTATAATTACGGTGGGTGCATGGTAATTCGGTCAAAATCTCAGATTTTACTCAAAAATTGCATAACGCGGGTTATTCGGGCTCGTGGAGAATATGAATTTAACGTCCGCTTGTCGATTTTCAAAAATGCCAAGGTGACTGTTGCCCTCAAATGACATTTTACCTACCGTAACCTACAGTAAAACTCTCGAAACTTCGACAAATGGACCTTAGATCTGTGTTCACCACCCCAGATTACCTCCTACGTACAAAGTTTTGGGCTGAATCTCGAGAAAATTTTTGAAACTCGCAAAAAATGTCTGGACTCCTTTGCCTTTCGCGAGGCTTTCTAAAAAATGCTCACAAACTTGTTCGAACTTGCAGCTCGGGGCGGGATATCAGCATTTTACAATTCGAGCCAGAAGAGATACTAACGATACTGGTCGTTTTCGCAGATGCGTTTACTCACTCTAAACACTTCCCCTTTGTTAGGAGATGTGGTTATTTTAACAAAGAAAATGAGCAGGGTCCCTAGTTTTCGAAGCTCAGGATTGCTCTGAATGCTCTTTGGGCTACCACATTTGACCACATTCCAACAGGTGTATGCGTCTGGATGCAGTCTCACAAGTCCATCAGTGTCACTTTCTCCTTCAATATTATGAGCGTGTATGCTTCCTCTATGCTGTTGTGCTCCAAAGTGTCAATTCTGAGCAGGCACAGATTTTATACTCCACTCAGTTTGATGACACGCACAAACTACCCTTGGATCAGGGTACGGCACGAGGTGTGGACAAGGCCAAATTTATTCAGACCTCCTCCCTTCCAAAAGCAAACTTCTTTGGCGATTTTCTTAGGACCCCACTCTCAGAAACGATGATAGGTCAAATTTTAGGCGATTTTTCTCGGACACCCTCCCAGGAGCGTTATTTGTCTGTTTTGCTAAGGTAAATTTGAACAACTCATTCCAAAAGATGTGGAGTAATTTAAAGAAGAACAAAACCTATTAAAAAACAAGACACTTAACAGTGAATTAGATCACATGGATGCAGTGCTTTTCTCTTCTTGACGGGGTACACATGAAGTTGCTATGGTTGCAAATAGATTAGCTATATGTAAAGGTTCTTATTTTTAGTAAAGGCTTCTCTTTTTTTAATGTTGAATATAAGACAATATAGGTTTCGGACGTGTATCTCAGAAATTGTGAATAATTCCTGATTAGAAGCTGTGCCAAGAGTAACGAGATGTTTTGAAGAAATAAATGTGCTTTTCAAATTAATATGAGTAATCACGGGGTGCACTGGTCGGTCACCCGGGGATGTCTAGGTACTTGACTGAACTACTCCCAGGCTAATCTTTATTCAGTTGAGAGTGGTGAATTCTCACCAACTCTCTTCCACAAGAAAACGATCCAGGCCAATAACGAGCTCTCGCTCTGCTTATAGAAGGAATGGGGCGGGGCCCCAATACATACGACGGCAACCATCTAATGACAACGGCGAGGAGAGTGCGTGAGGGGGAGAGCGCGGCAACAGCGCATGACGAAACAACAAGGCCACATCGGGCAGCTCGATCAACTTACAAGGATATTGATCGACGGAAACAATATAGAGTGGAGAACCAGCTTGGGAATAAAGAAGGCAAGAATAGAGTATAAATACAATACTATCAAACTAATGCATATTAACAGTGAAATAAGAAAAAGTACCATACAAGATATAGTACATAAACACTGCATATCTTAACACGCCCCTTCTTCTTCTTTCTTTCTTTGCAGCCGTTGAAGAGCAGAGGGTTTTGTCATAGGCGGAGTGAAATCTGGGCGACCAGCAGTGGATTCGTCCACAGGTCCATTGGTGTCAGCGTGGTAGGTCCCTCCGGACAGTTGAATAAATGTGGCGGTATCATGGCCGACGATACCGCGTGTCCGGCACACATCAGATTTGCTGCTGTCAATCTTTGCTGGACATAAGACATTAGCATTGTGAGAGTGACCACAGCGTAACGATGCGTGAGCGTGCATCTGGCCCTTCTTCCGGAGTTGAGACTCTGAGGCAGACGGGGGCGGTATATCTCCCAGTATAGGATTTATGGCCAATCTTCACAAGATGACATCCGTACGAACTTCTGGTGTGCTCCTCGCGCAAAAGACGGAGTCGTTCTTGCCAGAGTCGTGCCATCTTGCAAATTGACTTTGTTTTGAGCATCGGCGAATGGCTTCTTTATACTTCACTCTCTCACGGGTTTGTTAACCTAATGACGGGTGATTTGGCTGTTTTTATACCACATGTTAATGCGGAATTGCTGGGCCTGGAGCTGACAGTGCTCCTTCACCGGTAATAGAGACGGGTCTCAGCATGCAGGTGCTCGATTGGGGAACTCCTGCACATCCGGTAGCGCGATACGGAGAGCAGCATTTTGTACTCGTTGTATCTTTGTCCAGGAGGATTCTGAGACGAGATGCTGCCAAACCGGTGCGGCGTACTCCAGGGCGGGCTGCAGAATTGCCTTATACGTTGTGAGTATAGCCCCCATGCTACTGCCCCACGAAGTGCCGCCCAGGGCCCTGAGAACGTTGGAGCTTAGCTTTTAACGACTGCCTGCTTCTGCCTCGGTATTCTAAGGAAATCCTGAGTGACGGATCGATAATAAGACCGAGCAGAAAGCTGGAAAGCGAGCAGCAGGCAAACGGTCTCCATCCCACACGACATCCGGATGAGCGCTGTGTTTCGCGGATGGGTCCGTCGTGAGAACGGACACTGACGACTTGGCTGCAGAGATACTTAGCGCGCGCATCTTGCGGTCGAAAAAGCCTCTTTCAGTGTGATCAGGTCACTCAAGTTGATCTTATGGCTGGCGGCCACCTGTAAATCCCGGATCTCGACACATGATTGTTATGTCATCGGCATACGCGACGACCTTGATGTCCTGTGGAGGCTCAGGCACATCTCCGAGGCACAGATTGAAGAGGGCTGGCGATAGAACTCCCCTGAGGGACTCCGTAGCTGCCATATAGGAATACCAAGTTGGAGACATGGCCCTGAAAACATGACTTCTGCCCGCCGACCTTTAATAAAGGCCGATATCCAGCGCGCTTGCAAGCAAGATGGTATTGACGACTCCAGAATGTTGCTTCTTGACAGACCTACAAGGTTAACCGTATCAAATGCCTTGGTGAGATCCAAGCAACGCAACAGCTGCTACAGTTCTCAATGGCTTGTTAAAGTTGAACCCGTCGATAGCATAGCTTATGGTACTCTCTAGCAACGCCGTAGTTGTGGAATGTAGCCTCCTGAACCCATGTTGAAACAACTGCTTCTCGTTGTGCTCCGCTAGATCCTTGACAATGAGCTGGCCACTTTGGCGAAAGGTGACATCAAGTTAATGGGACGATATCCCTTTACTTTGATGACTCCGAGGTTTACAGGCTTGGGCAACGGGATGACGTTGGCTGTCTTCCAGTTTTGCGGAATAGTGCAAGAGCTAAACGAAGTGTTAATCATATCAACGATGAGCGGAAGGATTCCTCAGTCGGGAGTTTCTTCAGTACAGCAGGACAAATGCCGTCCGACCGACAGCTTTGGAGTTCCGCATGTCCTTTATAACGTCTTCTTCACTTGCGCCACAGTGAACGCCATCGGCCGTGCTCATGAGCGCGGGAGGCGGCACAGGCCTCTCTTTACTGCTCACTCTATTTTGCGGACCTCGCCTTTGTTACTCGTGACAAAGAAACTTTTACCGAGAGAGTAGCGCGGCTTCCCTTTCCCTGACTTGAAAACGTTATTACCGAACTCAATAGTGGAGATGGTGGCTGGCGAGCTCTTTCCCGATAGTTTCCGAAGAACGCTTCCAAGTAGCTCCACCGTCCGTCTTGAAATTCAACTGTTCTGTGAATTTTTTCCCACTGTTCTTTCTTGTGCTGGTCGAGATCTTTCTGATCTCACCATCCAGCTGAGCGACGATGCAGAAGGTCTAGATGGTCAACTGCTCTTCTGGCATCTCTAGTCCTAGGATTTTCTCAAGAATTTCTCTGGGTTTACGTTTGGATAGAGACGTCCTTCAACTCGGCCAACAGGGATAGCCGCCTTCATGTGCCCTGCGAATTGCATCAGATAGAAGTGATCGCTCCTTCTGATGCACATTGCCATTCCAACGGGTAATCAGCCGCTAGGCGTGTGGCGCAACCTCACTGAACAGGCACCCAGTCTGCTTGGCCTAAATTGAGATAAAGAACGATGTGACGAACACCAGAGATAAGGAGCAAGAGAATTTGAGAGATCGATTGTGCCCTTTCAAAGACGGGGAAACATGACAGTCACTGAATGACAATGTTGTTGAGGGAAACAGACCATGAGCAAGCGTTGGAAAGGTTGGACGAGATAAGAGTTATGTCTGGGCTAGAAGATCTGGCTGCCGTTGGCAGGGGAGACGAGGTGGGCTGATCATCACGTTTAAGATGGACCAGAGTCGCACTCCTCAGCCCATTCTTCGACTTCTTCTCCTCTAGCTTTATCAGAAACAAGGGACGAGCAGAAGGTGTGGGCATTGAAGTCGCCCGCGAAAACAACTGATGATGAGATGGGAATAATCGCTGAGTTGTTTGAGAAGAGGAATGGGATTGTAGGAGGAGGGGCATGAGGTGGTAGGGGGAATATATATGTTGAAAAGAGAAAGGGGTGTTTTAAGAGGGAGATGGATTGGAAGGTACCTCGAGAGTACCATCCAGTGGGGGTGTTTCTGGTATGAGGTGGGAGGGGAGAGAGGATAAAACAAAGGTTGAAACTCCTCCCTGCCAAGAGCTGACCTTGGAGCATGGAAGGCGGTGTAGCCCGGGATATTAGGGATGAGGATAGGTAGGGATGGAGAGAGCTTGGTTTCTTGAACCATGATCACGTCTGGATGGTAAGTACATGGCCGAAGAGAGAGAGCTCAGAAAGGATTTAGTACACGAAGGCCGTTGAGATTGATATGCATACAATGGAAAGGGGGCGATTTGAGGAAGAGGAATCAGAGTTGGTAGGTGAAGGCAGCATATAAACACAGCGAAAAGCAGAGTTATAATGCCTCACAGAACTTGAGACCCGAACAGGAGAGATGATGCACCCACCTTTGGCATCCGGAGCACTGGACGCTGGTATGTCTCCTAACAGTAACATCCTTGCCGCACGTGGCGCATAGGTACTTCTGAGCGGGTCCAGGATTCCTCCTCCTACGCCGGCCCTTGCCCAGGGAGAATCCGAAGGAGAGCTGCGGCCGGCTAGCACCTCTCCCATGACAAAAACCCTCTTCGCGGAGGAGTGACGTCGGTTTGCATAGAGGTGATCTTCTTTCCTCCACTACTGCCACGGCGTGAACGTACGACATCCTCGGCAGCCCCTCTTGGGCATGAGTCGTCCCGACTCAAAAAGCATCATTTAAAAACAATATATACGATGTATGGGATCTTGTAGATCCAATGGCAGCGAGAAGACTTCGAGCGGCAATCCTGAGACGAGCGAACATCTCCTCAATCACGGTCCGTGTACTTGAGGTTTCGGTGATCTGTCGTTGAGACATCTCGGGCATCGTCAGAATGGCGGAACCTCGTATTATCTGAACGTCGGTGCATCTTCATGTCCTTTGATCACGGGATTCGGCCGATGATGTCCTGTTCCCTCTTTACGATCCGGGTGATCACCGGGCTGCTGGGATTTTCGCCTGCTCGCCTGCAGGTCTTCCATCCAGGGCAGACTTCAGATATCGTTAGAGCGCGTTCTGCTCGCACGCGCTCGATTCGGTGCCTCCGCTCTTCTCTTGCTCTGAGCAGGTCCTGCAGGGTCTTCACCTCCTCACTGCGTTGCGGCAGGACCGAGACTACCTATGCTGACCTTTGCTGGTTTACGCTGACTCAGAACACGGCGCTGAAGGAAATTGCACACCCTCCCTTTCACGATGCTTTGCTCCTGAAAATGCATGAGAAGTGGTAGGACTACTTTCACGATCCAAGTCGCTAATCGCCTTGAATGCGACGTCGATGTTGGCTCAGCGTCACGGAAGTTTCCTCAGTCTGAGAGCATCCACGCCTAGCGGGATTTGCAGCCTTAGGATTTTCTGTCTCTTCAGACATGCCTTCTTGGCTACAATAGCGTCCGTTGCTTCTGAATCACAATTCCAGTCGTGTAACCACGCCATGAACGTGTTCCCTGCCCAGTCGTCTGTTTCCTGACTACTGCTTGCAGCTCCGTAGCTCTTTGAATGTTTCCGTTCTCTACAGTTCTTCCGAGACATGACCGAGCTTGGAACAATTGGAAACATCTGACAAACGACTTTTCCCTGATTCTCCCACTTGAGGTAGTGCTCAAGCGATGACCTTGGACGACTGCCTCCTTCGTTGAGCGTGATCCTGCAGCAGATACACTACCGTACGCCTTCTGACAGAAATTGAAGCCCAATTTCTTTAGTGCGTTGGTACCCAATACAAAGTGTTCCGTCCCTCCAGCCATGACGAACAATGCAACTCCTTTGCCTGCTGATTTTGCCGACCTGCACCGTCAGCCGAACAGCTCCTTTTTGAACGTCACCTTGTTACCTGGAGGCATCGTACACTGGCTTCTGCTGGTCGAGAGGAGTAAGCTCCTCTATATCAGCGTCCAGAGTCAAAGCCTGCATCTTGGGCAGCTAAGAACATGTCCAACGGGATTCAGCATGCTGACTTGCGACCCTGGTATCCAGTGAGAGCCCTTTGACAGGACAGTCTGGCAAGCAGATGGACGTCAAGCCATAACATTTGTTCACCCACGAGCTCTGTTTGTCTCGCTTCCCGTTCTTCCTGCTCCACATATCCACTTGGTGCACAGAGACGAAGTGAATATCACTGGGTGCATCAGCTTCCACCGTTGTTTCCAAGTTGACTCCTGTATAGGGGCTTCCTTGCTTCACAGCTCTGCAATCCGTCTGAGATATGGCATGTCTTGTTGCAGTTGAAGCAAGCACCTGATGCGAAGGCTCAACGCTTTGGTCAACGCTGGATTTTGCGTCTCCTTGGTGGAACAACCGTTCTAGAGCTGGAAGTTTTCGCAGCCGCTAAGTGAATCTCCACTGCCGGAATCGGTGCACCTATTCTGCCGTTCTGAAGGTGGGAGCACCGCAGCTGCAACTGCTCTGCTCCTCTCACAGCGTTGTGCCATGGCTTTGACCCATCTCATACGCTGTACCCACTTCGGGGCTATTTCCATTGTCGTGAAGAGTTGTAAATACCTGCTGGCCAGCCTGAAAGCTGACTGAGACAACCTCTGGCTGCTCAGAGTCGTGCGGGAGACAACTCCCTTCCTTCGCTTGCATCCGGATACGCCTTCCTTGTGAGCTTCTCCAGCCTCTAGGCAGTACCGGAGTGACATCTGTCGACTTTTGGACAAGCGTTTCAGATCCATGTACGCGTTCATCGGAGTTTGCAGAATCATGCGTTTCAAGCTTGTTCCGGAGACAATCTACCAAGTCTCTCCGAAATCCGCCTGTTTGACGTAATCCGGTAACGCCTCTGCTACGCCGCTTTTGGGTAACCACCCAGTTTCGGCATCAGGAGGTGCACCAGAAGATCATTCCTCAACTCCTAAATGCTGGTATTTCATCCTGAATCGCAGAAATGAAATCATCAAAATTTCTGTAACTTCGGGGTCACGTAAACACCTCTACGTCTGGCAAGGTCATTGCATCGACCATAGCCCCAATATTGTCTGAGCATAGACAACCTTCCTGGGGAGAGGGCACCTGCTCTGAGGCCTCCGATGAAAGCCTTCCGGTTCCCTCGTCTGCTGCCCGGATGCGGGTTGACAACGGTACGGTTCTCTCCGGCAATAGTGCTCTGCGCCTCCAGAGGGCTTACCTTGTGCCGCCGCCGCTTGATCGAGGGTTCCCGTAGCAACTTCTGCCTCTCGACGTCACTTCGAGATTCGGCTGCTCAGACGTGATCTGTGCTCTTCGCCTGCACATTACTGGCTCTGGAGGTCCGTTCTGGCAAAAAGAGTTCAATTCCAATAGTACGACTATGCTCTCCAAGTTGCTGTTGTTTGCTCTTCAGATCTCTCGTCCTTTACGGACTCAACAGAGGCACTTGCCCTTTCAAAGAGTTAGACATACACCTTGCTAGAACAAATGGCTGCGATCGCATCGCACAATCTTTTTCTTGATCCTGTGCGAGTGTTCCTTCACGGCCAGCAGCTTCTCGAGCTCATCCTCAATAATACTACAGTTCTCATTGACTATTGAACTCGCCACTTTTCTCACTTGCGGGGAAAACTTCCCTGCCTATCTGCTGCACTCTTGCTATGCTAGCTCGGACGGTAACTCTCGTGAGAGCACCCAGACAACTATTGATGGCTTCGATAGCATCTCTCACCTGCTTCGAGGTCTTGCTCACTTGCAGCATCATCAACCTTAGTAGCACGAGACGATCCAAAGTCGTCTGCATTAGGAGAGTATTTGGTTTGACGTGGACGACTCGTCCAGTAACAACCTCAAGTTCAGCTGGATCCATGTCGGAAGCCTCCGACGACATCATTCTCTCTGGAAAACACGTGAAAGTCTATTGTACTTTGGCACTTTGCCTCTAAGCAAAATGCTAACACAGCACTCAGACACAACGGCCCTGATACACACGCGACCCCGGCTGCTGGCTAACCGTGTACTCCGACACGGAAGTGGCTTTACACCACACACTACGGCATCGCCGCCCACGCACACGCAACGTCCAACCTAGCCGCTGTTGCACGCACCGACACGCCGAAGCTGTGTCGGGGCACACTGCTAACCATAACGACAGGAGTCGCGCCCTTAGCTGCTCCGAGCGGGCCTATCGGCGGTATCGAAGGTCAGCCCGGAGGTTTTGTTCGGCCCCTCAAATTTTTGAATCACGGGTGACTGGTCCCTAGGTCACCCAGGGATGTCATGAGGTAATTTGACCGAACTACTCCAGGCTAATCTTTTATTCAGGTTGAAGAGTGAGGTGGAATTCTCTACCAACTCTCTTTCCACAAGAAAACGATCCGAAGCCAATAACGAGCTCTCGCTCTGCTTATAAAGGAATGGGGCGGGGCCCCAATACATACGACGGCAAATCAATGACAACGGCGTAGAGGAGTGCGTGAGGGGGTGGGGCGCGCAAGAGCGCACATGACGAAACAACAAAGGCCAATCGGCCAAGCTCGATCAACTTACAAGGATATTGGATCGACGGAAACAATATTAAGGAGAACTAGCTTAAAGAAGGGTAAGAATAGAGTATAAATACAATACTATCAAACTAATGCATATTAACAGTGAAAATTACAAAAGTACTACAAGATATGTACATAAACACTGCATATCTTAACAGAGTTCTGTAAATTTATTTCGAAAAGTCCAAGGAAGAACAGGTCACTTCAAATGTATGGACTGCTAGATGGAAAGAGCGTCATCCGAATCTGGTTTCACGTTGCGAATTTAATTCACTCTCCGAAACCCACTTTCACACACGAAACAATAATGACTTGCGGGTTCGATCCTGCAAAGGTGCTTAACTAATTTTTGCAAGACGTTAGATCACTTTTTTTTTTTCGCAAATTAAGGGTCACGAAAGTAGGATGTAGCCGGAGTCGACAGTGGTAGATTGACCCCTGTATACACATCGTTCACCGTCTAAGATAGGCGCTGAAGGGCACTACACTGTTTGGCTCACACCTGCTGCAGGAACAACGTGGTCCCGCTGGAAGACCAAGCATTTTTGCAAGATATGGGTCAGGAGCAGGGCTGTGCGGAAGTGTTCCGATTCCGTTTCCGTATTTCCGGCGTTTTTGGGTTGTTCCAGGTTCCGTTTCCCTGAGTTTTTGGACCAGGAAACGGAATCTTTCTTCTTCTTTGCAGCCGCAAAAGGATTTTCGTCATAGGTTCAATAAACGGGCGACCGGAGTTTGATTCAACCACAAATCCATTGTCGTTTAGTGTGTGGTGGACCTCTCCAGGATAATCGAATAGGTATGTTGTATTGTGGCCAGGGTTACCACGCCAATCCGGGCACTCGTCGAAGGCTTACTGCTGTCGATCCTATGCAGAGTAATGACATCAGCATAGGGAATGCTTGCCGAGATGTCGTACGCGTTCGTGCCGTGGCAGTGTGGAGGAAAAGAAGATTGCCTCCGTGCAAGCCGACGTCATCCCCCACTCCACAAAGAGGGTTTTTGTCATGGGAGGAGGTGCTGGCTGGCCGCGTCTCTCCTTCTGGATTCTCCTGCAAAGGCGGCTGGCGTGGAGAGGAATCCTGGACCAGCTCAGAAGCACCCATGCGCCACAAAAAGTGCGGCAAGGATGTCACATGGATGAAAACAAGCGTCCGAAGTGCTTCGGGATGCCAAAAGGTGGGTGCATCTCTCTCCTGTTCGGGTCTCAGCCTCAGCGGGCATCATAACTCATCTTTTTCCCGTTGTGTTTTTACTGCTCCTCGCCTTCCAACCTCAGATACTCAGGCAGTAACTCCGGCTGAGGGGCATGGCAATACTGGCTGACTAAACATTGTACTCCGGGCATGCCACACCGGTATTCACTGCCCCTCAGCGCCGGTAAATGGTGGAGTTGCGCTCAACCGGGCAAAGTGGCTGCCCCTCAGCCCGCATTCACTGTTCCCTCAGCCGGTAAATGGCTGCCCCCTCAGCCCACACTCACTGTCCCCTCAGCCGGTAAATGGCTGCCCCCTCAGCCCCACATTCACTGCCTCTCCTCAGCCGGTAAATGGAGGTCCGCTCTGCCAGCGTATTAGTTGCTTACCACGTGAGATTTGAAATCGGATCTGCAAGAGTAGATAAAGCCCCCTAGTAGGCCTCTCCCTATTCCCCCAGCAAGTTCGAAGCTTACGTTTCATTTCTGAAGCGGTAAGTTTTCTGAAGGGCAAGCTTGAAGCGGCAAGCCTTACTCTTGCTTAGCTAAGAATCATGAATTTACTTCCGCTGTCACGTCCCCACGGTCACAACGAATCGTAAAGGGGTGAGGAGGTCAATGATCCAAATCATGTGGATGACCATCCGTTCGAATGCCAACACCGGAATCAGCTCGAAGTCCATTTCGCTCGCTCCGTACATGAGTTTCTGGTTCTGCAGTCTAGTGTCTGCCCGCTCAGCCACGGTAAAGCCATGCCCCTCGGCCACGGTAATGCTATGTCTGCCCGGATCAGCCGGGTGACATGCTCAGCCGTGGATTTATGTCTGCCCGCTCGAGCCAGGTAAAGCCATGCCCTCAGCCGGTAATGCTAATATGTCTGCTCCAGATCAGCCGGTGAACATGCTCAGTGCCGTGGATTTATGTCTGCCCGCTCAGCCCGCGGTAAAGCCATGCCCCCTCAGCCGGTAAAACGCATGTGCCCGCCCGCTCAGCCGGTAAGGGCACGCTCCGCTCCCAAAATCAAGCTTCGCTTCCGCTCAGCCGACGAGCCTACTTCTCCGCCCGGCTCAGCAGGTGTTATTATCTGGAGTAGCTCTATCTCAAATCCCCCCTTTCCATTGTGCATATCAATCTAAACGGCCTTCGATGCCAAGCTTTCTGAACTATCTTTCTCTCTCTCTCTCTCTCTCTCTTCGCACGTACATGGCCCATCCAGACGTGATCATGGTTCAAGAAATCAAGTTCTCTCCATCCCCTACCTACCCCTCATCCCAATATCCCTGGCTACACTGCCTTTTGATGCTCCAAGGTCAACTCTCGGCGGAGAAGTTCCCACTTTCTGTTCTATCTTCACTTCCCTCACACCTCATTCCCAGCACCCCCACGGACGGTACTCTCGAGTACCTCCCAATCCATCTCCCCCTAAAAACACCCCTCTCTCTTTTCAAAATATACATTCCACCTACAACTTCATGTCCTTCATCTTACAATCCTATCCCACTTCTTAAGCAGCTGTGCGACTGCTCCCTCTCATCCTCGGTCGTTTTCGCGGGTGATTTCAACGCACACACCTTTTGCTCGTCTCCCGGTTCTGATGCTAGAGGAAATGACGTCGAGGAATGGGCAGATGAGTGCGACCTGGTCATCTTAAACGATGATCAGCCCACTCGTCTTCCTGCCAACGGCCGATCTTCTAGCCCAGACATATCTCTTGTCTCGTCCAACCTTTCTAGCTGCTGCTCATGGTCTACCTCGACGACTTTGCCAAGTGACCATGTTCCTGTCTTTGTCCACATCGATCTATCCAATTCTCTCGCTCCCTTTTCTGGTGTTCGCCATCGTTATTATCTTAATTTAGGCCGAGCAGACTGCCGCCTGTTCACTGAAGTTGAGCTTCGCCTATCGGCAGATTACCCCTGGAATGGAAGCGTTCACCAGAATGAGTGCCATTTATCTGACGCAATCCGCAAGGCCGTGAATGCGGCAATTCCTGTCGGTCGCGTCAAGACGTTCTATCCAAATGTCGACAGGGAATTCGTCGACAAAATCAGAACGAGAGATGCGAGGAGAGCGGTTAATCGTCTGGACCCCGTGGTTGCTGAGCTTGACAGTGAGATCAGAAAGGATCTGGACAGACACAAGAAAGAAGATTGGGAGATGTTCACCGGGCAGTTGGATTTTAAGACGGACGGTGCAGCTACTCGGAAGGTTTACGGAAGCTTCCGAGTAAAAGCTCCCCCGCCACCGTCTCCACCATAGAATTCGACAACAATGTTTTCAAATCGGGTAAGGAAGCCGCTTATGCTCTTGGTAAAATCTTCTTCATCACCAGTACTAAGCGTGGTCCGCAGAATAGAGTAACAGTAAGAGAACTGTGCCGCCTTCCGCTTATGAGCACGGCCGAAGCGTTCACTACGACGCAAGTTGAGAAGATTATAAAGGAAAATGCGGAACTCTAGAGCTATTGGTCCTGATGGGATATGTCCTGCTGTCTTGAAGAAGATACCCACTGACCTCCTACCGCTTCTCACTGATGTGATAAACACCTTGTTCAGGTCGTGTACTATCCCGCAGACTTGGAAGACGGCAAACATCTTGCCGCTGCCCAAGCCTGGCAAACCCCAAGCTTCAGTCAGTTATTCAGTTAT
Source organism: Aplectana chamaeleonis (assembly GCA_029168955.1). NCBI lineage: Eukaryota > Metazoa > Nematoda > Chromadorea > Rhabditida > Cosmocercidae > Aplectana > Aplectana chamaeleonis. Next base: position 16,462 of record JAPDOI010000686.1, read on the forward strand.
ATCGGCCCACTAGCTTGTTGTCTTCTTTTGCTGAAGTAGCTGAAGAGCTGTTCGTCAAAGACCTGGCTGAACATGAGACAGGTGTTTCAGCATGAGTTCAGAAGACTGCACTCCACGACGACAGTTTTGTTAGAAATTACTAGCTATGCCATCGATGGGTTCAATGCCCAGAAGCCACAGAGAACTGTGGCTGTTGCCTTGGATCTCACCAAGGCATTCGACTCAGTAAACCATGGAGTTCTGACAAGCAACCTACTGGATTCTTCAATACCGCCGTGGAGCGCAGGATAGCGGCATTCACTAAGGGAAGATGAGCTAGAGTTATGTTTCACAACCACGTTTTGAATAGTTTTCCTATTGCAGCTGGAGTCACACAGGGCGGCGTATTGTCGCCTGCTCTCTTCAGTCTGTACCTCGAAGAAATGTCCCCCCCCCAAGATATCAAGGTGGCCGCTTACGCTGATGATATGACCGTCTTGTGTCGTGATCGGGACATAAATGTGGCCGCCGCTAAGATTAGCGAGTACTTTATCACGCTGAAAAGCTTCTTTGACCGCAAAATGCTGAAGATTTCTGCGTCAAAGTCATCGGTATCCGTATTCACAATGGACCCGTCCGAACACAGCGCACATCCGAATGTCGAATGGAATGGAGATCGTTTGCCTGCAGCCCGCTTCCCAAAACTTCTCGGTCTCGTGCTCGATCCATCGCTCAAGTTCCATAAGATCACGGAACAGAAGCAGGCTATCGTTAAAGCGAAGCTTTACGTGCTTAGAGCCCTGGGCGGTACATCATGGGGTAGCAGCAAGGAAACCATTATTACAACGTATAAGGCTATTCTCCAGCCTGCACTAGAATACGCCGCACCGGTTTGGCAGCATCTAGCTTCGGAATCTTCTTGGACTAAGATGCAACGCGTACAGAATGCAGCTCTTCGAACCGCCACCGGATGTGCAAGAAGTTCCCCAGTCGATCACTTGCATGCTGAGACCCGCTTATTACCAGTAAGGGAGCACTGTCGGCTCCAGGCTCAACAATTTTTCATCAACATTGTCAAACAACCAAACCACCCCTTTTGGAGAGTGCTAAACCCCGTCAGAGAGAGAGAGAGAGAGAGACATCAGAAAGCCATTCGCCGATGCTACCAGCAAAGTCAATCTGCAAAGATGGTACGACTCACAGTGAGAACGACTCCGTCTATTGCGCGAGGAGCATACTCAGTTCGTACGGTGCCATCTGGAGAAGGCAGCCATCGAATCCGTTACTGGTCACCCAGTTTCTCAACCTATGACAAAACCCTCAATGTGGCTGCAAAGCAGAAGGAGAAGGAATGCCCGCAACGCAACGAGGCAAGGGAACATCTCGCCCGCCTCCCGAGTTCCATCTCGGTGTTGCTGACTTCGGGAGGTGCGATCCCCAAGATAGGGTTGACAGCCACCTTACTCAAATGATCCCTGACGAACTTGGTGTGCTCCGCACGTAAAAGACGAAGACGATCCAGTTGGTAGTCTTTCCATCTTTGTATATTGACTTTCTCGGGAGCATCCGCAAAAGGCCTTCTGATGTCTCTCTCTCTCTCACAGGATTCATAATCCTTCTTAATGGGTGATCAGGCTGCTTGGCGATATTAATAACCAGTTGCTGCGCTTGGAGTTGACAGCGCTCCTTAACAGACAGAATACGGGCTTCAGCATGAAGATGTTCCACTGGAGTGCTTTTAGCGCGCCCAGTGGCGATCCGAAAAGCACCATTTTGAACTCGCTGTATCTTTGTCCACGAAGTATCCGATATTATGTGTTGCCATACCGGTGCTGCATACTCTAACGCCGGCTGAAAGATTGCCTTGTACGTGGTCAGGATCGTCTCCTTACTGCTTCACCAAGACGTACTGCCCAGAGCTCGTAAGAGCTTAGCTCTCAATCTTGCCTGTTTCTGCTCAGTGTTTTTATGGAACTTGAGCGAAGGATCCAGTACTAGGCCGAGCAGCTTCGGAAAACGGGCAGCAGTCAGACGAGCGTCTTCCCAGTTCACAACGGGGTGTGCACAGTGTTCCTTCAGGTCAGTGGAGAAAACAGATACAGATGATTGAGCGGCAGAGACAGTGAGCATCATATCATCGCGAAAGCTCTTCAGGACGTTGAGGCAGCTATTGATCTTGCGTGCAGCTACATTAATGTCTCTGTCCCGGCACAAGATGGTGATGTCATCCGCATACGAAACGACTTTGATGTCACTTGGGGGGACGGGCAAATCTTCAAGGTAAAGACTGAGCAGAGCAGGCGATATAACTCCTCCTTGAGGAACACCGGCGGCAATAGGGATGCATTAGAGACATATCCCTTTAACAGCACTTTTACTCGGCTCCCTTTGATGAGTGCGGTTATCCATCGCTTCTGCCAAGGCGGGATGGTGGACCTCAGTAGCTTATCAGACATTATGCCCAAGTTGACAGAGTCGAAAGCCTTAGTGAGGTCCAAGGCCACTCCAACAGTGCGTTTAGGTTTTTTGGCGTTGAAGCCATCCAAAACATAGCTCATAATCTCCAGCAGCGCGGTGGTGGTAGAGTGTAATTTGCGGAATCCATGTTGGTGCTGCTGTTTGTTATTATGCTCGGCAAGCTCCTTCACGACCAGTTTCTCGGCGACCTTGACGATTGGTGATAAAAGACTTATTGGTCTGTATCCCTTCGCTGTGGATGGCGATTTACCAGGCTTGGGCAACAGAATGACGCTTGCCTCTTTCCAGTCTTGGGATAAGATGCACGTGCGAAAGGATGTGTTCATGATGCCAGCCAGGATTGGCATAATCTCGATCGGCAACTTATTCAAGACCGCTGGACTAATACCATCCAATCCTACAGCCTTCGGGTTGAACATCGCTTTGACCACCTTTTAAATCTGCGCGGGCTTCACAGCTTCTGCTCCATTCATGAGTGGCAACTTGCAGAGCTCTCTTACAGTCACTCGGTTCTGTTTCCCTCTCTTAGCCTGAGTTATGAAAGAACTCTTTCCGAGAGCAGTTGCAGCCTCCTTTCCCGATTTGAAATTTCCATTTTCAAACTCGATCGTGGAATAGCTGGTGGAGGTGCTCTTGCCCGAGTTCTTGTTTAGAACTTTCCAAGTTGACGTTCCATCACTCTTGAAATTCATCTTCTCGGTGAATTTCTCCCAACAATCCTTCCTGTGCTTGTCCAGATCTCGCTTAATCGCGCCATCCACCTCAGCAATGGTCGGATCCAGGTGATCCGCTACTCTCTTTGCATCCCTTGACCTTATGTTCTCCAAGATTTCCCTGGTGACACTAGGGGAAAAGGTCTTGACTCGGCCTTCCGGAATGGCTGGTTTCGTGGCCTTGCGAAACGCGTCAGCCAAGCGACGTTCCTTCTGGTGTGCTTCCATTCCATGGGTAGTCAGCCACATGGCGAAGTGCCACCTCCCTGAACAAGCGCCAGTCTGCAAGGCAAAGGTTAAGATAAGACCTTTGACGGATACCTGAATAAGGAGCAAGAGAATTAGAGAGATCGACATGGACAAAGACGGGAATATGATCACTGGACAGAGTTGTAGCGGTCGACCAAGAGCAGGCGCTAGAGAAATTAGAAGATACAAGAGAAATGTCTGGACTAGAGGATCAGCCGTTGGCCGGGAGACGAGTGGGCTGGATCAGCTCCTCCGCCCATTCTTCCCCTAGCGTCAGTGTCAAGCGACGAGCAGAATGTATGAGCATTGGAATCGCCTGCGAAGACAACAGAGGGTGAAAGGGAGCAGTCGTACAGTTGCTTCAGTGGAGGAGTGGGGTCATAAGATTGGGGACAGGACGTTTTAGGAGGGATATAGATACTGAAAAGAGATATAGGTGTTTCAAAAGGAAGGTGGATAGGTAGGTACTCAAGAGTACCGTCCGAGGGGGTGTTTGGTATGATATGAGAGGGTAGATTTGATAATATGAAAGTAGAAACTCCTCCGCCGAGAGATGACCTTGGAGCAGTGTAGCCAGGAATGTTAGGGTGTCGAGTGGTAGCAGAAGGGGAAAGCTTGGTTTCCTGAACCATAATGACATCAGGATGATGAGTACGTGCGAAAAGAGAGAGTTCAGATTGCTTGGCTCGAAGGCCGTTGAGGTTAATATGTACAATAGAGAGGGGGCGGTTGGAGAATGAGGAATCAGAGTTGCTGGGGGCAGAGCACAGAACACAACGGAAGGATCTAAATGCCTCACAGAACTGAGACCCGAACAGGAGAGATGCACCCACCTCTGACATCCAAAACATTGGACACTTATCCCATTCCAGGTGACCTTCTTGCTGCATGTGGCGCATAGGTACTATACTTGTTCCGAATCGAATAATTGGATGAGTATCCGACTGTTTCAGTACCATAAAAAAGTCGACTTTTCATTCGAAAAGTCGGATATTCGAAAAAGTGCGATATCCGACTATAGTCGAAAAGTCGAATATTCGAAAGTGTTACATCCGACTACAGTTGAAAAGTCAAATATTCGAAAAAGTGCGATATCCGACTACAGTCGAAAAGTCGGATATTCGAAAAAGTGCGATATCCGACTATAGTCGAAAAGTCAAATATTCGAGAAAGTTCGATATCCGACTACAGTCGAAACGTCGGATATTCGAATAGGTTAAAATCCGACTATAGTCGAAAAGTCGGATATTACAACCTGAAAAGAAAAAAAAACTGCTCGTCAGTCAACTCCTCGAAAACAATTACGGTCATCCGGGATTCTGTTTTAATTTTAGTTATTCATTTGAACGTAATATTTAATTGTAGTTGCTTTTGGAAGAAACTTTGTGGACGTAAGTCAGATGGGAGCGATTTTTTTGAGAAACCTTGTTGATGTTGCAGGCAGACTCTTGCTACATATTTGTTGGACGACTGCGGTGCGTGTCCAAACTATAGAGGCACCATATTTTCGTGGGATGTAGATCGTTGTGGTCACCTTTCTGCGCGTCTGTCAAGTTTTCCCTTTCGTATTCAACAGCTCACAACTCTGCCCATGGGTAGCAAAGTGCCTCCAAGGGAGCGGCCTGTTACGCCCTCTAATTCCGTAGTGCAGGAATTTTCGGGTCCTGGCGACGCTCGCTAAAACCCGCTTATTCTTGCATCAAAGGTGCAAGCTTGCAAGCTCTAAGCATACTCCTCACAAAAACAAAGGTGAAATTCTCTATTTCGATCTCGTTGTCGCTAAGCCCGTGAATTCTCGCCTTAATTGTAGCGAGAATTCATGGGCCAGGTAAAATTTTTGGAAAAAATGTCGTTTATCTTCCAACCACTTGGAAAGGTAGAGAGGTAGGAGTAGTAAGTAAGTAGTAAGTAAATTCATTTATTTCGCACTTTTTCACTAGCCTATCCATGAAAAATAGCCGTTGCGACGGTAACCCCCGGGCATCAACTGTGGCTCAACGCCGGTCCCAACGAGGATTGGCTTCAAAAAGAAATAACTCTGCGAAGGTAGCGAGTTATGTGGACTTCAAGATGTCAAATTAAGGAGATTTAGTACTAAATATAGGGGCCACGATTTTGGTCAAGGAATTTTTTTCATCCCAAGGGGGGAAGTTTGTAAAAATGTTGGTCCACAGAGGGGTCGTAAAGTTTTGGTCACCGGCCGCAACGTCCTGCTCAAACATGTTATGAGCTTAGCGACAGCCTGTGTTGAACTGCGATCTCATCTCGCGTTGGCTACGCTGAACGCATGGATGTAGTTCGCAGTGCTGGTCCAGTCGTCTCACGGATCGATTACTCGATACTCTGTGGCTGATCGTGGAGGGTGACCCCGAACCGCTCTCCGCAAGACCGTGTCAAGGATACTTTTGACCGCGGGGATGCTGCAGGCCGTGGGAAGAAAGGGCAGTGCGGTCGATCGCAGCGGAGATCGCCCTATAGTGCTGATCAGGACAGGGTGGATCGATCAAGGCGAGAATCTTCCACACTTTTTTCCGCATTCTCGGCAAGAATTTCCGTAGTTCGTGAAGGTGACGTGAGCTCTGGTACATCCGTAGTGACCTGTCGATTTTGATTATCACCAGCAGCGGAGCGGTGAGCATCGGTGAAATATAACTAGTGATAAGGAGGTTCTGACGAAAAAGCCACCGCTCCGCGCTGTGATAATGGAAAACAGGAGTTCACTTGAACTGAAACAGAGTCTAGCTATAATTCCACCAACTGGGGCTGACATGTCCGTATTTTACGTAAATTCTCGTGATAAAATTAGACTAAGTGCCTCCAAAACCCTGGGAATATCATTTTCTCTTGTGAGGCATCTCGCGACCCGTCGGCAGAGAGCAGATTCTCCCAGGAAGAATTATTTCTAGCAACTTTTTTTAAAGTTCTATGTCTTTACACTGTTCCCAAACTGTAGAGGCACTTGCCTCTACGGTAGTAGAACTCTGAATATGTGACATTTCATAGCAAATCAAAATGTAATAGGCTCTCTACCGTAATAATCAACTTCAAAAACAAGGTTACATATAGAAATAACCCAATTTCTTTACAAGCAAATCCGACCGCTCTGACTTATCGGCGAAAGTGTTTATTGCGGACTGCCTTTTTACATCTTAATTGGAGAATATATCACGCTAGCAGCATATTGCTACGGAAACTCCGCCAGATATAGGCTCTTACCTCTTACCACGAAACCTGTGGCGAATACTAAAAGGCAAGTCTAAACATCGGCAAACCAGCCATATCGGTCTCATTTTGGTTTGAAAAGGGATGCTTTAATCTGTCAGAACGCCCACGAGTAGATGAGTGAGAAATCGATGTGTTTTCATGTAAATAAAAAGTTACTTGCACCTCAATTTTTTTTCATAGTCTGATGAAAAAGTCGACTTTTTATTCGAAAAGTCGCATATTCGAAAAAGTGCGATATTCGACTATAGTCGAAAACTCGAATATTCGAAAAAGTGCGATATCCGACTACAGTCGAAAAGTCGAATATTCGGAAAAGGGCGATATCCGACTATAGTCGAAATGTCGAATATTCGAAAAAGTGCGATATCCGACTATAGTCGAAGAGTCGGATATTCGAAAGGAATTTCATTTGGAACAAGTATAATAGGTACTCCTGAGCGGGTCCTGGATTCCTCTCCAAGCCGGCCCTTGTAGCAGAATCCTTAGGAGAGCTGCGACCAGCCAGCACCTCTCCCATGACAAAAACCCTCCTCGCGGAGGGGTTGACGTCGGTTCGCACGGAGGTGGTCTTCTTTCCTCCACACGGCCAAGGCACGAACGTACGACATCTCGGCAGCAGGAAACGGAATAAAATAGTGTCACACGATCGATGGTAGTAGTGGATCTAGTCAAGGGGTTTTGAGAGTACGCTGAAATTAAAATCCGACCTCTTGTGTTCCAGTAAATATCTGAGCTTGGCTGAGACCACTCAAGAAGTTTGGGATCTTGGAATTCCGACCTCATAGGAAAATAACACGAAATAGTTTTGGCAGGAATCTAAACACCTTTTGGGGATCGCTCTATGTAGCAGGTATGTAGCTTTTTCTCTGAGTTTGAATGTTTTCGTGAAGCGTTTCCTCTTGATTCCACTTCGTTTGCTTACCGCTACAACAACAATGAAAGTCGAGTTAGTTTTTTTTGCACGTGCAGCCTATCCTCCAGAAATCAGTCGGCGGAGACGGGAATGTAATCACGGGCAGCGGCGCAGCTCGTTTGTGGCAGATCATAAGAGAATTTTCCTATTCTCGCCGAAGAGTTTTATTATATGTTTCCAAAATTTCAATAATTTGGTATCCACTTCAATACGCTATCCAAGCTTAAAAAAGGCGTCGCTTAGATTTGAAAATTGACTTCTAACCAGCCTTGAAGACGCAACGCCGGCGTCCGCGTTTTTCTACACCTGAAGCCGCTTGACTGGAGACAAGCTGCACACCAGGGATGTGCAGCCACGAAAAATGAAATTCCCGCAAACGGCCACTGCAAAGCCGTGAAAGGGCCGGAAAAACTGCAATAGTCAAATGACAGTTACCGCACACCTCTTCTGTACACCATTTCGAGGGGCGGCGACACATAACGAGCAATTTGTGAAACTGCCTTTTCGGATTTACAGAGGCGAGAGCTCGAAATCGTGGAATGCCTCGTAGTGAGGCTTTATTTTGAATAACTATTAGTTTATTGACTGAAATCATTGATTATTGAATAAGGGCTGCAGGCGCCATGAGCAACGACCAAACGTGAGAATGGGGCAGACAACCCAAAATTTTTCACTCTCTTCCGTTTCCGGCGATTTTTGACCATTTTTCTAACGTTTCCGTTTCCGAAAATCTTCAAAAAGATTCCCGCACAGCCCTGGTCAGGAGAACACGATATTCGAGTCAAGCGTGGTTGATTTACCTAATATACAAATTTTGACGGCATCATAGGATCGCCGAAGACCGCTACACTGCATAGGCTCACACTTTTCTTAAAGGCAGTGTTCCCGATAATTTTCGATTTTGGGATTATTCGCTATATTGATCAAGTGGCAAATGGGTACAACTAAAATGACGTAGAAATTGACAAAAACGCACCAGAAGTACACGAAATCCTTAAGTATCAACCCGCCTCTTAACTATCACAGGAAGTGTTTGTTGTGACAATGAAATCTTTTGTGGACCCGTCCTCTGCAATTCTCTACTCTCTATTGCTCTGTTCTCTCCTTAGGGTCTTAACTAATCCTGCTTTGCATAAAATATTCTTCTATTTTCGACTGACCCAATTTTTCACTGGTGACAACCACCATGATCATGTGCATCCAACCGGACATCTAGTCCATGTTGTAGAATAATGTCACTGAAATACGATGTTTTAATGCATTTCTCGCCGTTTCTTCGTAATCGCTCCGGCCGCGAAGCTGCTGGAGGTTTGGTTTTTTTGGTAACACTTGCATGCCAACGCATTGTTTTATGGGAAAAGCTCGTTGACGAAAATCATCGTGAACACTGCCTTTAAAGGCAGTGGTCGCGATCAAATATGCTTATCTTCTTTTCCTCTCTAAACCCTTTCCTGGGTTTCGTGTAGTAGGACCTCTAACAAGGAAACCACAATAAGTCATAGTGACCATTCCAAATGAAATGTACTTTCCTAGAACCATTTTTGGACGAAAAGTCCGAATATGCCCATCGCAGCTGCCTAGATCCACTCTGAAAAAAGTTATGAGCGTTTTTTCTGTGATTTTCGTACCTATTGTACCCTCCAAAAAGCGCATTATTTTTACGCAATTCCGGAAACGGACCTGATAATCGTGTTCAGCGCCCAAAACTACCCCACTAAGCGAAGTTTGGGTGAAGGAACATTTTCCAAGCTTTGCGCAGACTAACAGCGTTTTGGAGTTGTACGGATTTTCGATTGAGCGTTTATTTTTACCAATTAGAGGTCTCTCAAAGCGTTTAAGAAAAATTTTCCAGATTCGACTAAAAATTCGTTCTGGGGGGTTATTTGGGGTGCTGATCACGAATCTGAGGTTCATTTGTCGTTTTTCCGAAGTTTTCGCCTATAATTGTTCAAAGCTTCCCACTGGCAGAGAAAATTGACTGCAAAACCAACTTTTGATGATTTCCGCAATGTGACGACAGATGTAGCTCAAATCGTTCCTGTGGGGGTTATCTGGAGTGCTGAACACGAATCTGATGTTAGTTTATCGATTTTTGTCAGCTTACGGTAGATTACGGTGGGCAAACGGTAGTTTGGTCGAAGTCTCAGATTTGTCTCAAAGTTTCTATGTGGGGGTGATTTGGGGTGCTAAATACGAATTCGATGTCCATTTGTCGATTATCGGAATATTGAGGTAGGTTTTGCCCTCTAAATGGCATGTTACCTACCGTAACCTACAGCAAACCTCAAAATTTTTAGAAGCGAACCCCAGATTCGTGTTCAGCACCCCAGATTACCCCAACGTACATGTTTTTAGCAAAATCCGGAGAAAAATCTAAAAACACCCTAAAAATTCCATGGGGGGTACCCTTACCTTGCCGCGAGGCTTTAAAAAACGCTCATAACTTTTTTCAGAGTGGGTTTAGGCAGCTGCGATAGGCATATTCGGACTTTTCGTCCAAAAATGGTTCTAGAAAAGTACATTTCATTTGGAATGGTCACTATGACTTATTGTGGTTCCCTTGTAAGATAAAATCGCGAATAAACCGCTGTTATGGGCCAAATTCGAAGCCTGAACGTTCTTGTCTTGTCTTTTGATGGTGGACGAGCCCACTCCACATCATCGGCATCGATGATCTCTAATATAAAAAAACATCAGCCAGCTTGAAATTGAATTTCAATCAATGAACATTGACTCATCTAGTCAAAAACATTGACTGAAGTGCTTGCTTTCATTGTTCAACTGTTTTTATGCGGTAAGTTTGCAGTTATCTTTTCCTCTAAATGTGGATGATTTTCGACTGCTCGGCATGAGACTGCGATCTTTTTGGGAGGCGCTGTGCACGTGTGCACGAACTGGCATCTTTTGGCCCTAGGAGCTCTAATTCTAGCTAGTTTTTCACTTCTTAGTTTTTCAGCTGTTTTCGATCTAAGATGATTTTTTTGGAGTTTTTTCGATAACGTTTTTCATCGTGACCACTGCCTCTAAGTGTGGTCCCGCCGGAAGTCCACATTTTTGAAATGTAGGAGGCACTAGGGTAGGATATTTGAGTCCAGCGTGGTCGATTTACTCTGTATTCAATCTTTTACCGTCTCACTTTAACGCCGAAGACCACTACATAGATGACGGAACAAGGTAAAAAACGTCGCTACCTGGGGTTTGAGCAAAACTAAGAAACTAGGTCTGTTTCTCTACAGAATGAGACTCCAACCGACCCCAGAAGTTGCTCTTCAGAAAAAATTACTAGGTGTGGACTTTTGATGTTTTGAGTACAAAAGTCCACACCTGAATCCGCTGGTTAGGTGTGGGCTTTTATGCTCAAAACATCGAAAGCTCTTACAAGGGACCACTTTGAACAAAAAATGGAGATTCGAAAAACGGTCTTTTGAGAGTTGTAGAGGGCGTAAAAATAAACAATTTAAGATTTTAAAATTTCACTCAGTCCTCACGGGTACAAAAACCACCAAAACAATGGGTTGCGGTTGGTAAAATGCCATTCAATGCACGCTGACCTGACGAAAGCCCCTAAAAACAGGAAACGGACCCCATAATCGAGTTCAGCGTCCCAAATTACCCCCTGGGGCTGAGTTTGGGCGAAAAAAAATTTCGACCTCTGAACCCCCAAAAATGGCCTTGAGCTTCTTACCTCATGGGGCTCCAAAGGTCGAGAAAAAATTTAGGACTCAAACTTCGCTTTCGGAGGTTATTTAAAGTGCTCATAACGAATCTGAGGTCAGTTTATCGATTTTCGACAGATTACGGTAGATTACGGTGGGTATACGGTAGTTGGGTCAAAGTCTCAGAATTGACTCAAAATTTCTGAACGGGGGTTATTCGGGGTGCTGAATACGAATTTGATGTTCACTTGTCAATTTTCAAATTATTAAGGTAGGTTTAGGCCCTCTATATCATGACAATTACCGTAAACTACAGTAATCCTCAGAATTTCGGCAAACGATCTCTAGATTCGTGTTCAGCACCCTAGATTACCCCTGCATACAAGTTTTGAGCCGAATCCGAAAATTTTTTCCAAACCACCCTAAAAATTCCTTGATGGGTACCCTTGCCTTGTCGCGAGTCTTTGAAAAACGACTATAACTTCTTTTCATAAAAGCTTCTCTATTTTTCAGAGAAGCTGCGAAGAGCATACTCGGATTCTACGTCCAGAATGGCACCAGAAAACTACATTTAAACCAGAATGGCCAGGCTGAATAAAAGCAGTTATCTTGTAAGATGCGTTTTCAAAAGAGTGGTTCTGTTCTACTCCAAATTTTGGAATTGATAACAAAACACTTTTCTTGAGTCTTCGAGCCATGCGCTAAAGTATTAGGTTGCTTCAATGGATTTTGTAGTTTAGGTAAACCCACTTCTGTTCACAACAATTATTTCTAAAAAGATTGATCATTGATCAAGGAACAAGTCCACGAAGTTTCATTTTGTCCGAACTTTTTTCCAGCGTCATATATCAAAATAAGTCCCCTAAAGTGTTTCTCCGAATTAAGGACGGTTTTTCTGTAACATATGTGGGGGAGAAGGGTAAGGGTATTCTTGATATTCTAGCAATTTTCGAAACCTCGGAAATTCTATAGTTTCTAACATTGATGTAAATTGATGTTCTCCGTTTATATCACGTTACCTCTGCGATATAAGAAAAGAGGTATAAAAAACAACAGACACTGTTAAAACTCAAAACAAGCAAGGTGAACACATAGAAATGCCATTACTATCAGCCATAATGCAGTAATGATCCCACAGTGTTCGAACCATCTTTCAATTGCTTCGTAATCCAACGCCTAACCGGCTGAGCCATGATGTGATGCCAGCGCACCCTAACTATCCCATTGCAGTGATCGGTGGTTTGAATGCAACGAGCATTGTTCAGGGGATCAATGAACAAGTAACTCGAGAACCTAGCTAGATTTCATCTTCAAACTTTTAGGAGAACCTTTTCAGATGATTTTAAGGCCACTGTATAGCTCACATTTGTGCTACGTTCTCCCAATCCAACGTTCTGGTTTCTTTCCTTTTTTGATCGTTTTTGATCTACCCGTGAGGACTGAGTGAAATTTCAAAATCGCAAATCGTTTCTTTTTAACTCTTCTACAACCCTCAGAAGACCGTTTTTCAAAACTCATTTTATGTTCGAAGTGGTCCCTTGTTAGTGACCTTTTTTGTAAGGCGTGCTCTGGGAGCGGGTAAGGTTTCATTCTGCAGGGTTACAAACGTAGTTTCTTAGGCGGCGTTCACAGTTTTCGCGGCGCGACGCGATGGCACATGTCAGCGCGACGCGAAAATCGCGTCGCGCGGAAATCAAGGTGTGAACGGCGCGCGAACGCTAGGCGACTACGCGCAATTGCGTAATTTCCGCAATTTTTCGTACCTAAGCAAAACTAATCAGTATTTGATCTTATTCTGTCTATTTAAGTGTAATGTACCTTTTTTTATCTTTTATCTGTATTATTATGGCACATCTTTGTTTTCGTTGCGACAACTTGCTTCTTTAACGCCGAAACAATCAAAAAAACATCGGGAGCAAATTATGCTTAGAATTTTTTTTGGAGTTGATAGTACAGAATAGGGAGGTTTCGCTGAAATGAAACCTAATTATGCTTGTGTCGTTTGTAAACCGTAAAAAAACTTTATAGCTCGTCAACTCTTTGAAACCATCACCCTCACCACACTGTCCTTAAATATGCACGACAAAATTGTTTGCAGTATCAGTACCCCATAACAATTTCAATCAACCTAGTCTTTGAAAAGGCTTGAGAAAATTAAAAACGCCCCTTGAGTCCCCGATGATGGAAGAAAAAATGACCATCGCGTCGCGTTGTATTGCAACGCGACGCGATGGTCGCGGAGCGATTATAATTTGCGCGTCAAAGTCGATGTATCGCGCCTCTTCACTGTGAACACCTAGCGACGACGCGACGCGACGTCGCTTGATCGATACGTAGGCTAATCATAACGTCGCGCCGCGAATGAACTCTAGACGCCGCCTTGGTTTTGCTCAAACCCTGGGTAGCTCATTTGGAACTTAAGTTACAGCTGTTTTAAAATCATACTTCAGGTTTGTGGAATTCGACGTTTTTTTTTCAACCTTGTTCCGCTATCTATGTAGCTGTCTTCGGCGTTACACTGAGACGGTTAAAGATTGTAGGAAGAGTAAAAAGACCGCGCTGAACTCAAATACCACACTCTCGTGACACCTAAATTTCAAAAATGCCCTTTTTGGTGGGACCACACCTGAGAAAAGTGTGAGCCCTGATACTGCACCGGTGTTCAGCATCCATGTTGGACGGTTAAAGTTAGTATACCGGGTAAATTTACCACGCTGGACTCAGATATCCTATCCTCGTGATCCTACATTTAAAAAATGTGGACTTACGGCCGGACCACATTTGAGAAAAGTGTGAGCCCACGCAGTGTAGCGGTCTTCGGCGTTCCTATGATGCTGTTGAAGTTTGTATACGGGGTAAATTAACCACGCTCGACGCGAATATCGTATTCTACTGACTCATGCCAAGCAAATTGTTCTTCTTCTCGATTGTCGACCGATTCTCGACTTCAATTCGTCCGATTCTGGACAACTAGTTTTACCCGAGAGTGTAGTGCCTTTCAGCGTCCATATTAGTCGGTGAAAGTGTGTATATAGGGTAAATCTACCACTCTCGACTCGGCTATCCTTTCGTGACCCTTAATTCGTAAAAAAAATGTGAGTTCTAAAGTTTTGCAAAAATCATACACCTTGCGGGATCGAATCCGTGCCGTGTGTCTCATGTGTTTCGGAGAATGAAATTCGCAACGCAACCAGAATGGATGACGCTTTTTCCAACTAGCAAGTGCTTGTGTCATGTCTGGTCTGGCTATAGTTCAAGCACCTTTTTTGTATCTAACCACTTATTAGTGTTTGTTTTCTGTACATTTGATGTGACCAGTTCTTCTTTGACTTGCAAAATAAATTTACGAACTCATATTTTATTGAAAACATATTTATTTCTTCAATAATTCTCGTCGTCTTCACCTTTGCCACTCTTCTCTTCCGCCCCATTCCGTAGCTTCCAATCTGAACTTGTTTACAATTCGATACCCAACTATCCAGGATACACGCCCAGAACCTATATGCCTTATATTCAACCGTAGGAGAACCTTTACTATAATTTCAACCTTTACGAAAATCAATTACAACAAGGTCTCATGTTAATTGGACGGCATTATCGAATTCTTCAAAAAAAAAGAATTTTAAACAGAATTGGTTCACTTATTTTCCCGGTGGGGCTCACAAGGGAACCACAATAAGTCATAGTGACCATTCCAAATAAAATGTACCTTTCTAGAACCATTTTCGGACGAAAAGTCCGAATATGCCCATCGCAGCTGCCTAGACCCACTCTGAAAAAAGTGATGAGCGGTTTTTAAAGGTTCGCGGCAAGGTAAGGGTACCCCTCATGGAATTTTTAGGGTGTTTTAAATTTTTCTTCTGATTTTGCTAAAACATGCATGTAGGGGTAATTTGGGGTGCTGAACACGAATCTGGGGTTTGCTTGCCCTAATTTCAAGGTTTACTGTAGGTTACGGTAGGTAACATGCCATTTAGGAGGCAAAACCTACCTCAATATTCCGATAATTGAGGAATGGACATCAAATTCGTATTCAGCACCCCAAATAACCCCCACATAGAAACTTTGAGACAAATCTGAGACTTTGACCAAGCTAACGTATACCCACCGTAATCTACCGTAAGCTGCCAAAAATCGATAAACCGACATCATATTCGCTTTCAGCACTCCGAATAACCCCCAGAGAAATAACTCGAGCACATTCTATAGAAGCACTCCGGAAATCGTCAAAAGTCGCGATTTACCATCCAATTCTCCCCCGATGGGAATCTGTGAACGAATACAGTCGAAAACTTCGGAAAATCGATGAGTGAACCTCAGATTCGTGATCAGCACCCCAAATAACCCCCCAGAGCGAATTTTTAGTCAACTCTAGAATATTTTTCTAAAACGCTTCGAGAGCCCTCTAATTGGTATAACCGCGCAAAGTTTGGAAAATGTTCCTCCAACCTAACTTTGCTTAGTGGGGTAATTCTGGGATTTCTAACGATTATGAGGTCCGTTTCCGGATTTTCGTAAAAATAATACGCTTTTTGCAGGGTTTAATAAGTACGAAAATCAGAGAAAAAATGCCTATAACTTTTTTCAGAGTGGGTCTAGGCAGCTGCGGCGACTTTTTTTCCGAAAATGGTTCTAGAAAAGTACATTTCATTTGGAATGGTCACTATGACTTATTGTGGTTCCTTGTCAGACCCCTTCCTCTGAATCCACCCTTGCGCAGCACAGACCCCTCGGTGTGGATATCCGCACGCTGCGCCGAACCCTGCCTTGTATGAAAAAACAATAACAATCCCTATTACAGCTCTATTGATCTATCTCAACGAAAAAGGAACGAGTGAAAAAGCTAATTTCCGAAGCTGAATAAAAATTACCAGACGGACCGTCTAAACCGGCCAAGAGAAGAGTAGATGCGACCCTTCTCGCGAACAAGTATGTGCTACAGCCCTGTGTGGAGATGATCCCACCCTTAACCCTTAAAGGGACGTCTGGGAACTATTTTCATCCTTTCTCCTCTGGTGTGCGATGTGACCAGTTTGAAAAAGGGTACAGGCATGAAAATGCTGCTATTTCCAGAAGTTTGTACCGGGGGGGGGGCAAGAAAAATTCAAATACCCTTCGTCGCGAATCCAGCATTGTTAAACCGAAATATTTCTTCTTTATATCAAACAGGGTAAGGTTTGGCGCTGTACCCGGTTAGTGAGAGGTGAGACAGGGTACTGCAAGAGGTTTGGAATGGGCAATTTTACTCAACCCCCTTCCCCCTCTCCCAGGAGCGTGACCTGGTCTGTTTTTCTGTGAAATCCAAAAAAGAAGAGCATTTCACGTAAGGTGTAAAATTTAATTGCATTCTTCAGAAAAGAAACTGATCCTAAACAGTGTATACCCCCATTCAGGACAGTCCACTTGGTCTCCCGGAAAAGCTCATTGTCAGACCTCCCCCCCCCACCCCTCCGCAGATCAGACCCCCACCTGTGGGGCTTTACACCCAGCGCCGAACCCTGGGGGGGACCCCCACCCTTCAGCCCGGGAATCTCTGCGGCCCCTTCTTCAGCATGGAAGTTTCTGCAACCTTGGGTTCATTGCTACCTGCGATTGCAGAAGGTGTGTGAGCTACAGAAAAAAAACAAATTGAAATTTGATGGCTTAGTAAATACTTTTTTAGAGCCGCTTTGAAATTTATTTTTGATGAAATTCAATTTTTTATTTTCACAGGCGTTGTACGACTGAATATGATGAACTATTTTTGCATAATGGCTGAAGGGTGGCTTGCGGCCCCCTTCCTTCCTTGCTTCCAATGTTGCGCCGCTCCTCTGTTATGATCACAGCGCGAGCCCAACCCTGATGTTAAGGTCAATCACCCTCGGTGATCATCACCAATGTGGGCCGCAACTCCGGGCCCGAGGGGGGGGGGGGGGTGGGAGAGGGGTTCTTAGCTGGTCACCATGCGAAAATTCTGAGGACTCAGCGGCACAAGGAAGTCTTGAATTTTTCAAAAATATTGCTTAAAATGGCTTAATTATAAAATAGGCGCAGAATAATAATAATAATAATAATTATTATTATTATTATTGTTATTATTAGTATTAGTATTAGTATTATTCCAGTCCGCACACCCACAAAGCTACGCGGCGTCCTTGTGCGCATTTACACATTGATGGAGAAAAGCGCTCACTCTCTATGGGCTGCATACGTGGGCAGTGAGTGTCACAGCCGGGTGTCAACTGTTCACGACAGAACGACCGAATGTTCGTTCATTCTCACACATGGGCACACACACTCACACGGTACACATCCACATGCACATGCACACAGAATATACCGATTATATACAGTAGGATTCTGAGTGGAAGTTGTTGTTTGGCGCAATCCTAGCAGGGTAAGGCGTAGCGGGGTGATCGGCCCGTGAGAGGTGCGGCCCCCCCTCCTCCAGCTTTGGATCCGGTGCGCCCCCCCCACCGAGGTTGTTATTTTGACCCCTTGTGCAAAACAATTTGAGAGGTCTCTTCCGAACAACGCTTCCGAATGATTTTCAGCAGAAACGGACGTTATAGGTCACGTCACACCGGCCGTAATCGGCTCAAAATGGTCGCATCGAGCTGGGAGTCGGCCGACAGCTTTTTTTATGGTTCTCTTCAAAATAAAGACTGCAATAGCCCTACCCAGAAAAATTATTATTTTGACCTCTCCTGACGTTGAAGTCCAATCAGCGGTTTTCCGATTTTTCAACGCCCCGAATCACACACTCATCTTCAACTGCTTGGCCTTCGGAAGGACTAACCAAGTAGTTTTTTCACTTGTCTATCCGATAAAGCTTCGAAAACTGATCTAGAGACCTTGATCGCAAAATTCACACGGTTTGATGAGGCCTGTTTTTAAGGCTCAAATCACACTTCGCCAGACGATGAGACGACGCCACTACAACCCTACAGAGCACAACAAAACCTTGCGTGTTTTCTAGGCCATGAGAAGGAAGGCTTGAAGCGAACCACCGGGGCTGCAATAACATCTACTGCCATAGCCTACACCACGTCTAAAAAGGAATTTAATTTTGCCAAAGAATTTCCACTGATAATTGCACGATGAAGACAGGAACAGTTGCTTGTGGAGCTCATTACGAAGCGAGAAGAGCCTGCAGGTGTGATTAAGCAGTTCGCTGTTAACATGAAACACGATCTGTTGAAGTAAGTCATCGACGAAAACCTCCCGATTTCGTCTCTAACAGATGAACACACAGGAAACGGAATAAAATAGTAGATAGTCCTTTCACTGAGCACTGCATCTCCTGTCAATTGTTCATTAACTATTGTGGAAGCTCAGAATTCGCACGTGGCACCTTGCATGTCTCACGGGAACGCTCAACTTCATTAGATTCCTAGACACAGCAACCTGGCGTCTCGATGAGTCTTTGAACATTCTTTATTAAACGTCTTATTTCTCTTTCTTGAAACGGTGTGGTGGGGCTTCCGTTACGACCGGTTGGATACAAGGTATCTACGGATTATTGAGAGAGCATGTGACCAGCAACGAAATTTTGGGACCCGCAAGGAATGATCTGCTGTTGTCTGCGGAGCTCACAAATTGACCCTTGTAATCACGACGCAGGAAGATATGCAATGAGCCTCACCCTAACACATGTTATGAAGGAGTACTTCCTATTCGGTTGACCAAGCAGGATTAATGGGAGATCTACCTAACGATCTGTAGCAGAGGAAATTAATTTCGGGTTCCTTCAAATGACGATACCCCTTCGTGTCTGATGAGCTGCAAGTTTTCAGTCTTGAGTGCACAACATTCTCACCAAATACCTGGTGCTGCTTGTAAGTCTCAGACGGCTGAAAGCACCGAGTAAATTTTCTGCAACTGTTTTGTTGCATTTTTTTTGCACGCAAAGAGCGCCCCATCGCTACAACTCACTTCAAAATTGACGGAATGAATTTTCAAAAGTTTTCATGTTTCTGTTAATGAGGTGAATACAATGATATGTTAAAAGTCTTCCTGACTCCGGTGTTTCATCGTAATACTTGTATTTCTTTCTGCGATTCCCAATGACCACAGGTCGAAACGGGTCACATTTCTCTTATGCTGACCGTCTGATCAGTTCACAATGCGGGATTTGAATGTGGAAATATAAAATTTTTGATTGATTTCGGGTATTAACTCAGTTATTTCGCATCACTATTGTGTGGTACTCGTTGAAAGCTGGTCAAAAATGACATCAAAATTGAATTTGTAGGACTCTGAAACAAGTTATATCTATGTGGCGCTTTGTGCGCGCGAAATGGCCGCAATTCGCCGTTTTTGCGAGAAAAAAATCTGCTCGGTACCGGGGGCCTGTGCCCCCCCCCTACCCGGCGTCTAAGGCTGCGCCCCTATGTGATCGTCACACCGTGCGCCTGAGCCTGTTTCCTAGAGGGACTGATATACGCCGTAAACTTTATCTTTCAGTATAATAATAAAAATTGGATGCTCGGAAAGTTCTCGCGTTTTTGTCCAGATCTTTTCTCGATTTTTCCTCCGAAGTGTAATATAGCCTTTGAAGCGCGTTTTCTTCTCTATATAACGCTCTTTGTCGCTTCCCGTAAAACTCGTTTTCAAATGTCGCATTGAAATTTAGTATGCGGTCAAGTATTGATTATTTCATGTTTATTTTCGCCTACTATCAAAGCATCAAATCGTTTTAAGCCGTTGAAGCATCTGGCTCCTCTGAGGGATAAATGACAGCACCAAAGCAGGTTCGCTAGGAATTCTTTAATGTGGTGAAATTCACATCCTTGTAAATTCTGCTTGTCTGCAATTTCCTTTGTTTTCGAAGAATTTAGGGAATCAAGCTCCGTGGTTAAGTGCTAGAAAGAGTTCCCTAGTCGAATATATCTATTCTTCTATTTATCAACTACTTTTTCAACAATCGATTTTTATTTTCATTCAATTCTTGGAAAGAAGTCAATAAATCGCGAAGGAATTACTGTAGGACAGAGAACTCGTAAGAGTACATAATAGCAGAGTTCAACGTCTCACAGGGTCAAGCAGGGTTGCGAAATTCCGCAACGGGTGGGGGGGTGGGAGTGGGTCGCAAAAATTTTGGACCGAAAATGAAGGTAGGGGGGATCACGAGAATCTCGGACCAAAAATGAAAATTTGGTGAAGATATCCCTGAATTTCTCGATATTTTTGGTGACTAAAGAAAAGGATCGTAGCTTTGCTCAGGTTTTAGAAACTTGAGCCCGACTACTGAACGAATTTCGGGCGTCTGACAGATTTAGTTGTCAAATATGAACAGTTCAAAAATTGCCCCTCGGGGGGGGGGAGGATCGCAGAAGTTTTGGATTTCGGAAAAAAAAAAGTTTGATGGGGGGGGGAGGCGGGTCGCTCCGATTTCGAAAAAATATGCAACGCACCGCTTGACCCTGACGTCTCAGTCTTAGCATAGGGAAGACATGGTAGAAGTTGCAAATTTCCCAAAAAAATGCAAAGTTTACTCAACTGAAGAATTTCGGCTAACCTGTTTTGGCGCTATCAACAACAATGACTACTGATTTGGTGCTGTGACAGAAGGCGAAAATGAGAATTTATGAATATTCACTACCTGGACCGCACTAAATTTAAATGTGAAACTCGAAAGGGATCGACTTCAATGGAAAGCTACAGAAAGCTAATATAAGGGAAGAAATACGCTTGCGAATGTTTTATTATATCCTTCCTTACAATATTTGAATAGCAGCACAAAGCACGACCACCTGGGCCTCCATCCATACAGCACGATTTCGTCACATCTCTAACCACTCCAAAACGGTGTTGAGCTGTATGTGCATTTCAGTTCACCAAACCTTCAAAGTATAGTTAGGCTTATGCGATCTTGCACACATTTAGGGGAAGGTTGGGGGATTACGTTTTTCGGTTCTCAACATTCTGCGATTGGAACAACCAAAAAATCAGCGTGCAGTTTGAGATCTTTTCCTTCCTCCTGCAAAACGACATCATCCTCATTACGTCGATGAGATTCAGTTCTCGGCATCACCTGGGGTCACGACCTTCGTGCGTTGGTGACACGACAAGAACATTCACGTGATTTATAACTACCTCCCGGACTTCATACCCCGCCCCAAACCCGTTATGGAAGGAATTCACTCATCATTGAAACATGAAACACAAAGTTTTAAAGGAATTCAATGCACGCGCATGTGCTCTTACCACTGTCGAAAAGAAAGTGATGAGCTTGGACGATTTTGAGAAGGTTGAAAGGGATGACAGTTAGGCTAAATCTCTGCGAAAACAGTTTTTCATCATTTTTCATTCTGAGACTCTGGAAGTTACAGAGTGGGCGCAGACCGACGACAAAGTGGCACTGTACAATAGTCATTGCTCGGTTACTGTTCCATTTCAAATATGGGGTACTGCATAAAAGCCTAGAGAGGCTACTGATCTATCGCGACAAGGCACATAACGCCCTATTCGATTAGTGAGCTCACTCTTATGTTTAAGGCAGTCACTGAAGACTGGGTTTTGATCATCATCGTTCTTTCGTTGGCCTGTGCTTTCCCTATGCTTTCTGGATCGCAATTCCAACAAAGAGAATTATGTAAAGATACTGTGCTTATCTGGGCCAAATTCCGGTCCGCATATGCGTCGCGACACGCTTTGCAGCCGCGCGCGCTCGAGTCAGTCGGGTTTCCAGCGCCAAACCGATTCGATGTGGCTTTTTTAAACAATTTCTCCAATTTCCCTTAGTTTCCAGTTTCCAAAACCCACCTAGAGTCAGCAGATCGGCGGCTGCGGCGCTGGAAGCCCCTCTGGCTTGGGAGCGTGCGGCCGCAAAGCGTGTCGAGACGCAATTGCGGACCGGAATTTGGCCCAGATAAGCACAGTATGTAGTATGTGAGAGTGCATGTGTGTAGTAGTTTGGTACTTACTATGTTGTTATTATAGCGATAGTATTGTATTTATGCTATATTGTAACTTTTTCTATGCTATCTCTCTTCTTTCATTTCTGTCGATCGATATCTTTGTAACTTTATCGTGCTGGCCGATTGGCCTTGTTTGTTTCGTCATGTGCTCTTGCGCGCTCCTTCCCTCACACACTCTCTCGCCTGTAACCGTCGATTCACCCTCCTATGTATGGGGGCCCCGCCCCATTCCCTTTATAAGCCGAGCGAGAGCTCATTCTAGGATAACATTCGCATTTTCGTGTGTTTTTTGCGGAGAGTGACATTCGTCACTGTTCCGCCAATAAACCTTTCACCACCGAAGTGTTCGAGCCCCGCCCCTAGACATCCACCCGGGTGGCCGACAAGGTTCCACCCGCGATTTGGGGGCCGAACAAAAACTTCGATAGTGTTCGATACCCGCCTGCTAGGCCGTTCGGAGCGCCTAAGGCGTGAATCCTGCCGTTGGTAAGGCAGTGTACTTTCTCGGCATAGCATCGGTGTGTGCGTAGCCGTGTCGCAGCCCCCGTGTAGCATGGCGTTGCGTATACGTGTGACGTGCCGTTGCTAGGCGTGTCTTTGGAAATTCATCCACACACCCGGCCGGGATAGTGCGTTGTGTTTACTGGCGTAGAGGATTCTAGAAGGTATCGATGGACACGAGAACCGCGTGCATACGTATTGAGGTCATACGTTGACTTCAATACGTATGCACGCGGTAAATATCAATACAGGAAGCACGCGAGGTCACAGAAGCACGATATGACGACTAAGGCTCCTGATTCGAGCTCCAAGGATCTAGTGAGAGAGCTCTCGGTCGAGCCTACAGAGTCGGGGCAGTTCACGTCCAGGGAGGAGGCGTTGAAACAACTGCAGCGTATGGTTCAGGATCTTGCGAGCAAGAACTGTCAAATCAAGACATCAGTAACAGCAATTGGAAAGTGCTCGACAGATTTGCGAGGTTTACCTGCTGAGATGGTGCAGAAAATTTCGGCAAAGTCTGGTAGAGGGTGTCAGCATTCAAAAAGGCAAGCGAGCTCTAGAATCAATGAGAAGTGTAGTATCATTCAAGGTGAGCTTGAACACCTGAACAACCTTGAGGAAGGCACTCGTAGGTTGGAAACAGCAATGCTTCGGATAATATCGGCGATTCTCGGTAAGGAAGCACGAGGTGCTGTCACCTCGGTGGCGGAAGAGATGTCGACAATGTTGGAGACGAAGCAGCGCCAGCAGTTTGGCAATCGCTGTGATACGACAGCGACTGTAGGAGTCAAACGTCTATCTTGCTGTGGCCAGTACGGTGCGCACATGTCAATGTATTCTCCGTGCGATCACAGAATGAAACCCGAATCTCTGCAGAAAACGAGGGAATCGAGCCCCGAGTCATCGAACAAGGTCCCCAGCCATGGCGGATCTTGTCATTCTGACAGCATTGGATCGATGGTTGCGGCCATGACTCTTCCCGATGTTGAAGTATATTGTGACCCTGAAGGAAGAAACTTCGACGACTTCATTGTGAGATTCTCGATGAAGTATCAGTTCCTCGGGCTGCGCAATGACCTCCTTGTTCATCTTCTTATGTCAAAAATGGAGGGCTATCCAAAGGCAGTGGCAACGGCGCTACCACGATACATCAGAGCAGACTTCGATAGTCTTGTGGAAGCTCTAAGGTCCAAGTTTGAAGCCAACGATTCAGCCGCGCAAATAAGGGCTCACATGGAGTTGAAAACCCTCAGGAAGTCCACAGACGTCACTCGATATTGTCTTGAGCTAAAGAAGCTGACAAGACAGGCTTATCCGGATGCGAGTGAAGAAGAGTTGTCCCGCACAAGGGCCGGAGAGTTGGTGAGCCAGCTTTCTGACTGGCCGGAGTATCTACAGCTGTACACGACTATGGAGCTCGCCCCGAAGGGAACCGCATATGAGATGGTGAAGACTATGGCTCAAAGATGTGAAAGGAGCCAAACGGTTGCAAAGACGATTCTCCAAACCTCGGACGATAGTAAGAGCAGTCGTGCGCTGACTGAAGAAGACAATAAATTGGAGGCAGTGAGGCCGCCGAGCTCTGAAAGGACCGTTGATTTCAAGGAAAGGGAAGCACAGTCCAGTGTAGACCAACGTAGATGCTTCAAGTGTAACAAGCCCGGACATCTCAAACGAGAATGTAGGGTCGTGAAGCAAGAAGCGACTTCGCGGAAGCCGACAAGTACGCCCATGCAGACAGATGCACCCAGGATATTCACTTCGTCTCTTAGCAAGTGGATATGTGGAGCAGTTGGAACGGGCAGAAGACAAACAGAGCTCGTTGGTGAGCAGATGTTAGCAGACGTCCATCTGCTTGGACTGTCCCGAAAGGCTCTACTGGATACAGGGTCGCAAGTCAGCATAATCCCGTTGGACATGTTCTTGGCTGCCCGTGACGCAGGTTTTGACCTAGACGGCGACGTAGAGGAGTTATCGTGTGGTCAGCGCGAGTCGGTGTACGATGCCTCTGGCAATAAGATGACGTTCAAAGGAGCTGTTCGGCTGACAGTGCAGGTCGGCAAAATCAGCAGGCAAAGAATTGCATTGTTCGTCATGGCTGGAGGAGACGGAACACTTGTATTGGGTACCAACGCACTGAAGAAATTGGGCTTCAATTTCCGTCAGAAGGCGTACGGTAGAGTATCTGCTGCAGGATCACTCAACGAGGAGGCAGTCGTCCAAGGTCGTAGCAGTCCTACCTCAAATGGGAGAATGGGAAAGTGTCAGATGTTTCAATTGTTCCAAGCTCGGCCATGTTCGGAAGAACTGTAGAGAACGGAAACATTCAAAGGCTACGGAGCTGCAAGCAGTAGTCAGGAAACAGACGACTGGGCAGAACACGTTCATGGCGTGGTTAAACGAGTGGAACAGTGGATCAAAAGCAGCTGACGCTACTGTAGCGAAGAAGGTATGTCTGAAGAGACAGAAAACTAAGGCTGCACCCGCTAGGCGTGGATGCTCTCAGACTGAGGAAACTTTCGTGACTGAGCATGACGTCGCATTCAAGGCGATTAGCGACTTGGATCGTGAAAGCAGTCCTACCACTTCTCATGCATTTGCAGGAGCAAAGCATCGTGAAAGGGAGGGGGTGGCACTTCAGCGCCGTGTTCTGAGTCATGTAGACAGCAAGGTCAGCATAGGTGGTCCGGTCCTGCCGCAACGCAGTGAAGAGGTAGAGAGACCTCCAGGACCTGCTCAGAGCAAGAGAAGGCGGAGGCACCGTCGAAGGCGTGCGAGCAGAACGCGTCTAACGGTATCTGAAGTCTGCCCGGGATGTAAGACCTGCAAGGAGCAGCGCCAACAGCGCGTGATCACCGACGTAAAAGAGGGAACAGGACATCATCAAGCCGAATCCCGTGATCAAGGACATGAAGATGCACCGACGTTCAGATGATACGAGGTTCCGCCATCCTGACGATGGACGAGATGTTCACCGACGACCGCCGAAAGTCAAATACACGGACTGTGGATCAAGAGATGTTCGCTCGTCTATGGATTGCCGCTCGAAGTCTTCTCGCTGCCATTGATCTAGAAGATCCCACACTGTATACACATTGTTTTTTTCGCTGTTTATGAGTCGGGACGACTCATCCCCAAGAGGGGGCATGTAAAGATATGTAGTATCTGAGAGTGCATGTGTGTAGTAATTTGGTACTTACTATGTTGTTATTATAGCGATAGTATTGTATTTATGCTATATTGTAACTTTTTCTATGCTATCTCTCTTCTTTCATTTCTGTCAATCGATATCTTTGTAACTTTGTCGTGCTGGCCGATTGGCCTTGTTTGTTTCGTCATGCGCTCTTGCGCGCTCCTTCCCTCACACACTCTCGCCTGTAACCATCGATTCGCCCTCGTATGTACTGGGGCCCCATCCCATTCCCTTTATAAGCCGAGCCAGAGCTCATTCTAGAGAGAACATTCGCATTTTCGTGTATTGTGCGGACAGTGACATTCGTCACTGTTCCGCGAATATACCTTTCACCACCGAAGTGTTCGAGCCCCGCCTCTAGACATCCACCCGGGTGACCGACAAGGTTCCACCCGCGATTAACAAGAATTATTGCTAGTCACCGCTCTTAGCTGCTCTGAACCCTGCTATGCTTACCAGCGCGCTATTACAGCACTCTGCAGGTACGCAATCACGTAACTTACGCAGTATCTGTTCTACGGTAATCTTGAAAACTGGATAAATATACAAAAGAAATTAAGGGTTCGCCGAAACAACTATGAATTTGGTGTTCTGAATTACGGTGTGGCGGAAACTGTGTAAGAGGCGTGACTGGGTAACCGCAGCGACGCTTCTTGGAACTCTCCATTGGCTTACTCGATCGGGACATATTGTAGGGAGCGGAAGCATCAAAACCTAGCGTGCAATAAATGCAGTGTGACGCGGTATCCGAAGTTTACTCAGGACCAAACTGCTTGAATCATCGCTACCCAAAAAAAATTTTAACTGCAAGTCCTCCTACGGTGTCTTCCTTCTTTTCTCAGTTGTTTTTCTTATATTTTCGCAATGAGGAGAATACAGTTCTGTTAGCCTAAAGTTTGAAAATCTTACCTCTTACTAAAAAAGCGGTTTCTATTGAGCTAGGAACCCTAGCTAATGTGCCGGATTTTCAGCCTCACCTACAGCTAAAGCCTTTTTTGGACTTGACCTGTAATCCACACGTCAAAGGGGATCGTGAATTTCTGTTATGAAGAATTCTCAAGGAGTCGTTTGTGAATCATAAAGATGAAGGGGAACTGTGGATAGTTCCGAAACTGCTTTGTATCATTCCGTAGGTACATAGTGTCCCCATCGGAGTGAATATACGGTCTGGAGCTGCGCACCAGGGGTGTGCATTAATGAAAAATACTTTTTTTCGTTAATCGTTAATTTTTGGAAAAAAAATCGCGATAATCCGTCAATGCGTTAACATGTTAATATCGAATTTCGTTAAAAATTTAAAAACATTTACCTGACCCCAACAAAAATTAATAAATCGTCAGAGGTCCCATATCAATCAACGCCATAATTCCACTACAACTAGCGAACTAAATTAACGTGATTTCAAGGCTTTTTCGTTTAACGTTAATTTCCGAGAAAAAATCGCGTTAATCCGTTGGTGCGTTAACATGTTAACAATATAACGTGTAGCCATGCTGCGCACTATCACGTTTGAGACGGTCCCGCGACACAAAATCGTGCAAGGATCACGGGCATAATTTAATTTTTTTGTGAAAGCAGTCCTGGGAGAAATGCAGTTTCAAAAAGACCAAGTAAAATAGAAATCACTAATTGAAATTTCCGGACAGAAAAGTATAGCATTTTCCCCAACTACTGGAACTTTTTGTAAGTGGCAGAGTTGTGGCAGGCCATTGACAGCATTCGTTTAGAAATAGTACCCGCTTCAGTCAAAGGGGATTTTCTCGAACAGAAACGGTGACTTCATTTCTACAAAACCTGATGAGCGACGCATCGTAATTATAGGGTTTCCGGAAATGTATAGGGCTTCCAGAACTTTAATACCCACCACCGTCCCCCAGTTTTCTTCAAGAAAGTTTCTTTGGAACAGAAAGTTTTTTTGCTTTGCTGTTGCGAAGCGGCGCTTTGGCCGGGGTTTTCGTGACCGTGAGAGATGTGATTTGTTCAGAAAAGCCACACAGGTTCCGGACTAAGCGCCGCGAAGCGGCGCGAACCCCCCGGCTTATTGTTCCCGGACAAAGCGCCGCGAAGCGGCGCTCTGGCCGGGGTTTTCGTGACCGTGAGAGATGTGATTTGTTCAGAAAAGCCACACAGGTTCCGGACTAAGCGCCGCGAAGCGGCGCGAACCCCCCGGCTTATTGATCCTGGACAAAGCTCCGCGAAGCGGCGCTTTGGCCGGGGTTTTCGTGACGATGAGAGATGTGATTTGTTCAGAAAAGCCACACAGGTTCCGGACTGAGCGCCGCGAAGCGGCGCGAACCCCCCGGCTTATTGTTCCCGGACAAAGCGGCGCTTTGGCCAGGTTATGCATAGCCAAACAAGACAAAATATCGAAAAAAAGCTCTATACACCCAAAGAAACGCAAGAACTTTCCCAACCACCTAACAATAATGAGATTAAAATTTCACTGGGGTAGGATGTGATGTGTTAGAGCTGAATCGTGATAAGTAATGGAAGACGCTAAATAAAGCCTCGCTATCGGATAGACGTGTTAAACTGTTTGTTTCCGGAAATCGTCAACTTGCGACTGGTTAGCACTGTACGCGAAGAGGACTACGAGAGCGATCAGCATCGCTGGCGGCCGGAAGAAAGAGGAAAGACGACAAGGATGGTGGACAACTAAGGCCATAAAGATGGGGACCTAAGTGGTACTTTGAAGAAGTAGGCTCTCACTACCTTGCCCACAACGGCAAGGATCTCGGGGAGCCAGAAAAGCCGTACCGAGGACGAACATCCGGTTCATATATACCTGGCTATTCTTGACGGACTTGGCGGAAGCTCGCCTCAGTGCTTACGGTATTGAGAAAATTATCAGGCAAGAAGGATGAGCGCCTAATTTTCTTGAACCGTAATCGTTTCGTTAAAGCCAGTTTCTTTGACTGAAAATGTCCCTCCACTGCGGTCCGGAGCTCGGTATTTACTACCTCCTGGGGGGGGCAGTGCAACAGAGGTCGGGTATTCCGCCCCGGTCTCAGTCGGTTTTTCAACCAAGTGTAACGGGGGTCTTCGGCGTACAACTCATGTAGAGCTCGAACGGCTCCTGAGTTCTAGACACGAACCGTAATCGTTTCGTTAAAGCCGGGAGCTCGAGGAGGTAGTAAATACCGAGCTCCGGACCGCAGTGGAGGGACATTTTCAGTCAAAGAAACTGGCTTTAACGAAACGATTACGGTTCGTGTCTAGAACTCAGGAGCCGTTCGAGCTCTACATGAGTTGTACGCCGAAGGTCCCCGTTACACTTGGTTGAAAAACCGACTGAGACCGGGGCGGAATACCCGACCTCTGTTGCATTGGCCCTGCCAGTGTGCGCGCGCGAAACACCAGTGTCGACTAGGTGGATTGCGGACTCAAGCAGACGGACTCATTGGGTAAATTTTCTGCACCCTTCTGTCACTATCTCGGTGCGTATCGACCAGCTCTGACAAGGGCCGAATCGCAGTCGACGGCAAACAGGTGCAACTTTGACGCCTTCAAAAATTTCAGTTATGCGTTTGTAACGATGGTTTTCATTGGCGGACTGGCTTGGGTGGTATTGAGAAATCAACTTCTGAATAACGAGACGCTGATGTAGAAAGAAGCCCTCGAACAAGCTGAGGCGTATGAGCGCGTGGGAGCAAATGTCTCTCATCTTGAAAAGGATCGATCAACTCAGGCATTCGCCGCATTTAATGCGTGTCGAATATGCATTCAATTCGAAGACAAGTTGGTTTCGAGAACAGTCAGGGAACGTGCTGCTAGGGGAGCACGTGCTCCTATTGTGTTTAAAATTACAGCACGTGCCACAACAAATAGGCCGTTCAATGCGTGCATCATACGCATTCAACTCGATGACAAAACGATTATCCAAAAAAGGAAAGTATACGATGCACTCCTGAGACGGAACTGAGAGGTCGGCAGCTTCGCCGGTTCAATTACCCAAGTTTGCGGTACTTTACCCGCCCGGCCGCTGGAGGCCTCGTCCAATCGCTGACGGCCCCAGATGGTGCTCGGCGGGCTGACCGCGTCGCACGTTGGTGTGCCAGCCGCGTCGCGTCTGTGTGCGGCTACGATAGCGCTGGACTACCTTGCAGCAAGTACCCCTGCGATTGAATTTGACGGCACATGCTCCTGCTATGACATTTTGCAGCACGTGCTGCTGTTTGGAGCACGTGACCCTGTGATGGAGCCTTTCGATGGGTGTGGTCACTCGAGTTGAATGCATATTCGACACGCATTGAATGCCGCGGTTTTCTGAGAAACTAGGTGGGGCTCGGCTAAGAAGCGCAAGGGAAGATCGTAGCTCGCTCCCGACCACAATTCGTCAATCGAAGTGTGAAGAGGCTGTGCAAAGGCTCAGCTCGAGATAAAATTAAATGCTGGGTTTGTGGCGCACTGGAAGAGGGCGGGTACGAGTGCTCAAGAAAAAACGAAGCGTACTGCAGAGTGTACAAGGTGAATAGGAACGATCCGGAGACGTGCAGGAGGAAAAGGAAATCTGGAGGTGAAGTCTCCCACCAGATGCACTGTTGTGTGGAGCCTCCTCGGGGCTCCGACAGTGAAAAGTTGGGTGTGGTTTCGAAAAAGACGCTGCGGTTTTCTTCACTACTGATCTTCACCGAGTTTGCTATCGTAGAGCAGCGCAACCGGTGACAGAACGTCGCCAGGATTCGAGGCAGGCCAGCAAAAAGTCTTATTCCGACTGCAGCATTAGCACAGTCGCTAATGAGCTGATCTGACAAGAATGTTACTGTTTGTCGAGTGTATCGCATCATCCATGATCTTGTCCCATATACAGAATAACTACAGTAATCCTCCGAAAATCGTAAAGTAGATGTCGAATTCGTGTTCAGCGCCTTCGATAGTTTCTTCG
Organism: Aplectana chamaeleonis; assembly: GCA_029168955.1. Taxonomy (NCBI): domain Eukaryota; kingdom Metazoa; phylum Nematoda; class Chromadorea; order Rhabditida; family Cosmocercidae; genus Aplectana; species Aplectana chamaeleonis. The sequence continues at coordinate 47,155 of JAPDOI010000686.1, forward strand.
AGGAACTTTCCACTAAATCTGGCTCATAGACCAAAACGCTGGCAATTGGTGTTTTACATATCTGTGTGTCTGCCGGGACGTCAAAGTTACGAAAAAACGCAGTTTTGACTTTATGCGTCTGAAGGTAAAAAACGCGCGCTATCTCAGAAAATTGCCGCATTCAGTGCTTGTGGAATATGCATCCAACTCAAGTGACCGCACCCATCGAAAGGCTCTATCGCAGAGGCCTCCGCTTCAATCAGCAGCACGTGGTGCAAAATTTCACCGAAGGAGCACGTGCTGCAAAATATAATCGCAGAAGCAAGCGCTGCAAGATAGTCCAGCGCTATCGCAGCAGTACACCGACACTCGACGCGGCCGAGACCGAGATGCAGCGCGGCCAGCTCACCTAGCACCTTCTGGAGTCGCTAGCGGTTGAACATGGTCTCCAGCGGATTTGCGGGGCCAAGTACCGATACCTTGGGTTTGAACCGGCGACGCAGCTGACATCTGAGTCCCGCTTCAAGAGCTCGCCGTGCTTTCTTTTTTTTCTGGAAAAATCGTTTTGGCATCGATTTGAATGTGCATCATGCACACACGTAATTGAATTCCAGTATATTCTGCTTCCTATACGTGGTGCACTCACTACCACTTTGAGTTTGAAAGGGGGCCGCAAAAATTTCCGACATGGAAGCGCTGGGCCGCACTTCCAACGGGCCGATAACTAGGGCACTCCTTATCCGCTCTTATATGCGTCCTGGGTATTTTCGCACTCGAAACCACAAATACAAATCAGTAGTTTACGAGTGAAACTATTCTAGACTTTTTCAAGCCTGTCAATATCCTTTTCACTTGTACGGAGAGAATACTTCTGATGCAGTTTGTATCAAACTATTCAAGCCATTGTAGTGGGAATTCAATGAACGCGGCTTTAGCCATTAGTGCTTGTGCAAACAATCATGATTCATAATCAGGGAATTTGTTTGTTTTATGTTCTCCAAGGAATCTGGAGGAAAACTCGTGGAAGAGATTGAATTGGGTTGCAAGGTTGAAGTATACCTTCACTTGCAGATTGCTCTACACTTCTTACGCTCTTTCTTCCTGAATTCCCCTGTTTGTTCTGTTACGCACTCGGATTTAGTAATGGCTTGGAAGTGCAAGGTAGATCCTCTTCAACCGTACCCATGTGCACTGAATGCCACCTCTTCTTAGCAATAATCTTCATGCTTCAGATAGCTGCTCTAGACTTTTTGTCCGAGTTACTGGGAGAGCTATGTGGGATGATTTGTGAACAACAATCCAGACCATTCGTGATGTTTGTACAGTCTGTGCTTTCGCGGTCGAAATTGCAAAAGTGTCTGTTACATCTTCTTCTCACTGCTGTGCACGATCCCAGAAGCAGTGCTGAACCAGGGCAAAGGTGAGAATTCCCATTTCTTCCAATGCAGCTGGCCATCGGACAATAACATGCTTTTGTAGCATGCCTCTGTCTGTGTCGATCTTCGAGTTCAACGAAGGTGGACCATCCACTATGGGGAGACAGCTGGCTGGGCTTCTGTCAGCATATCATCGCTCACTGCTAAGTGTCACTGCTCAAGCCATTCGACTGGAAAGTGACATAAAGAACGGATATGCATCGTTTGGAGACTTAGTAACTGTTTACAATTTTGCTCCTATTGATTATTCCTCATTGTCTTTCAGTCACCCAACATGAAAAATAGACAAATAATGAAGGCAAATATCATAACTATCATGAAACTGTTTAAAACACCTCTTTTATTTTGGTGTGAGTGTATACCTTTATGGGACGGAGCGTGTATCTCTCATACTTTCAACGGTCTGCCCATCGATTTTGTTCCTCGGCTGGTTCAAAAGATCGGAGAGTGCTAGCGGAATATTCTCGATGCAGGGGCCAAGTTATCTCTTGTAAAAGGTCAGAAAAAGAGCTACTTTTCTTCGCCATTAAAAATGGATTTGGTAATCAACGAGATTAACAATAATCTTCCTTCAAAATGCCGGATTTATCTAAAACAGGGTCATATTTCATCTTTCGTGGAAGCACCCTATTGAAGGTGACTAGTCCTTAATTTGGATGATTTCATGACTCCATTTTGTGCAGTAGCATTCGGTAAGATGCCCGGCAGTGTTCTGTTCTCCTCAGGTTCCTTTAATCGGTATCTGATAATTTTTTCGTGGTCATTCATAGCAGTCGGGCTTTCATAGTTTCCAACTGTGGGAGGCCGTCACTTGTCAAAAGTTGAGTTTTCTTGAAGTTCATTTCAGTTAATGATATATTCACTTTAATTGTTCCTTAATTCATATACCCTCAACAAAGCACGTGTTGATTGATGTTCCAGAACACATCTGGTGTGATGTTGAATCGGCTAGCTGTTGCTCAGCAGATCTACAATACACCGGCACATCGAGGAACACTTCGTGAGCCCAGTCCATCTCTTGTCGAGCTTCGAGCATTTCTGCTAATCGTCCTAAACGCGCTGAAAAAACACCCAGAGCGTCATGAAATGTGGCTCCAATTTGTTGTGCAGATCCTGCCGTGGATGGAAAGGTCAGAAAATGGAATTTCTGTTGTTTATTGACAGCTTATATGTATAGTTGTAATGTCCTTTGAAGTCTTGAATGGCACGTTTCAGATCGCTTGCTACTGTAATGGTAAGAGTTGTGGAACAACTTTGTAAGAACATAGAGACTGCCATCGGAGTATCATTTCCTAATGTCAAAGACACGGACAGTGCGCTGTCGCCGCTTAAGGAGACGGATGTCAGCTACCCAGCCTGCTTCATTACCATGGTTTGTGATGTTCAAATTGGTTTTGGACCACACTTCTCCTACTCAAAAACACATTTAAGACATTGGAAACAATAACGACATTAGTGCATTTCTGCATCATTGACGCCCAATCCGTTGGTTCAACTATACAGCCTGCAACTCCGGGAACTCTACCTGCGGGCAGTGGTGCTGGCAGTATGGTTGGACAGGTTAGGCTAGGCCCGATCATTGGCAATGCCCTCTGAACTAACAAAAAGTTATGAGCACCGACTTTAGGCTATGGCTGTAATTCCTGGCACTAGAGGAGCCACAGAGCTGTTCTCCAACCTCGTTAAAGTGTTCAGCTTTAGCGATTCAGCATCGGTTTGCATAGTGTATCAGTTGAACTATTGTTCCCATTTATTTGGATGGTTTCAGGCTGGTGGAGTGAATCTGTCAAAACTAGATGGGGCTCGCGGTAGCATCGCTTTACGACAGGCTCGAAACGATATGCTCACATCGCTTCCCCATGCGCTGGCCACTATTTGTGACTTATGGACGGTCGTGAGAAGTAAAGATTCGCCTCATCTACCTTTGGGATCACCGCAGGTTGGTTTCTTAGTAGCCTATAAATGTTACTCTGTATTTTCTATAGGAAGCTTCTCTTAAGCTTTCTGGTTTCAAAAGGTAGCTATTCCTGCTGCCAAAAAAGGATTTGGTGAACCCGCTAGCTTTGTGTCCTTCACTGCAATAGTGGCGAAGCAGAGTTATTTATTTAGTTATTTATATACGTCTTTCGGGCAACAACAAAGATATTCAGGAGCAGTGCACGAATGGTAGCGAGAATAGTTGTACAATTTCGAAAAAAATGTCGAACGAACGAAAATCGAAATTTTTTCGTTCGAAATGGTTTTGAACGAACGAAAAATGAAAAAATTTCGTTCGAAAAAAATTCGAACGAACGAAAAATGAAAAAATTTCGTTCGAAAAAATTTCGAACCAACGAAAATTGAAAAAATTTCGTTCGAGAAAATTTCGAATGTACGAATTTCGAAAAACTTTCGAAATTCCGGAGGTCAAACGAACGAAATTCGAAACTAATCGAAATTTCGTATTTTTTTTTTCGAAATTCGTAAAAATTTCCGAACTTTTTTCGAAATTTCGAAATTTCTTTGAAGAAATTCCGAACGAACGAATTTCGGAAAAATTTCAAAAAATTGGATTTTGAACGAACGAAAATTGAAAAATTTTCGTTCGAGAAAATTTCGAACGAACGAAATTTGAAAAAAATTTCGTTCGACGAAATTTCGAACGAACGGAATCTGAAAAAATTTCGTTCGACGAATTTTCGAACGAACGAAAAAAATTTTGAAAAATCTTGAAAATTTTTCGAAAATTTCGTTCGTTTACAACTATAGTAACGAGGCAGGAGAGGAAAAACAAAAACCACACAGATTACAATCGAATCAGCACCTGATATCACCGAGTAATACATCACCTGGGGGCATCAACTTGAAGAGACAGTAATTGACATGGTTTCAGGTAAATGAGGCAGATCAGGCAGAGGCAGGAAAAGCGGTTTCACAAAAAGCTCGAAGCTAGTAACTACGAGATATCTCCTAGAATTAGCCCTTAGATTCCAACTATCACGAGCTACATTTTGGGTAAGGTGCACAACGAAAAGGCTTCCCTTGGGATGTTTGTGATTCATAGTCATACCTGCACACCACATCAACACAGCGAATACCGGAGGTTATTACCGGGTAGATGCAAGCACCCAACGGGACGAAGCAATATCGGGGCGGGCTCTGAGGAACCTCTTTAAACTAAGCACACACCCAGACGATGGTTTGCAGGGAGCCTCTACAGATCGCTGTGTGTTTGCTGCAGTACACAGTAGAGCACGTAAAAAGCATTGAAATGTTGAAAGCACTAATACCGAAGATAACAGCCTGCCCAAACTGTATATACTATACCGATAGAGTTCTTGAAGGCATAGAACACCCAGAAAATTATTTCTCAGTTTTTATGCTGATCTTGGAGAGGGTCTTACGCTGATCACAGTGGTATCTCTGAAATCTACCAAGACCCCTACGAACGGAGTTATGCTCATCGAAAATGTCAAAATTTTGATTAGGAAAATGTAGTGTACGAGTTCTTTCGGGTCTGTATTTCTTTTCATTCGCAGTCGCCGCACGAGCGCAGAACAGGATGAAGAGACAGATAGGAAAGGGAGTGAAGAACGCCGAGTCGGATTTTCAGATTTCATGCTAATCTTGGAGAGAGTCACACGCTGATCACAGTGGTATTTCTGACATCGCCCAGGACCCTTATGAACATAGCTATAGCTCCAAGATGCCTATATTTTTAAAGTAAAAAATTGGTGGACGAGTTGTCTCAGGCCTGTATTTCTCTTCATTCGCAATCGTTGCGCGAGATCGAGCCAGGATAAGGAGACAGCCCGGCAATGTACTGAGGAACGACGACTTGTTTAGAATTCATAAATCCGTCTAGCCGCTATTGAGTTCGGAAATCTCGTAGGGGGTGGCCCGTGGTGGTGAGCGAAGGAGGTCGGGCCTGTGGTGGTCGCTTATATCTCACATATTTGGAGGAATTGAGATCTAGCACTTGGCACGTGCTATACAGGAGGGGTCTGCTACACAATCAAAAAAAATCACAAAATTCATATCTGAGGGTGTACTGTGCCTTTAAGACTCCTGTAACTTTTGTCTCATAGTCTCATAGTTTATGGCTTTGGAGTTATGGTTTGCCTGATCGTCTTGGTAAACAGTTTTGTGCCTTTTTTTCTCATTTGGACACAAAGTTGTCATCAGATTCGCTATACTGTGTGATCTGGGCCGAATTCCGGTCCGCAATTGAGTCTCGACACGCATTGCGGCCGCACGCGCTCGAGTCTGTCGAGTTTCCAGCGCCAAAGCCGACTCGATGGGGCTTTTTTTATAGTTTTCTTAAATTTCCCTTAGTTTCCAGTTACCGAAACCCACCTAGAGTCAACAGATCGGCTGCTGCGGCGCTGGAAACTTTTCCGACTCGGGAGCGTGCGGCTGCAAAGCGTGTCGAGACGCAATGGCGGTCCGGAATTCGGCCCAGAGAAGCACTGTAGTTTGAATTTGTAAACGATTTTGAACCTTCAAGTGAATACAGGTAGGGTTTTCGTCAATACAGAGTGGGTGTAAAGTTCCGGCACTTACTGAAAGCTTTGATCGAACAAGGACAAGAGATTCAAGCATAAACAACTACTGTTTGAATCGGTTCCACTCGTATTTAATATAAATTTTAAAGTATATGTTGTCGAAATTTAATCACTAGTTGCACACTACACCGTAAATTGGTCGGAGTAGGAATCAATGTTGATATCAGCGATCCCATTGTAGCGCATCGTTTTTTTTACACTTTTTTTCGTTCCAGAATAGAACTATTCGAAACATCATCGAATTCAAGTCGAACAACTTCGTTGCCCAAGTATCTTTGCGTCAGAATCTCAGAAATAAATGCACGCAAACGGCAGTCTCCAAATCTTTCGGAAGTGCTGGTATTGTCCTTAGGTGTTGGTCCTTCTGTTGAACTTCATTTGAAGCGGCTGACGGTAATAGTGTACGATTTGTGGAGCTGTTGAATTATCAGAATTTTTTCATCTGTGAATGAGATTCTCCATTGTTGGCGCCTGCGGGTGATCATTTGACGGCGGCCCTCCCACAGATTTTTTGAATGTGATTTCGAGAAATCGTTGTAACCCTTCGTGTTAACTAGGGAAGGTCTTGCGAGACCCGCTACGTTTCGGGAAACTTCCTACTAAAAATTGTGGAGGATGAATGAAATAACAAAAACGTATGCTGCGTTCCCCAACGAACCATTCGGTACTTTTGAAAAGCGAAAAACCACAAAGAAGAGAGGGCAGCTTCTCTCCAAGTGGCCTTCATGACTGCATTTCTATTTTCTACGAGCGTAAATCGGCTGTCTCGTGCAACTAGCAGTTGTTCTTTGAATAACACTGCATCTGAAAGAATCTGGAAACAAAAATTTACTGCTTTATTTCTCCCCTCACGGATGTATTGTATGCCCAGAGAATCAAGAAAAAATCTCCATTAAACCATGCATCATAGTAAGTTTGCCTGAAGGGTTCGCAGACATGTAGAGTTCGCGCAACAATTTAAGTCTGATGAATGGACGGGGCTGCGACGGTAGATCACCCCGCACGAATCGAAACCCCATTCTCCAATGAGGTCGCCAACCCCGCACGGCCAGCCGCCAGGTCCATGCGTCAGACTTGAGCGAAAACGGAAACCATATATCAATCAATTGTCACCCCCTGAAAATGAAATGTACTGCTATAATGGCCACCAAAAAATAGGGCTATCTCTTTGCTTACGATCGACATTTTCTTTCTTTTCAATTGCATGCATACAAGTGTTTGTTCTTGTTGTTGTTGCCCATCATTCACCATACACACTGATCCTGGATCCAATTTCCGGCATATAGACGGCGTCATCGAAGCAACGTTGCTGGGATCCTCTTCTTTGGAGGATCCCTGAGTGGGGCGTTTTTCCACCCTCTTTTTTTCAAATTATTTTTTATTGTTTTTTTTTATTTCAAATTTATTATTGCATAATTAAAGTGACAGGAAATGGGTGATTTCCACTGGTTTGAGCCAGAGATCTTCTATTGTGAGGTGCGTTGGCTTTCCGGAGCAAGAGAACATGGGAGGTATTGTGTGTTCCTCAAGCCCGCAGTCTGGGCAAAGTGGATTATCGGCTGCTCCTATCTTATGTAGATACCATTGCGACTTCGAATAGAAACCACTCCGGAGCTGAGATAGCGCTGCCCGACTTGGTCTTGGCAAAGTCTCCTCCGCAATCTTCGGCGGCGCTCCATTCAGCAGGGGGGAGTTCGTAGTAACCAGGAACTCCTTTACAAACTCTTTGTGCTCTTCTTTGCGAATGCTCTCCGCGTTTCCTGGCCTAACCAACAGTGGCTTGATCGTTCTGACATGCTTCCTGATCTGTCTCGGTGGTTCTGGTTTCTTCATTATGTCGTGTGAGGGGTGTTCTGGATCAAGTGCCGCAACCGTTCGATATTGAAGCGTCAACATCTCGTTATGAGCTTTGACTGGCATCATTCCCGTCTCATTGCTGAGGTGGGTAGTGCCAGCCATCGCCAGGCTTCCCGTCACGGTCCTCAAAGCTGCATTTTTACAAGCTTGTAACCGATCCCAGTGAGTCGATGCAATGAGCGGGCTCCAGGCTGGAGCAGCGTAAGACATCACGGATTGTCCGGTGGCGCGGTAGGTCAGTGTGAGCAGCTCTTTGCTTTGTCCCCAGTTTCTTCCTGCCAACGCTTTCAAGAGATTCGCTCTTTTAGTCGTCTTCTTACAAACAGCTTCCGCATGTAATCGACCCGTCATCATTGTGTCGTAATGGTAGCCGAAAATTGTCGGATTTCTTTCGTGTGTGATTTGCATTCCGTTTATGAATACTTTCGGCACGTATCTCGCTTGAGCAGAATGTGTTGTTAGAAGAGAGACAGTGGTCTTCTGAAGCGACAGTTGAAGATGTAGATCTTCCAGGCCCTTTGTTAGCTTCGGGAGATATTCGTTCAGAGGTTTTTCGCAAGTTTCAACATCCGGATCTGATGTCACCAGTGTTAGGTCATTCGCATATCCGACTAGACGTGTTTCTGGAGGGGGTGCCGGGAGATCTGCCATGTAAAATGAGAACAGGAGCGGAGATAGAACCGCACCTTGCGGTACCCCGGAGCGCACCAATCCTACTTTCGACATCTGGCCTCTAAACTCTGTCCGTATTGTTCTGCCTTTCAGGTAGCTAGAAATCCATCGGGCTAAACCTCTCGGAAGGGATGACTCCGCAAGCTTTTGACAAAGAATGGAGATAACAACAGTGTCATATGCTTTCTTCAGGTCGAGTGCAACCATAATTGAGCGGCTAGGCGGTCTCTTCTCATTTAACCCATCCGTGATGAATCCGGTAAGTTGGACTAACTCTGAGGTTGTGGAAAAACCTTTCCGAAAACCATTCTGCCATCCAGGAATTTGCAGGTGCGTCTCCAGTGTAGGAAGAATGGTTCTTTCAAAAGTGCGTGCCATAGATGAAATGATCGAAATAGGCCTGTAGCTGTCCAGATCTTCTGCAGGTTCAGAAGTGGGAAAATTCTCGCCTCCTTTCACGACGCCGGGATCGGTCCAGTTGACAGGGTTCTGTTGAAGAGGGCTCTAAGGCACTTCCAAAAATTGGTCCTGAATGTTTGAGCATTACAGGGGACACACCACTTGTATCCAACGCTCTAGACGGCTTGCATTTCTTCAAGGCGGCGTCGATGAGGGCTGTCGAAATGATGGGAACGTCTTCTCTCGGAAAGTTTTTGATCCATCGGACGGTCCTTCGTGACTTCATGCTTTTATAAGGGCATGGCGAACTGAACTGTTTGCATAGAAGGTTGGCCGCATTCCTGTTGTTCAACGGTTTGCCCCTATGCAGAATGTGGATGGGATTGGGTTTCACTGAACGGCCATCCAGAGCCTTCATGGTTGCCCATAGCTTGGAGGAGTTTGTACGATGATCTATGCCTCCCACGAAAGCTCTCCAAGTCTGCTATCGGTCCTTCCTCACTTCATCAGCGATTTCTCTGTTCAGCTCAGGGATCCTGGTGTTGGTCGGGTCCGTTCTTCTAATCGAGTCTCTGTCACATATGAGGTCCTTAGCGATGTCGGACAGTCCCGGCATAAAAGCCTTACGTGTGCCCTTAGGGATAGATTGTGACGTTGCTGTCCTTACGGCCGATGCGATAAATCGATCCATTTGCAGTGGAGTAGCCCGGAAGTCGAAATCCACCGATTGTTGATCCGGCACCGACAGAAATTTGGGCCAGTCCGCCTTTTCGAAGTTCACGAAAGTGTTCCTCGGCGAGGAAGATATAAGGACCTCGCTTCTGAACTCCATCAGGATCGGGAGGTGGTCACTTGCGCCTGTGTTCACAGTGTCCCAAACTGCTGACGATGCTAGGTCCTGTGAGCACAGCGAGAGGTCCGGTGACGAGGGTCTTCCATACGTCGGCTTCCTAGTAGGGTGAGGGGCATCATTTAGAATCACAAAATTCGACTGCGCTATCTCCTCGAGGTCCTGTCCACGTTGGTCCTCTTCACCCTCTGACCATAGAGGACTGTGCGCGTTGACATCTCCTATGACGATTGTGGGTTTCCCGCATGTCAGGAATAGGGCGATAGACAGCTCGTACGCTGGTGGGCATGAGGATCTTGGCGGAGAGTAGAGATTGTGAATGTGCACAGATCCAGCCTTCGTTTCCACAGATAAGGAGATGCATTCCGTCGTGCCATCGCTGGTTCCTGGAGTGATCACACTGCACTGTAGTTGTTTCTGACCAGAAAGGCCACACCTCCTCCGGAACTCGTTCGGTCATTTGTCAGGCATGTGTAGCCTCGAACCACCGGTGATCCTTGATTGGGATCCAGTTTAGTCTCTTGAAGTCCCACAATGTCAGCTCCTATGCGGTAAGCTTCTAATTCCACTGATTTGTTGCGAAAACCATTTATATTCCTCTGAATCATCTTTAGAGAGTCGGGACTTGAAAGCTGAGGTTGATATGTCGGTACGTAGACGCAGTTAGGGCACACGTATGAGCTGTCCGCATCTTTGAAGGACTTGAGACCGGAACATTTCTTCACATGAGTCCATTTCCTGCATTTGCTAGACCCTGTCCCAAACGAGATGGCAAGCCTAGAGTCCAAAGAAGCAGCGCGCCGCCCTCTGCGTCTCTGACATCATCAGCGACCTGAAGCACCTGGATCGATGTTAAAGTTGTCTGAGACGCTATAGAGACTGCAACCAAACAATGGAGGAAAATAATGGCCTCAGACAAGTTAAAACAGCTCGGTTGTATCGAGTTTACGGTGAAATCGACGGGTTAGACAACTCCGTGCGCTCCGACCTATTATCCATATCCTGGGAAAACTTTCCCTGCCACGTAAAGAACAAAATATGCATCGAGAGTGAATATCACGAGCATTTCGAGAGAAAAGAATGCAAAAGAGCAATGGAGTATGTAAGAAAATGAAGTGAGAAGGTTAGAAAGCGTCCAAAAATACGAAAATGTCAGAGACGCAGAGGGCGGCGCGCTGCTTCTTTGGGCTCGACGCTTGCCATCTCGTTTGGGACAGGGTATACATTGAACGCTCCATGCAGCGGCTGAGGTACCACACTGGGTGCAGGGCCATCGAATCCAGGGTTTGCTTAGATTCCGGCACGGATGAGTAGACAACGGATCAGCAGCGCCGGTTTATGCTGACCCGCAACCGGAAAAAATTGGCTCCAGAACTCGTGAGAAGTGAATTCTGGGAGGTATAGTTGAGGATCTTTGACTTCGGAAGGATGACGGCCGTTGTAGACGACTTCTTCTTCCGCGTATGCTCTTGCCAAACGAGTAGGCGATTCTCCATAAGAGCTACGAGTGTTTCAAACCTTGGTAGCACTTATTGAGCGAAATTAATGTAGAATGCGACGGTAATAAAATATAGTAATCAATAGCAAGCTCAAATGCAAGCAGCTTTTGTTGCGTTCTATGAAACAGCATACCTACTCTGTGGACACATCTCTCAGAAGGACACATCTATAGGTTTCGAATCGATAACTACAATTTAGCCCAAATCATGGTATACCAGAAGGAAGAGGAGATCAACCCCTTCGTGGCCATTATCAACCTTGTTTCTATAATAGAGAAGCGAATGCTAGTCATTCAGCCCAATGACTTGGTATTTGCATAGAAACATAAATACACAAAAAAACTAAAAAAGAAAACGGGCTGTGCAAAATAGGGATACCGGATAAGCTAACAATCAAATGCAATCTCTAGTGCAGGAGTTGCACACTACGATCCGAGCCCACACCCCCGCTCCTCCGTCGCAATTTGGTAGTCCACCTCGATATCCACTCGGCCATCGCTGCTCATTGCTTAGCGCTGCTTTACTGGAGTCTTCAAAGGAGTACAAATCTTGAATACAGCTCATAACTCACGAATGAGCCACAATCAAGTCACCGATTTCTGTGAAGGTTAATTTCACCGTAACTGAAAGCGCTTTAAACAGTTATATTCACTTTATGCTGCCGAGATGTCGTACGTTCGTGCCGTGGCAGTGTGGAGGAAGGAAGATCGCCTCCGTACAAACCGACGTCATCCCCTCCACAAAGAGGGTTTTTGTCATGGTAGAGGTGCTGGCCGGCCGCAGCTCTCCTTCGGATTCTCCTGCAAAGGGCCGGCGTGGAGAGGAATCCTGGACCAGCTCAGAAGCACCCATGCGCCACGTGCGGCATGGATGTCACATGGAGAAAAATAAGTGTCCAGTGCTTCGAATGCCAAAGGTGGGTGCATCTCTCGTGTTCGGGTCTCAGTTCTGTGAGGCATCATAGCTCATCTTTTCGTTGTGTATTATGCTACTCACCTTCCAACTCAGATTCCTCTATCTCAAATCGCCCCCTTTCCATTGTGCATATCAATCTAAACGGCCTTCGTGCCAAGCTTTCTGAACTCTCTCTCTTCGCACGTACCTACCATCCAGACGTGATCATGGTTCAAGAAACCAAGCTCTCTCCATCCCCTACCTATCCTCATCCCAATATCCCAGGCTATACTTCTTACCGTGCTCCAAGGTCATCTCTCAGCGGTGGAGTTTCTACCTTCGTTCTATCTTCACTTCCCTCACACCTCATTCCCAGCACCCCCACGGACGGTACTCTCGAGTATACCCTGTCCCAAACGAGATGGCAAGCGTAGAGCCCAAAGAAGCAGCGCGCCGCCATCTGCGTCTCTGACATTTTCGTATTTTTGGACGTTTTTTAACCTTCTCACTTCATTTTCTTACATACTCCATTGCTCTTTTGCATTCTTTTCTCTCGAAACGCTGGTGATATTCACTCTCGATGCATATTTTGTTCTTCGCGTGGCAGGGAAAGTTTTTCAGGATATGGATAACAGGTCGGAGCGCACAGAGTTGTCCTAACCCGTCGATTTCACCGTAAACTCGATAAGCAAACCGAGCTGTTTTAACTTGTCTGAGGCCATTATTTCCCTTCATTGTTTGGTTGCAGTCCCTATCGTTGACGGGCAGCTCATCCCCATGACTCATCATTCAACGCAAATCGCCGCATTCGGCGTTTCGTCTGGCGTCTCCGCAGCAACCCCCGTCTATCACGCGCTCGTCTGGCGTCTTCTCGACTGCCATTGTCTATCATTTACACTCTGGGTCTCTAGCGTACAGGGAGCTCTCTCATCTGTCTTTGGCCATCGTAAAGGCTGCCAACGGTTTTCCTCACCCAATAACTTGGGAATTGCAACTTGATCGGCTTCTTTTTACCCAAGAAATTAATGTAGCCTTAATTTCGAGGGAGTTTTACCATAAGTGTCTGTATCAAAAAATGCGGTGATATTGGAAGTGTGGCGAAGCTGAATTTGGACTTAATGTATTTATTAGTGGCTTTGCGATGTTTCAAACATTCAGAGAGGAAACACTGACATAGCATTTGACAAAAAATAAGAGCATTAAAATTAATCATTTGTACATTTGTAGATACGATTACGTATGCAAGGAAGAACTAAGTCCTGAATTTGTTTAAAAAAAAATTGGAAATACTTCTCTATCAATGTGCCAGGAGAGCAGATAAGCTATCGAAATATTGCTTGCACTCACATTGACTTTCCCATAAAGGCGGTGTTTTGTTTACAAATGTACAATTGATTTTCATTCCCGAGTTTTGCACTCAAAACAATACGTTGGTCTCCAAGTGTTACCAATTTACGAAGGAAAGGCTTGAAACCCACTAAAGCATCTTGTTTAAGTAGCATTATTCTCTGGCCTGGACTAGTAGTCCGATTGGATGAACATGCTCACGGCGGTTGTCACCGGTAAAAAATGGGGTTAAACGAAAATGGAAGAATATTTCAGGCAAAACAGTATTAGTTAGGCCTGAAAGAAAAAGACGTTGTTTTCGATTTCTTCGTCATTCAAGTTCTACCCGGTGGCCAAACAATCGGTTTAGTGATCAATCTAAAAATCGAAGATTATCGTGAACACTGCCTTTAATCATTCCTAACCAGTTTCTTTGAAGAACATATTGTGTCAATAAACTCGCAAAGAGATAATGTTCATCCTGATCTTAAGATTTCCATTGTCGCTTCAGTCGAGGAAACACTACAAAGCTTATTTTTCAAACGAATTGTGGTGGAAGATTTGCTTGGAGAAAATCTATACTATTCCTTTCACTTGACCATAAAAGCGTTGAAAATCTGACGAGGACCACTAGTATTCCACTGAAAAATCCACATGCAGCCCTGTTCAGTGCCTGAAATAGAAAATATTTTCGTAAAACATAATAACCGTCTTGTTTCCCATTAATTTTCCGTGAATGGAACGCAGAATTGCACAAAAGACTCGAAAGTCACTGTAAACTCCCTAATCCATCATTAGTGTGGCACTAGAGACATCCTTTCGACTGAGGAACTTTCGTGTACTGTGATTACGTGCTCCAATGCTATAGCGCTACGCATACGCCGGAGCAATTGACGCAGGCGTTCTCGAACTGTCTCGTCGTCTCGCCCTCTCCGCTCTCGGCTGAATAATTAGTCATGGGGATGAGCTGCCCCGCAGCCAGTCCCTATAGTGTCTCAGACAACTTTAACATCGATCCAGGTGCTTCAGGTCGTTGATGCTGTCAGCGACGCAGAGGGCGGCGCGCTGCTTCTTTGGACTTTAGGCTTGCCATCTCGTTTGGGACCAAGGGTGTGCGGAAATTTTTCAAAAAATTTCAGAAAACAGAAAATCGAGTTTTTCAGAAAACAGAAAACAGAAAGGCCAAAATGGCCAGAAAACAAATCAGAAAACAGAAAATTTTCAGAAAAAAAAAGCTCATTTCATTTTAACTTTTTTTTTCAAGTGAAGAGAGGATGTGATTCTGAATACCTTTGTCATACTTGTAATATATCTGCGAAACTGCACAGATGACCTATAAGGCATTGATAGTAGCAATGACGCGTCAATGACAGATATGTAATAACATCATTAAAGACACTGTTGTCGGCTATTACTCGAAAATAAGGCATTTTGTGGCTATTTATCGGCTGTTGCTCGGTCAAAACTCTCAGAGCACTCGCCCGTATGGTAGCACGTCAACGCAATAAGGGTTGCACCTTAGGACATACAACGGGTTCAACCCCTCGCTGTCAGCAACAGCTGCTGCGAACAACTAACTGCAGCAGCTGCTGACAAGGGGAGGTTGAATTCGGGCTCTGCTCTGGGATGCTACCCCTATTGTGCCAAAGAACAATCCTACGAGCGCGTTAGCAGGGTTCGCGATAAAAACGATTGTTGAATTTTCTTCATAAGAATGCAGGTCTGGTCATCACAAAAGTGAAAATAAGGGAGATTTTGCAGAAAAACGCACAAAAACCAGTCAGAACGGCTAATCGGTGGGTGTACTCACACCCCCAACGAGCAAAATTTCTATAAATGCCTATTTTCCGTCTTCTATTTTGCCGCTAAAAAAGTTAGTAGTCTCTCGGTGTCCCGCAACTACTTTAAATGCAGAATGAAAGACGACAAAACAAGCAATTGAAAGCCACACTCCAAGCTCAGAATCCGTTTTTCGTTTTTCTATCTTGGCGAAATTTTTACGCTGGTCACAATGGTGTCTCCAGAATCGCTCAGAACTCACTAAAAACTGAGTTACGGCTCCTCAAAAATTTTGAATTTGAACTAGTAGAAGTTCGCGGACGAGTTGTCTCGAGCCTGTATTTTCTCGTTATTCGCAGCCACCATTCTGAGTAAGGTCACACTATAAAGCCAGGCCGAATACAAAAGGAAGAACATAGATTTTGAATAAAATCATTTGCGCGTCTCTTGCCTATGGAGGTCGGAATCCTGGCAGTGGGCGTTGCCCATTTTTTCTTTCAAGGGGGCGTGACCGACTTTTTCCTAACTTTTTCTCGCTTATTTGAGCGAACTGAGAATTCGCGCATGGTAGGGTTGCTATAGACGGCGACCGGACCAAAATATCCAAAATTGCCTCTGAAGTTGGACTGTGCCTTTAAAGGCAGTGTCCATGATAAAAACCATGTCTGATTTTTTGGTGGAGATCGGCAGCTGCGGGGCCTAGCGCAGCCCTAAAGTTGAAAAAACTAAGAAAAATGAGCTCGGAACGGTCCCCTACGGCCTCAAAGTTGGACACCCGTCAGCTCGTCACATCCCAGATGCACTTTCCACGCCCACCGACGTGAACAAATGAATGCTCGAGATTGTTAGATGAGCGATGGTTTCCAATTAATAGCCCTGTTCTTCCCTTCATTCTCAACTTTTCTCTTTACTCAGGTCAGCAAAAGACGGAAGTTACAGGCCTCGGGCAACTCGTCCACCATGCTTTCCTAGCTCAATTTTTGAGGGACCATAACTCCGTTCCCAGAAGGTCTTGTACGATTCCAAAAACATCATTGGAATCAGCATGGGACCGTCTTCAAGATAGACAGAAAAGCAGAAAAACGATCCCTATCGTGAACACTGGGGGCGGGCTGAGACCCAGCAATAGCTTATTTTTGAGCTTTTTTTCTCCGACTTTCCACTTATTTTCACTTTTGTAATGACCAGGCCTACCTTCTCACAAAGATACCACAATAAACATTTTTATCGCGAACCCTGCCCTCAACAGCATACGCACCATTGGACACAAATAGCACCTCGTAAATGACCAGATAAGCTGCGCTGTTCCTCAGATCCGAATTTCGCTAATTTTTTCTGATTTTTTTCTGGTTCTTGCAGATTTTTCAGAAAACAGAAATCAGAAAACAGAAAGGCCAAAACGGCCAGAAAACAGAAAACAGAAATTTCCGCACACCCCTGTTTGGGACAGGGTCTACCTCCCAATCCATCTCCCCCTAAAAACACCCCTTTCTCATTTCAACATATACATTCCACCTACAACTTCATGCCCTTCATTTTACAGTCCTATCCCACTTCTCAAGCAGCTGAGCGACTGCTCCCTCTCATCCTCGATCGTTTTTGCGGGTGATTTCAACGCTCACACCTTTTGCTCGTCTCTCGGTCCTGATGTTAGAGGAAATGACGTCGAAGAATGGGCAGATGAGTGCGACCTTGTCATTTTAAACGATGATCAGCCCACTCGTCTCCCTGCCAACGGCCGATCTTCTAGCCCAGACATATCTCTTGTCTCGTCCAACCTTTCTAGCTGCTGCTCATGGTCTACCTCGACGACTTTGCCAAGTGACCATGTTCCTGTCTTTGTCCACATCGATCTATCCAATTCTCTCGCTCTCTTTTCTGGGGCTCGCCAACGTTCTTATCTTAATTTAGGCCGAGCAGACTGGCGCCTGTTCAGTGAAGTTGCGCTTCGCCTATCGGCAGATTACCCGTGGAATGGAAGCGTGCACCAGAAAGAGTGCCATTTATTTGACGCAATCCGCAAGGCCATGAATGCGGCTATTCCTATCGGTCGCGTCAAGAAGTTCTATCCAAATGTCAACAGAGACATCCTCGACAAAATTAGAACGAGAGATGCGAGGAGAGCGATTAATCATCTGGACCCCGTGGTTGCTGAGCTTGACAGTGAGATCAAAAAGGATTTGAACAGACACAAGAAAGAAGAGTGGGAGAAGTTCACCGGGCAGTTGGATTTTAAGACGGACAGTGCAGCTACTTGGAAGGTTTTACGGAAGCTTTCGGGTAAAAGCTCACCCGCCACCGTCTCCACAATCGAACTCGACAACGGCGTATTCAAATCAGGAAAGGAAGCCGCTTATGCGCCGGGGAAAAGTTTTTTCATCACCAGTGCTAAACGAGGTCCGCAGAGTAGAGTGACTGTAAGAGAGCTGTGCCGCCTCCCGCTTATGAGCACGGCTGAAGCGTTTACTACGACGCAAGTTGAGAAGATTATAAAGGAAATGCGGAACTCTAGAGCTATTGGTCCTGATGGGATATGTCCTGCTGTCTTGAAGGAGATACCCACTGACCTACTACCGCTTCTCACTGATGTGATGAACACCTCGTTCAGGTCGTGTACTATCCCGCAGAATTGGAAGACGGCAAATGTCGTTCCGCTGCCGAAGCCTGGCAAGCCCCAAGCTTCAGTCAAGGGATATCGGCCCATTAGCTTGTTGTCTTCTTTTGCTAAAGTAGCTGAAAAGCTGATCGTCAAAGACCTGGCCGAACACAACGAGAGACAGGTGTTTCAGCATGGATTCAGAAGACTGCATTCCACCACGACAGCATTGTTAGAAATTACGAGCTATGCAATTGATGGTTTCAACGCCTATAAGCCGCAGAGAACTGTAGCAGTAGCCTTGGATCTCACTAAGGGGCCGAATAGAGTCTCGCCGAGCAGCGGCGCGGCAGCATTTGTGCAGCCGTATCGATCACGCGGCGCCGCGAGGCGGCGCGGCGGGTCGATTAGACCTGATCAGGGCAGAATCTGGTAGCGGCCGCCGCCGGCGGCTGCCGCGTGGCCAGGCGGCGCCGCTTTGCAACCCCGAGCGGTGCGGCGAAGTTGCGCGGCGACAGCAGACGGTCGAGCCTGCTTTCCATGATTAATTGGTCTTGCATATATGTTTATGAGGTGAATGTCTCTTTTACAGTTCAAGTACATCAATGTCACTTCAATTCGTAAGGTTTTGGGCTGGTGAAATGTGATTTTTAAAGAGTTTAAAGGATTTCAACACCAATTCAAGTGCTCATTTTTTTCTGACCTTTGAATTCGAAAACTCCCGCGTAAGTTTTGAATCACGTTTATCTATATTTCCATTTGAGAAGCTTATTCTCAGCTGAAAGCAGGTCTTCTATGAATAACTAGTTTTCGAAAAGGTAGAGTTGCCACGATAAGTAATGGTGAGTGAACATTAGACGCTAGTTTTCCAATGAATTAATGATCCGATTACCATGTTTTTATAATACGCCGAAGAAATAAATAGTTCGCATGACCACTTCTGCCAAAAACTCGGGCTAATGAGTTTTTTTTAAAATAAACCCTTCTTATTACAAATTCACCGAATGAATAAATGTATTTGAATGAGACATTTTCAAATTTCCGATTGAATGAATTTCGTCGAATAACGCTTTTTTTTAAATGTTGACTAAGTTATCAAAAAGCAATAATTGAATGAGGGCTCTCCGTTTTTTTGGAATTAATGAAAATTTTCGAAAACTTATCCTCTATTCGAATAATCGCAAGATTTCTCCGCATATTCAGTTAAAAATTAGGATCCTCGAATTATTCCAGAATGATTAACGAATATTCTCCAATTTTTTATCAGTGACAGAAAGTATTCGAATGCTGCGACCCAAACTTGTCCGAATATTCGGAAAACTGAATATTTAAGTTTGTGAAAAAAGCGAATATCCGGAAAACCAATTAATTTGAAATCCCGAATGAATCGAATATCCGAAATACATATCAATGTAGAATTCCAAAAGAATCGATAACTGGATAAGAAATGGTTTATTTCCCTGAATTAACTGAATAGCCGAGACAACTAAAAGTTCAAAATCCCGAAAGTCGAATCTTTCAAAAATTAGAAATTGTGGCTTTCAAATATATCGAATATTCCATTTGTTCGAATATTTTTCGAATAACTTTTCGATTCGCCCCAATTCTAGTGATTACGTAAGAAGAAATATTACAATTATAATCCTATAAAAATGAATACAAGATAGTGGACCGCTCCGCTCCTACCTCCGCCGCTCCTTTCAGCGGCGGGACTCTATTCGACCCCTAAGGCTTTCGATACAGTGAATCTTGGTATCTTATCAAACAACTTACTGGAGTCATCAATCCCGCCATGGCAAAAGCGCTGGATAGCTGCATTCACTAAGGGAAGACGGGCTAGAGTGATGTTCCAGAATCATGTCTCAAACAGCATTCCGATTGCAGCTGGAGTCTCACAGGGCGGCGTATTGTCGCCTGCTCTCTTCAGTCTGTACCTCGAAGATATGCCCGCCCCTCCCCAGGATATCTAGGTGGTCGCTTACGCTGACGATATGACTGTCTTGTGTCGTGATAGGGATATAAATGTGGCCGCCGCTAAGATCAACGA
The DNA here is from genome assembly GCA_029168955.1 of Aplectana chamaeleonis. Taxonomy (NCBI): domain Eukaryota; kingdom Metazoa; phylum Nematoda; class Chromadorea; order Rhabditida; family Cosmocercidae; genus Aplectana; species Aplectana chamaeleonis. The sequence goes on from JAPDOI010000686.1 coordinate 67,033, forward strand.
GTACTTGATTACACTGAAAAGCTTCTTCGACCGTAAAATGCTGAAGATTTCTGCGTCAAAGTCATCGGTATCCGTACTCACAACGGACCCATCTGAACACAGCGCACATCCGTATGTCGTATGGAATGGAGATCGTTTGCCTGCGGCCCGCTTCCCAAAACTCGGACTCGTGCTCGATCCATCGCTCAAGTTCCATAAGAACACGGAACAGAAGCAGGCTATCGTGAAAGCGAAGCTTAACGTGCTGAGAGCCCTGGGCGGTACATCATGGGGTAGTAGCAAAGAAACCATTATTTCAACGTATAAGGCGATTCTCCAGCCTGCACTAGAATACGCCGCACCAGTTTGGCAGCATCTAGTTTCGGAATCCTCTTGGACTAAGATGCAACGCATACAGAATTCAGCTCTTCGAATCGCCACCGGATGTGCAAGAAGTTCCCCGGTCGATCACTTGCATGCTGAGACCCGCTTATTACCAGTAAGGGAGCACTGTCAGCTCCAGGCCCAACAATTTTTCATCAACATTGTCAAACAACCGAATCACCCCTCTTGGAGAGTGCTAAACCCCGTCAGAGAGAGAGGCGTCAGAAAGCCCTTCGCCGATGCTCCCAGCAAAGTCAATCTACAAAGATGGCACGACTCACAGCAAGAACGACTCCGTCTATTGCGCGAGGAGCATACTCAGTTCGTACGGTGCCATCTGAAAAAGGCGGCCATTAATCCCATATTGGGGGTAGTGCCGCCCCAAGTCTGCACATCCGAGGCTGAACTCGGAAGAAGGGCCAGGTGCACCCTGGCGTCGCTGCGCTGTGGTCATTCTACCTTGCTTATGTCCTACGTCAGCAAAATAGACAGCAGCAAATCAGATGTTTGCCCGGACTGTGGCTCCCTTGGCCATGATACTGCACACCTTTTCGAATGTCCGGAGAGACCCACCACGCTGACCGTAATGGACTTATGGACGAATCCGTTACTGGTCGCCCAGTTTCTCAACCTATGAAAAAACCCTCAATGTGGCTGCAAAGAAGAAGAAGAAGATATTCACTTCATCTGCTCTGGTTAAAAAGTCATGGCCAGTCTTCATTATTTTTCAAAACTTTTTTTGACCAACGGATTTGTCCGTTGGAATAACCCAACATACATTTTGGTTACTTTACTCATCCTTCACAACTTCCAGCTGGACGTTCTCCGAAATGTCGCAGGTACCTAAAGACCGTTCCCAGTAATACCTTTTTCGTTGTTGTCACGAAGCTTTTGGAATTGAAATGATTTAGTTCACCGATTTCCAAGTAGTTATCATAATCTAGTACAAGTTTTATTTTCAAATTTATTACATGTGCAAACACATGTGATATGACATTTTAAAAAATCGACAAACTGAACACAATCAATTCAATCACTATAAAACTAGTTAAAAAAAGACGGAAACAAGACTAAAACACCAATGGTTCCTGTTGAAGATAACGACCGACCACCGTTTTGAAGCCAACATAGGTAGCCGGCACTTGAAACTTCTTACTCAAGCTTAGATAGTCCAATCCCGCACGGATTGTAAAGAAATGCCGCCTTATATGAAAACGAGGCCTTGGAAAGCTAAGTTTGAACCTTTGCCCTCTTGTATTCGAACGTATCAGCGTGAAAAACTCGGATAATTCCAAACTAACAAGCCCATTCAGCATTTTAAAAACCAGGAACAAATCATTTATCCTCCTACGTACAGCAAGGGTGTCCAAGTGCAGCCTTTTATTCCTAGGGTAACCCCTGGGTATTGCGCTATAAGAGAATCCCATCGCTCTGAGGAAGACTTTCCTCGTAAAACTATTCTGCACCCTTTCTTCTATTTATCAATAAACTTGCGATTATGCGGTGAAAAAACGCAGGTCCCATACTTCACCATAGAACGTACATAAATTGTATATGCTTTGTTCAGTAGCTGCGGATCCTTATACCGCAAGGACTTGAATAATAGAAACAGCCTTTGTTGCGCTTTGGCCGCGATGTGCTCACAATGTTCATCAAACGTGCGTTTATTATCAACTATGGATCCAAGGTCCTTGATTTTGTCTACCGCCTCGATCTGTACATTATTTATTTTGTAGATGGCTTGTTGATTAGATTGTCCCAGGTGCAAAACTTTTGTTTTCACTACTGACAGAGGAAGACCCCAATTTAGAGACCAGCGATAAACGATATCAATACCATCTTGTATTAACCTAACCCCATCACCGCCTACTTCACCGAACACCTTAATATCATCCGCAAATACTTCACACCTAACGCCACAGCGCTCAACGATAGTGGGAATGTCTTAAGCATAAATATTGAACAAAATGGTAGACAGGACTCCACCTTGGGGCACCCCACTTAACGCGCTTCTACAGGCTGAAATGGAAGAATTTACACGAGCCTGGAAGGTTCTATCCGTCAAAAAGGCTTCAACTCAGCTGACAATAGCTTTGTGGATGCCCAGTTGTTCAAGTCTAAAAATAAGCTGGGTGTGGTCCACTTTATCAAATGCTTTTTCGAAATCAAAATAGATTACATCCACATCCTTTTTACTGTCCAAGCTAGCAGTCCACTGAAGTGTTTCGATCATCTGGGTCACAGTGGACTTGCTTTTCCTTAACCCGTGTTGTCGATCCGACAGTAGGTGATTATCCTCGAGATAGGTTACAATGGCCTTTTTCACAATTTTTTCAAAAAGCCTACAGAAAATTGACGTGAGACTAGCCGGCCTATAATTGGTAGCCTCAGAATGGGGAGTTTTTTGGCAAAGGTACAACTAATGAATGTTTCCACCTAGTTGGAATCTCAGATCTGTGAAATATCAAATTGAAAAGAATTTCCAAAGGTGTAGAAATGTGAACTGCCACTCTCTTGAGAAAAGTAAATGGGATATCGTCAGGCGTAACAGAAGAGGAATAGGGCCATTACGAAAGCATTTCCAAAATAGTTCTACGATTGAAAGAAACGGGGTCATGCATTACTATTGATGATGAAATTTCATCCGAAACAGGTGCAACTACCTAAAATAGTAAATTTACACCCACTCTGTATACGGCCGACACTGTACAGTTCATCTCCGCAATGCCGTTCAGTCCGCAAAGTGCAAGCGAGTATCCTTAGACGGGGATGTGGGATCATCCGGGCGGTTTTCGCCTTTGGTGCCCGGGTGATCCCACATCCCTGTCTGAGGTTACTCGCAACTGCACCGCAGCACGCTTTCGCAATCAGCGTGCACATTGCGGACTTAACGCGCATGCGGAGATGAATTGTACATATACTGTACATATGGAGCGAAAAATTGAAAGAATTGATTTTTGTCATGCCGGATCCACTTCATAGCGTATGGCTATTGGTACACCTCCCTGTCGCTGCAGCGACAGGTTTCGACAACTATCACTCATCGTGTCGGGACCGGCGCTATGGCAGGGTCGACCGGTTTGCGTGCGCCCGTCGCGGGAACAGGTCGCTGAGGGGTGTTATAGTTTTCAGTGACGTGACCCTGGTATACTTCGTCGCCGCAGCGACGGCCCATCGCTGTGCTGCGCTTTGATTTTTGGCATATCATGGGCAATTTAGTGACATCAAAAGACATTATAGTTTTGAACGTTTCGGTTTAGTTGTTTACCTGCAGTTTTTTTTTCATTTGGGTGTTTATGTGTTGTCATTATCCCATTCGATTCATTATATATCGTTCTTTTTATTTATAGAATTGTCAAGGCTGTCGAATGCATGGATTATATCCCAAGCCGACGTATTTTGCCTTTTCTATGACAACTTCTAGATCTTCCGCTTCCCCAACTACCAACAACCGCCACATAGACTGTGATGGCATGACCATAGTCGATTTTTTTGTTTGCTGTGTAGATGCGCGTGTGCGGAAATGTCAGTACGCAAAAGCGCGGGGAATTCAATGCGGCGACGACGACTCCGTCGCCGGCGACAGGCTGTCGCTGAAGTATACCAATGGCCTATCCGACCCAAATCCCGGTAAAAGCAGTGAAGTCAGTGTGGATTAGGTAGAAGCTTTTCAATGATTAGATTCCAAATTATTTTGTTGCTACTCGCGTAAATATTTAAATCTTGCACTTTCTATGAAGTGGAAGAATGTACTGATGGTATAAATTTCGGCGTGCCAGTTGACTTGGGGCTTATATCTATACATACACGTTGCGTTTCAGCACATTCGTCGACTCATTCTTGACTTGCTGTCGCCTATCGCTCAGCACCATCAACAAGCGTTTCTAACCGCTCTTTCCCTTGTCTGGTTGACTCGATCGGGAGCTGGTGCCAGTCAGCGGAAAATTGACTCGGATCAGGTTGGATCGACTGTCATTTTTTTCTTATTTGCTCCTGCAAGTGCTGCCCTTATATAATAGTTTCCTTCAGCCCAATTTCGAATACGCGCCTGTACAGCACGACATCGTTAATCTGTTGCTGAGTTTGAAAGTAATTTCATTTGAAGAGTTGGTCGCCGCTGTTACTGATACCCTGAAAGAGGTGGGAGTGAAGGCAACGAAAATCGGAGCAGGCGAGAAGGTGTGTGGTCTGATGCTTCATCTTTTCTATCGTTATCACACAATTTCCATCACTGTTATACATATGACTATGCCATTTTTGTTGTTAGCAAGTTGGATTGAGCTTTGCAGTGTGACGAAGCTTTTGGTAATGAGATCGTTTTCAGACGGCATTTCCTACTGAAGCACCGTTGCTTGAGTTAGTTCATGGGTGTATAAAAGTGTTGCCGACAGCTCAGCTGCGATCGTCTTGGTCTCCGTTCCAGTCATTATTTGCTGATGCACCTCTGGCTAATTTGCCGCCCCGTGCCGTGTTTCTTTTATACATGTGAGCTTATATTTTATAGGAAGTATTGAGGTACGGTATACAAGGATTCCCTCCATAACTAAACCATGAATATTGAAGTATTGGGTCAGATTTTGGCGTACTGTTTTGATAAGACATCCTAGTTAATCGCGCACTGGGAGGGTTGTATTCGGCCGCAATACGCTCACTAATCAAAAAGCTTGTCGGATTTAAAGGCGTGGTCGGCTAAAAGCGACTACATGCCACTCATGGGCAAAATTAGCCGCGTCCCCACCTTCGTCGCAGCAACACGGGCTCCTATCGTCATCCCAAGGCTGTCGGAGAGGGGGTCGAAGCCGCGCCCCTCGATAAGGGCGAGGTTTCTCACAGCAAGGATACGGTTCATGTCACGGTCCGCGGCAAGGGGGCACCTCTACTGCGAACTGCAACGGGGACATCTTTCTCCCCACTTTCAACAACGAGCGAGCTTCCCTTGCTTAGGCCCGTCGGGGAAATTCTTCAGCAGCCAGAAATCGTCCGGGAAGTGACCTCCCAAGAGTGGCCCGAAAGGCCAACTGCGGTTTAAGTGAGATGGGGCGCCTTAGGGGTCGAATAGAGTCCCGCCTCTGAAAGGCGCGGCAGCATGCAATGGAGGAGAATCGATCGTGCGGCGCCGCATGATCGATACTCCTCCCTCATTGCATGCTGCCGCGCCTTTCAGCGGCGGGACTCTATTCGGCCCCTTAGGCGTCGTTTATACTTCAGCCACGGAGCGGCGCGGCCAAGTGCATTCCTACATATAATATCGATCGTGCGGCGCCGCGTGATCAATGCCATAGGATGGCACTGTGCCGCGGTCCCCCCACGGCTGGAGTATAAACGACCCCTTCTGCACATGCTGCGTGGCTGATGGACGCCGGCTCAGTGTGGTTTTGACCAGTCATAATGAGAGGGAGTTGTTCGTAAAAAATCTGATCCAAAACGAAGAGTTGTGAAGTTGCAGGGTTCGCAGATTTTTTGAACTCACTAGGGACTGCTTTAAAGTTCTTGTGGAGATTTGGAAAATCATTTTGTCGTTGATGTAGGTCGGTGACAGTACATAAATGACCCGTGCTTGAAATTCCCTAAATGGCTGCGGGGATTCCAAAAAATGGCATTCTCATTGCTTCACAAAAAGGTAAGGGCACCCACCCATCAGGGAAGTTTTGGGGTGTTCAGAGAAAATTCTTTGGATTTTGCTCAAAACGTTTAGCTGGGGGTTATTTAGGGCGTCTGTTGTCTATCGCTCGCCAGACTTAGAGTTACTGTAGGTTACTGTATTCATAACGCTTTTTAACTGGCGTTACTTACTTTAAAAATTCGAAAATCGAAAAGTGGACTCCAAATTCGTGTTCAGCGTCCCAAATAACACCAACAGTGAAATTCTGAGTCAAATCTGAGACTTGGACCATGCTACCGTATACCCACCGTCACATACCGTAACGGGTTGCAGATTTGTGTTAGCAGCCCAAATAACCACTGTGCAGAAGTTTTAAGGGAAGAGATCGTAGCTTTCTCGAAATCGTCAGGAGTCGCGTTTGGGCAGAAAAATTTCCCCCATTTCGAAGCTTTGGACCAAATCAGACGGACTTTTTCAAATATTGACAAATGGGCCTCAGATTCCTAATCAGTACCCTAAAGAACCCCTTGAAAAACGTTTTCAGCTCAATCCGAGACCATTTTTTGAACATCCTGCTTTGAAAATGCCTACTTCTGGAAATCTCCTGTAAACCTCTGAGGCATTTAGGGGATTTGGAAAACAGATTATCAATGTTGTGTCCCATACCTACAACTATCAAGACATGGTTTTATAAAAGCCCACTGGAAATGTAATGTAAGGCCTAGTTAGAACAGAGAAAGTTTGCACATAGGAAGGTTAAATAAATTTTTGGAAAATTTTGGTTGCAGATTAGGGGGTTCGTAGATTCACCGTGGTCGGCCTCGACGCCCCGCTTCATCGGTGGCCGTTGGGGAAGTGGGCTTGGCAGACATGCCACTTTCTAGTTCGTGGTCGTTTAGGACTTCTAATGGCTCGTTTTTAAGCCGATTTTTGACAACAATGCTGCTATGAGCTCCGAACTTCTAGACTTCCTGTTGAAATTCGAAAACTGTTTTTGTCGTGAACTTGGCTTTTGAACAGTTTCTCAAAGCGATGGTAGGAATAGCGAGTAGACTGAGAATGTTTTGTTTAGCATTTTGTGTGACTATGTGCGTTGCGCTGGTGCGTCGTATATCGTTGAGGACAAGACCATGTCACGTGCTGTGCAGGATGCAGTTCAAAGGCTAACTGAAGCCTTGAATGCGATTGTTGGTTGGCAGTTGGAGACAACAACGTGGCTGAAGAGAACACTCGTTGTTAGGCATGACCAAGGTGGGACTTCTAGTTCAACATAGGTATGCCCAAGGTGGGACGTGTAGTTCAGCACTTTTGGTATGGCTGTGTACGGTTCTAATCTACTTTTAGAGATCGGGGTATTTTAGGTGCCCGCTCTCAAGACGCAAGTCCATCGGTGGAAACGAGTACTCCACTGAATACACCTTTGCCGTCACTGAATCAATCTGAGCAAAATTCAATGCGTGGCTCAACATTATCGCTAATGGCACGGTATGCGTACAGGCACCTCAATGCAGCTTTTTTAAATGTCCACATTTTTTGTAGTCTCAACAATTTGAGTCTTTCAGACCACAGTCATTGGACACTGGTTCAAATACTGGATCATTGACCGAGAAGAAAAGTAGCTCTAATTTGCGAGGCTCCGTTAAGGACACTAACAACAATAAAAGAGATCCAGCTCACAGCACGCAAGCTCTCTTCCTTCTTGCAGAGGTTTGCGGAGTTTCCTAGTTTCCGAAAAATCTTTTAGTATTTTCTGCGTTATATGGAAATGTGCCAATACTTCAGAATCTGGCTGAACTAGTCGATTCGGTGTGCAAAAGTGATGACAAAGAAAGACTGTTGCCCACGTTGCATGCTGTTTGGGGAAATGTGGTTCCTTACTTGAGAGCCAAGAAGTGAGCACATTCTGATGTGTTATAACCTTGAAGATCAGGGAACCATTAAATGTGTTGCAGCGCAAGGAATTCACGGTTTTTTCTTGCATCGTCGAAACTTCTCGCGTCGATGAGCTCGTTCAGTTACATGCGCCCTGTATGGAAGAAGACTACACTCGAGTTGTTGCTCGACTCTTGTATGTTTGTCGGTGATGTATTCCCATGAGGAATTCTCCCATGTATTTATTCCTCATTTTTAGCTTTCTTCAAAATGGACATGCATTCCTTGAAGCAATGGCTGATAGTGACCGATCACCTCATGACCCATGATAAGACCTCTTTCAAGGATTTGCTGAGTAAGTATTCTGTAGTTAGATCTTATCTGAGGCGGCGTTCACTTTTCCATCGCTTCGGGCTGTGTAGGAATGAGGGCGCAGCGTAATATTGATCCATGCCTACGATGGTCAAGCCATCAATTCATCTGCGATACGGTGCATTTTTCCCCGGATAATAAACAGCGTGGCATAAATAAACACAAAGTTGTGAAGCAGGACTGCTTTTCCAATAACGTCAAGTTTCAACCTTATTCAACTATAATATGATATCTTTAGATAACTGCCGTTCCCCTTTAGTCTGATGATGGTGTTCCTGAATTGAAGTGGTTGGGACAAGTCGAGTTCTGTGCAATTCATCTCGGAGCGAAAATTGTTTGGCTCCTCCGCGTGCATGTGCAGAAAGAGGGACAGAGAGAGAGTAGAGGGGAGAAGGAAAGAACAGCGTTTACGCACACACGTCCGTGATGGAATCAAGAAAATTTTGCTACCTTGTTCTATGGGATGTGAATACTAAATGAAACAATGCGATGGTGATTAGCTGCTTATCACAAATTATAACACTAAAATTTAGTGATGGCTGCAACTAGATGGGCATTTGTGAAGCTTTCAGTTTTTTATCTTTTGTTGGGGTCTCACTACTTCATATCTCTTCGGACCGTACGGGACTGTTCATTAAAACGTTAAAATCTCTGGAATTTGTTTGAAAATTAGATACTTGAAAATATAAAATAAATAATATCTTATAAAATAAAATATCTTACTTTACGAAACCTACAAACTATTCTATTCTATTTTGCAGAAAGCATCGCATATACGCCGAATGCGTCATTCAGCATCATGACGTCAAAGGAACAAGAATATGAGGCTAGGGCGCAGGCAGTGAAGAGGCTGGCCTTTGTCGTTTTGGGTTCGGAGCTTGATCAGTACCAAGGCCAAATGAATGACATCCAAGGTAATTTATTTTCAATATCGTATATTCAGGAGTGAGTGAATCTTACTAGGGTGGCGTGTTTGTGCCAGATCGCGCTCTTGCTAAACCTCGCGGGTTATGCTTTTTCAATGATAGTAGTTCGGGGTAATCTCGGGTTGCTAGACGATCATAACATCGCGTCTCGCTCGTAACATGAACGTGAGTCCACCACTTGATGGGTGTTGGTGGCCCCATTGCCCACATTTATCCTTGGATCGCGAAAAGTCTGACTGAGCATGCGGTATCTTATTCGCCGCCGGTTTGCCAATCGATGCGACTTGTAGTCGAAACTGTCTGCCATCTGGTTTCCTTGAGCTCACACAGAACGCTGTCGCGTTGCTGTTGTTGCCCGGTAGTTTCGAGGACCCGCGGCCTGTGTGCACGAATGTCTCGTTATGATGTGGATAGCATGTGTTGTAAGGATTCTCATTCTATTCTATACTTGTTCCCGCTTTTCAGAACGTCTGTCAGAAAACCTGAGAGTCTCCCAGTCTCCTTCGATCCGTTCGGCCGTGTTCCTTTGTATTCGGGTGCTTCTGTTGCGTCTACGGCCACCAAGCTTGATTGGAATATGGCCCATAATGGTAACCGAATTGGTAGGTTTAAGATTGTATAGTTGGGACCTTGGCTTGTTTCCTCAAGAAAAAAATATTTAAATCTCGCCCGCGGCTGGCGAGGGCAGCCACGCGCGCCGGCCCGCTAATCGATTCACGCCGAGGGGAGAGCGCAGCTGATCAGTTAACCACGTATGTAGCTAGCCGCCGGTGAGATTTACACGATTTTTCATGAGGAAACAAGCCACGGATCTAACTATATAAGATCTGTTCAAATATTTATTTTTCATAAAAAGTTTCATGTTGGGTCAATTATTTGCGTGTTTTCTTTTTGGCTTCTGTGCGCTTTTCTTATGCTTGGGATATTCATCATATGATTTGGGTTCATTGTGTATACTGTCCTATTCGGAACGTAAATCCGGCCCGCATTGGCGAACAACCGCTGTTGCAGCTCGCAGCATGGTGATAATCGTGATGGGACAAAGCAGGGTAAGGCGTAGCGGTGTGATCGGCCCGTGAGAGGTGCGCCCCCCTCCTCCAGCTTTGGATCCGGTGCGGGCCCCATACCATCGAGCTCTTATCTTCTTCTTTGCAGCCGCAGGAAGGTTTTTGTCAAAGATTGACACGCTCGTAAACGTGGTCGAGCTAACCACGTAAATCGAACCGTATGGCCTACAACATAATGCCTACACATTTTGAAGCGTCAAAAACGACCCACAATGCCGTTACAGGAGTAGCAAGTTTATTCCCGCCCGTATTTTCATGCCCCCTATATTTGCGCTTTTCCACCAACGCAGGGTTGCTGGGTCATCTTCGCCTTCAATGACATTTGTGGGTCACTCGTTAGGCAATTCACCAACAGTACTGACGGTGAAGATGACCCAGCAACTTTGCGTTACAGGAAAAGGGCATATACTGGGGGCGTGAAAATACGGACGGGGCCAAAATTGCTGCTCCTGTAACTGCATTGTGTGTCGTTTTCGACGCTTTGAAATGCGTAGGCGTTGTAATCTGAGCCATACCATTCTATTTCAATTGTAATCTCGAATACGTTTACGAGCGTGTATGCTGCCTTCAAGAAACGGGCGAACGAAGTTGGATTCGTCCACAAATGCTTTGTTGTCAGTGTGGTCGGCCTCTTTGGGCAATCGAATAGGTGCTCAGTCGTGTGGCCACGGCTACCACAGTCCGGGCACTCGTCAGGCTTACTTACTGCTATCGATCTTATGCAAGTATGACATCAGCCTAGGGGAATGACCGCAGCGTAACGAGGCAAGGGTTCTTTTAGCCCTCCTACCGAGTTCCATCTCAGTGTTGCTGACTGTAGGTGGTACGATTCCCAATATGGGGTTGACGGCCATCCTATTTGAGTGATCCCTGACGAACTTGGTGTGCTCCGCGCGTAAAAGACGAAGACGATCCAGTTGGGAGTCTTTCCATCTTTGTATAATGACTTTCTCGGGAGCATCCGCAAAAGGCCTTCTGATGTCTCTCTCTCACAGGATTCATAATCCTTCTTAATGGGTGATCAGGCTGCTTGACGATATTAAGAACCAGTTGCTGCGCTTGGAGTTGACAGTGCTCCTTAACAGGCAGAATACGGGCTTCAGCATGAAGATGTTCCACTGGAGTGTTTTTAGCGCGCCCAGTGGCGATCCGAAGAGCAGCATTTTGAACTCGCTGCATCTTTGTCCACGATGAATTCGATATCATGTGCTGCCACACCGGTGCAGCGTACTCCATCGCCGGCTGCAAGATTGCCTTGTACGTGGTCAGGATCGTCTCCTTACTGCTTCCACAAGACGTACCGCCGAGAGCTCGTAAGAGCTTAGTTCTCAATGTAGCCTGTTTCTGCTCAGTGTTTTTATGGAACTTGAGCGAAGGATCCAATACTAGGCCGAGCAGCTTTGGGAAACGGGCGGCAGGCAGACTAGCGTCTTCCCAGTTCACAACGGGGTGAGCACAGTGTTCCTTAGGGTCAGTGGAGAAAACAGATACAGATGATTTAGCGGCAGAAACAGTGAGCATCATATCATCGAGAAAGCTCTTCAGGACGATGAGGTAGCTACTGATCTTGCGTGCAGCTACATTAATGTCTCTGTCCCGGCACAAGATGGTGATGTCATCCGCATACGAAACGACTTTGATGTCACTTGGGGGGACGGGCAAATCTTCAAGGTAAAGACTGAACAGAGCAGGCGATATAACTCCTCCTTGAGGGACACCGGCTGCAATAGGGATGCATTAGAGACATAGGCCCTAGTTATACACCGGCGGGACGCCGCGGAATTAGCAAGACAACTATCACTTATATGCGTCCTATCTGCGCTCAGGCATGCCAAAAGGAACAGTAGTCGCAGAAAAACGCGCCGAAAGGCCGCACAGAGTAGTTATACACGCCGCGGCACCGTATACTGCATCCTTACGGGACCTGCCCTGCAAATCCCTGGATGGCAGAATGGTTTTCGGAAAGGTGTCTCCACAACCTCAGCGTTGGTCGAATTGACCGGATTCATCACGGATGGGTTAAATGAGAAGAGACCGCCTAGCCGCTCAATTATGGTTGCTCTCGACTTGAAGAAAGCATATGACACTGTGGTTATCTCCATACTTTGTCAAAAGCTTGCCGAGTCATCCCTACCGAGAGGTTTAGCCCGATGGATTTCTAGCTACCTGAAAGGCAGAACAATACGGACAGAGTTTAGAGGCCAGATGTCGAAAGTAAGATTGGTGCGCTCCGGGGTTTCGCAAGGTGCAGTTCTATCTCCGCTCCTGTTCTCATTCTACATAGCAGATCTCCCGGCACCCCCTCCAGAAACACGTCTAGTCGGATATGCGGATGACCTAACACTGGTGGCGTCACATCCAGATATTGAAACTTGCGAAAAGCGTCTGAACGAATATCTCCCGAAGCTAACAAAGGCCCTGGAAGATCTACATCTTCAACTGTCGCTTCAGAAGACCACTGTCTCTCTTCTAACAACACATTCTGCTCAAGCGAGGTATGTACCGAAAGTGTTCATAAATGGGATGCAGATCACACACGAAAGAAATCCGACAATTCTCGGCTACCATTTCGACACTATGATGACGGGTCGATTACATGCGGAAGATGTTCGCAAGAAGACGGCTAAAAGAGCGAATCTCTTGAAAGCGTTGGCAGGAAGAAACTGGGGACAAAGCAAAGAGCTGCTCACACTGATCTACCGCGCCACCGGACAATCCGTGATGTCCTACGCTGCTCCAGCCTGGAGCCCGCTCATTGCGTCGACTCACTGGGATCGGTTACAAGCGTGTCAAAATGCAGCCTTGAGGACCGCGACGGGAAGCCTGGCGATGGCTGGCACTACCCACCTCAGCAATGAGACGGGAATCATGCCAGTCAAAGCTCATAACGAGATGTTGACGCTTCAATATCGAACGGTTGCGGCACTTGATCCAGAACATCCCTCACACGACATGATGAAGAAATCGGAACCACCAAGACAAATCAGAAAGCATGTCAGAACGATCAAGCCAATATTGAATAGGCCAGGAAACGCGGAAAGCATTCGCAAAGAAGTGCACAAAGAGTTTGTTAAGGAGTTCCTGGTTACTGTGAGTTACCTTGCTAAGTGGACCGCCGCCGAAGATTGCTAAGGAGGAGGAGACTTTGCCAAGACCAAGTCGTTCAGCGCTATCTCAGCTCCGGAGCGGTTTCTATTCGAAGTCGCAATGGTATCTACATAAGATAGGAGCAGCAGATAATCCACTCTGTCCAGACTGCGGGCTTGAGGAACACACAGTACCTCACATGTTCTCTTGCTCTGGAAGGCCAACGCACCTCACAATAGAAGATCTCTGGCTCAAACCAGTGGAAGTAGCCCATTTCCTGTCACTTTAATTATGCAGTACTGTATTTGAAATGTAAAAAAAAGAAAAGAAAAACGAATAAAAAAATCAAAAAAAAGATTAAATAAAAAAAAAGAGGGTGGAAAAACGCCCCACTCAGGGATCCTCCAAAGAAGAGGAACCTAGAAATGATGCTTCGATGACGTCGTCAATATGCCGGAAATTGGATCGAGGATCAGTGTGTATGGTGGATGATGGGCAACAACAACAACAACAACCTGCCCTGTTGGAAATTTGCCAATTTCCACCAGCTGATTATTTTTCAGATTTAAAATTGTTAAAACATTACCAAAACGACATAACGAGCACTGTAATGACGAGAGGAATTTATTATTAGTGCTATTCTGCAAATAAAAAGTGTCAGAAGCGAAAAAACCGATAAAATACCATTAAAAACGCCTGGAAATTTTTGTCCGCAGTATTGCGTCAAAGACGCCGAAGACGCAACATTGCAGACGAATCCCAGATTCACCCAGCAAGCGGCGGCAATGTCATCGCGAGACGTTTTCATTCCGCTGGTGTATAACTAGGGCCATATCCCTGGAACAGCACTTTTGCTCGGCGCCCTTTGATGAGTGCGGTTATCCATCGCTTCTGCCAAGGCGGGATGGTGGACCTCAATAGCTTCTCAGACATTTTGCCCACGTTGACAGAGTCAAAAGCCTTAGTGAGGTCCAAGGCCACTCCAACAGTGCGTTGAGGTTTTTGGCGTTGAAGCCATCCAAAACATAACTCACAATCTCCAGCAGCGCGGTGGTGGTAGAGTGTAATTTGCGGAATCCATGTTGGTGCTGCTGTTTGTTATTATGTTCGGCAAGCTCATTCACGACCAGTTTCTCAGCGACCTTGACCATTGGTGATAAAAGACTTATTGGTCTTAATCCCTTAGCCGTGGATGGCGATTTATACTCTGTTTATCTTGATTTGCACAAAACACGGTCCGCCAATAGTCCTCTAATTGGCCCGCTAGTTCCGTAGTGTACGTCCACGACGCGTTCTCGGCAGACCCGGGTGTGCACCAGGGGTGTGCGTAAATGAAATCAAATTTCGTAAATCGTAAAACGTAATTACGACAAAACCACCGTAAATCTTAAACCGTAAATCGTAAATAGCAAATAATAACTATAACCATTAAAAATATTATTACTATGGTGAAACAAGGGAAACTACCTACTGTCCACCGTTTCACGTACCAAGTACATATTGGGTTGCGTTCATTATTTGACAGCTAACCACGTTTAAGGTATATGATATGATTTATCGCTGTCATCAGCGAGGAGCATGAAATCTAGCACAAATCGAGGCGGAACCCGCATTGGAGCAGCGACATCGGCTGTCGTAGGAAGAGTTATTGCGCGTGAGCCGCAGCGACGTGTCGCGTAGGGCTGACATACTGCAAATGTGCCGAAGCCTGTCGCTGCCGCTGTTCAGCGCACTGCGAATGCGACAGGTCTAAGGCCTCTTTCAGAGTTCGATCGCTGTGCGACGCGATGAGATGATAACTATGAGCATCGATCGAGATCGCGTCGCACGTCGATGTGCATTCATAACATGCCATCGTGTCGCACAGCGATATAACTCTGAAAGAAGCCTAGAGGGCGGGAGCTCCGGGACAACCGGTCGCTGTCGCTGTGCAGAGCGACGCGACCGTGTCTCGTAGAAGTATATCATACCCCTAATGGCACCGTCTTACCCGTATTTCTTTGGTTTCCCTTGTCACTCATTCCACAACTTCCTCCCAGATCTTGGAAAATCCGCATGTCCGATTCAGCTGTCCTCGTATCTGCTGGGCAGCAGAGACACAATTATACTCGTAGTGCCTCTCCCAGAACGCTAACGCCGTTGTAATTGTAAAACGAGTCAAAATGACTGTATTTGAGCGATCCTCAACAGCCGAATTTGAGAACTCCCATTTGCTAACGATACTGCAACACCGATCAAGTCGGTACGAATCGCACTGATATGTACTTCGAGCTCCCTACTCAAGGTTGGCTCAACCCCAGTGCACGTACGTTGAACAATATGACACCGGGCTTGCGCCAACCTGCAATAGAGATGACAAATTAACATTCAGATCCGTGGCAACTCCATATTATCTAGAGCACAGTATCGGTCGCCCAGCCCAAGTTTTTTTCCTATATCCACTGAATCACTTGCAGAATCGTAGCTTCATTATGACGATACGTTAGATTGGTAAAGGTAAAGAGGCGTCACTTTTTCATCAACAGAACTATACCCATTTTTGAGAACCTTGGTAGAAATCATTCCATTCCTTCCAACTACACGTCATTCAAAAATTTCATTCGAGAAAAATTTGAGCTGGCTGATCGTACAAGTAGCCCTTCCTGACTGGCTGGATAGCTTGTGATTCCTTTCTTTAGGTTGATTATTGCAGCATTGCGCTCTTTTCTGTTCCGTTATGTTGTTTTTTCACGTCTCCATGCTTCCAACATCCTATGGTTCATTCGTATTTCGCGTTCGTTTTAAACATTGTTTTTGACTACATAGGCTTGCCTATGTAATAAATATATAAATATGTATATATAAAGGCAACGTAAGCATAATAAACGCTTTCTAAATTTTGCCGCTTTGTGTAGTTTAGCCCCTATAGTTAAGAAATATAGTCAAAGCGCCCATCAAACTCTCGCATTTGTGAGAGATAAATGTTTCAGAAAAAATGGCGAAGATGAGCATTTAAACTTGCGACCACGCCTTTTCTGAGGGTCAGTTTGCTGCCAACGAAGAGAAATTAACTGGAGGAAACGATCTTGAGCTTCGAACGTTTGTTGTAAAAAACGAACGCTGCTCTTGTTGATTTTTGTAGACTCTGAGTAGACGCAATCTACTCAAAAGACGGGGCGAGGAGCACTATGTCAAGCAAATTTTAGATCGATTGGACTGCCTAGCTCGATGTTTTGAGGCTAATCTAGTTATACAGTGCAGGACAGTTGATCTTCATGAAAAACGCGAAAACGAAGTTCCTTGTGAAGAGCGCTTTTCCACTGCATTGCGTCGTAGGCGGCAGCTAGTGAGAATACGAGTCTGTTCTCCAGCGCCTCCAACTCCGACCGTGTATCCCGTGTTATAATGATAGAATCACATCAAAGACTGGTAAAGAGACCGTGCTGCAGTCACACGACTGGGTCGGTCCCATCTCCTGACCAAATACTTTAGTATATGCAAAGTGGGATTAGAGCGTCAATTGGAGATATCTGCGATTTACTTCCATCGCATGTGTTTTTAACTACGAAAAATTTCGATTTACGGTCCAAAATGTCGTAAATAGTAAACCGTATCTACGAGTTCAAAAAACAGCGTAAATCGTAAAATCGAATATCGTAAACCGTAATTACGCACACCCCTGGTGTGCACCCGGTGTGCAGAGCAATCGATTCGTCAATGCCGTCTTTAGGGCTCTGCAGAGTTGCATCGCGGCGAGTCTCGCCGCGGCAGTGCAATGATGGAGAATGAGGGGCGCCACGCAGCGGGCGATTGCGGCGGCGTGTCACGTGGCAGCAGCGACGTAGTTACCTCGCAGAGTGTTTCCGCCGCCGCGACAACAGCGACTCCCGGAGCGACGCCGTCACCGAGCGGCGGCGGGGAATGGTCTCGACCATTTCCATCGCTGGCGACCAGCGCCGCCGACGATCGATTCGAGTTTTTTTCTCATTCTTTTCTTGAGTTCAACCCTCTGAGGACCTTTTTTTCTATTTCAGCACAAATTGAAAGGAAAATCTTTGGAGCATACTTCAAATTGTCCAGATTCGCAGCTTCATCTCGAATTGGTTTTGTTTCCAGTTTTATTTGGTATTTTTTTGTTTCAATGTCGTCTGGTACCATTGTTTTCAAAGCGATTGCCACAAACCGTCCACTGATTTTATTATCTCGAAAACTATTCATCAAGGCATCACTCTACTGGTCGTAAACTTCATTTTTTTCTCAGATTCTTGATCACAATAATTTGTAGAAGTTGTTGATAGACATTTACATAAGTTTCGAATCATATCAAACCAACAAAAACTGTGTATAGCGAGATGCGACGTCAAATGAATGAGATCGTACGCAATGGTAGAATGCTATGCTGACGACAACGTCGCTGCAACTCTGCGAGGTCTTGGTGCTCATCGCCGCGTCGGGTTTCGACCACGCCTCAAAGCTCTCGCTCGGCGGCGTGCCGCTGGTCGCTGCAACTCTGCAAAGCCCTTTTCGGCCACCCACCCTGCCACCCGGGTCTGCCGAGAACGCGTCGTGCACGTACACTACGGTACTAGCGGGCCAATTAGAGGACTATTGGCGGACCGTGTTTTGTGCAATTCAAGATAAACAGAGTATACCTGGCTTGGGCAACGGAATGACGCTTGCCTCTTTCCAGTCGTGGGGTAAGAAGCACGTGCGAAAGGATGTGTTGATGTCAGCCAGGTTTGGCATAATCTCGCTCGGCAATTTCTTCAAGACCGCAGGACTAATACCATCCGATCCTACAGCCTTCGAGTTGAACATCTCTTTGACCACCTTTTAAATCTGCGCGGGCTTCACAGCTTCTGCTTCATTCATGAGTGGCAACTTGCAGAGCTCTCTTACAGTCACTCGGTTCTGTTTCCCTCTCTTAGCCTGAGTTATGAAAAAATTCTTTCCGAGAGCAGTTGCAGCCTCCTTTCCCGATTTGAAAACTCCATTTTCAAACTCGATCGTGGAATAGCTGGTGGAGGTGCTCTTGCCCGAGATCTTGTTTAGAACTTTCCAAGTTGACGTTCCATCACTCTTGAAATTCTTCTTCTCGGTTAATTTCTCCCAACACTCCCTCCTGTGCTAGTCCAGATCTCGCATAATCTCGATATCCAGCTCAGCAATGGTCGGATCCAGGTGATCCGCGACTCTCTTTGCATCCCTTGACCTTATGTTCTCCAAGATTTCCCTGGTGACACCAGGGGAAAAGGTCTTTACTCGGCCTTCCGGAATGGCTGCTTTCGTGGCCTTGCGAATCGCGTCAGCCAAGCGACGTTCCTTCTGGTGTCCGTTTCCATTCCATGGGTAGTCAGCCACATGGCGAAGTGCCACCTCCCTGAACAAGCGCCAGTCTGCAAGGCAAAGGTTAAGATAAGACCTTTGACGAATACCTGAATAAGGAGCAAGAGAATTAAAGGGATCGACATCAACAAAGACGGGGATATGATCACTGCACAGAGTTGTAGCGGTCGACCAAGAGCAGGCGCTAGAGAAATTAGAAGATACAAGAGAGATGTCTGGACTAGAGGATCGGCCGTTGGCCGGGAGACGAGTGGGATGGTCATCATTAAGAATGATCAGGTCGCACTCCTCCGCCCATTCTTCGACGTCTTTTCCTCTAGCGTCAGTGTCAAGCAACGAGCAGAATGTATGAGCATTGAAATGAAGTAGAACCAAAAGAGAGAAGCAGAATAGAATAACTGTACTGGAACTCTGTAAGTTGCCTCTCATGGATGTAGATGATGCAGTCACGCCTGCACAGGTCGAGAAGGTAATAAAGGAGATGAGCAACTCGAAGGCATTAGGGCCAGACGGTTTGAGCCCTGCAGTCCTGAAGAGACTGCCCAGTGAACTACTGCCCATTATTGCTGACGTCATAAATACATCGTTTCGTACATGTACTTTACCCCAAAATTGTAAAGTGGCTCGTGTAATTCCACTGCCGAAGCCGGGAAAGTCACCATCCACGGCTAAAGGGTACCGGCCGATCAGTCTGCTCTCACCCATCGCCAAAATTGCCGAAAAACTGGTCGTGGAGGAGCTTGCCGAGCATAACAGCGAACAGCAGCACCAACATGGTTTCCGTAAATTACATTCCACCACTACGGCCTTGTTGGAGATTGTGAGCTATGTTCTGGACGGTTTCAATGCCATCAAATCCCAACGTACTGTTGGTGTGGCCCTCGACTTAACAAAGGCATTTGACACTGTCAATCTAGGCCTACTATCAGATAGTCTGCCGAAGTCCACCATCAAGCCATGGCAGAAGCGGTGGATAACTGCCTTCACTAAAGGACGTCGGGCCAATGTGCTATTCCAGGGACATGTTTCCAATAGCATCCCCATGGCCGCTGGTGTCCCTCAAGGAGGAGTTTTATCGCCTGCACTTTTCAGTTTATATCTAGAAGATCTGCCCGTTCCCCCTCAAGACATCAAGGTCGTTGCATACGCGGATGATATTACTATTCTGTGCCGAGATCGCGACATTAAAGTAGCCGCCAGTAAGATCAATGACTACTCGATCGAGTTGAAATGTTTCTTCGATCGCAAAATGCTCACAGTCTCTGCCTCCAAATCATCCGTCACCGTCTTTTCCACTGATAATGCAGAGCACAGTGCCCATCCTATGGTGAAATGGGACGAAACTCAATTGTAGGCCACCCGATTCCCCAAATTACTTGGACTCGTGTTGGATCCTTCGTTGAGGTTTCATAAGAACACTGAGCAGAAGCAAGCCACAGTGAAAACAAGACTCAACGTCCTGCGTGCTCTCGGTGGAACGTCCTGGGGATGCAATAAAGAAACGATCCTGACCACGTATAAGGCTATTGTGCAACCCGCCTTGGAGTATGCTGCGCCAGTCTGGCAGCACATCGTGTCGGACACCTCTTGGTCCAAGCTGCAGCGCGTCCAAAATTGTGCTCTGCGAATTGCAACTGGCTGTTCTAAAAGCTCTCCAATAGAGCACTTACACGCCGAAGCTCGCATATTGCCAGTTAGAAACCACTGCCAACTCCACGCGCAACAAATGTACATTAACATCGTGAAGCAGCAGAATCATCCATCGCGAAGAGTACTAAACCCGGTGAGAGAGAGATGTATCAGAAAGCCTTTCGCTGATGCTCCGTCGAAAGTAGATGTGCAGAGATGGACCGAAGCACAACAAGAACGCCTCCGTCTCTTGCGCGCGGAGCATACCCTATTCGTGAAGGAACACTTGAGCAGAGTTGCCATAAACTCCATCCTGGGAGTCGCACCTCCGAAGGTCAGCGAGACAGAGATGGAACTTGGCAGGCGTGCCAGGTGCACCCTTGCATCGTTACGCTGTGGACACTTCCCCATGCTTATGTGATATTTGCATAGGATTGACAACAGCAAACCTGACGAGTGTCCTGATTGCGGTAGTCAAGGGCATACTACTGTGCACCTCTTCAATTGCCCAAGAGGCCGACTTCACTAACGACAATGGATCTGTGGACGAACCCAGTGCTAGTTACCGAGTTTCTGAATCTATGACAGAACCCCTGTGTGTGGCTGCAAAGAAGAAGAAGAAGAAGAGCATTGAAATCGTCTGCGAAGACAACAGTGGGTGAAAGGGAGCAGTCGTACAGCTGCTTGAGTTAGGGAGTAGGGTCGTAAAATAGGGACAGGACGTGGTAGGAGGGATATAGATATTAAAAAGAGATATAGGTGTTTTGAGAGGGAGATGGATAGGTAGGTACTCAAGAGTACCGTCCCTTGGGGTGCTTGGTATGAGATGAGAAGGTAAATTTGATAATATGAAAGTAGAAACTCCTCCGCCGAGAGATGACCTTGGAGCATGATAAGCAGTGTAGCCAGGAATGTTAGGGTGTCGAGTGGTAGCAGAAGGGGGATCTTGGTTTCCTGAACCATAATGACATCAGGATGATGAGTACGTGCAAAAAGAGAGAGTTCAGACAACTTGGCACGAAGGCCATTGAGGTTAATATAAACAATAGAGAGGGGGCGGTTGGTAAATGAGGAATCAGAGTTGCTGGGGGCAGAGCACAGAACACAACGAAAGGAAGGATCTAAATGCCTCACAGAACTGAGACCCGAACAGGAGAGATGCACCCACCTCTGACATCCAAAACATTGGACACTTATCCCATTCCAGGTGACCTTCTTGCTGCATGTGGCGCATAGGTACTCCTGAGCGGGTCCTGGATTCCTCTCGATGCCGGCCCTTTGTAGTAGAATCCTTAGGAGAGCTGCAGCCGGCCAGCATCTCTCCCATGACAAAAACTCTTCGCGGAGGGGTTGGCGTCGGTTTGCACGGAGGTGGTCTTCTTTCCTCCTCACTGCCACGGCACGATTGTACGACATCTCGGCAGCCCCATCGAGCTTATGACGTTAACCCTTTGTGTGAACCAATTTGAGTGGTCTCTTCCGAACAATGCTTCTTTCAAAAAAAGAAATCATCTCAATACATACCGGACAAAGTCACTGCTGCTGGCCCGACTGCTCTCCTTCCTTCGCAATCGCCCTGGGTGCGTACCAGTTTAAAGAGGCTCTTGAAATATAGAGCCCGCCCGGGAATGGATATCCAGTTGCGTGCTTAGGCAGTAGTAGATCTTCTTGCGGCCAAGTGGGTCAGCAGTACTGGTGATACATTAAGTCCGACATAGGAATCAATTTATCATTCAGATTGCATTTCAACAAGAGCACGGTTAACTGCGGAATTTCGTTGCCCCTAGGCTACTAATTTATAAGGTTTTTGTTGTTTTTTTTTGCTGTTCTCTGGCCATTCATGGTTTCCTATTGCTTTTTTTCCTACGATTTTATTTGTCATTGGCTGCAATAAATAAATAAATAAATAAACGATTTCTCAGCAAAAACGGACGTTATATGTCAGGTCACACCGGCCGTAATCGGCTTAAAATGGTCAGATCGACCTGGGACTCGGCGGACAGCTTTTTTTATTGTCTTTTCCAAAATAAACACTACAGCGACCCGACCTAGCAAAAATATTTTTTCCGCCCAGACAGCGGTTTTCCGATTTTTCAGCGCCCCGAATCACACACTCATCGTCAACTGCTTGGCTGCTGGAAGGACCAACCAAGTAGTTTTCTCACTTGTCTACCTGATAAAGCTTCGAAAACTGGTCTAGGGGCCTTTATCGCAAAAATCACACGGTGTGATGAGGCCTGTTTTTAAGGCTCAAATCACACCGTCACATTTACAGCTGTCACACCGGCCGTAATCGGCTCAAAATGGTCGGATCGACCTGGGACTCCCGAAGTCTTTCTGACTTCGGTGTTTCATCGTAATACTTGTATTTCTTTCTGTGATTTCCAATGACCACATGTCGAAACATTTCAGATGTCTCTTATGGTGACCGTCTGATCAGTTCACAACGAGGGATTTTAACATGGAAATATACAAATTTTGATTGATTTTGGGCAGAGTTCGGCGCGAGGTGTGGATATCTACACCGGAGGGTCTGAGCTGTGCAAGGGTCGAGGGAGGGGGGTCTGAGCTCCAACGGGAGACCAGGTGAACATTGTGACCGGAGGTAGGTATATTGTTCAGAACTCTTTTTTTGCGAAGAATTCGATAATACGGTCCAGTCAACATGAAGCCTTGTTGTAATTAAGTTTTCGTCTAGGGTAAAATTATAGTAAAGGTTATCCTACGGTTGAATATAAGGCACATAGGTTCTGGGCGTGTATGCAGGATAGTTGGGTATCGAATTGTAAACAAGTTCAGATTGGAAGCTACGGAATGGGGCGGAAGAGAAGAGTGGCGAATGCGAAGACGACGAGATGTATCAAAGAAATAAACATGTCTTCAGAGAAGATCAGGTTACTTCAAATGTATATAAAGCACACACACACACACTAATAAATGGTTAGATACAAAAATAGGTGCTTGAACTCTAGCTAGACCAGATAAGACACAAACACTTGCTAGTTGGGTAGAGCGTCATACATTCTGGTTGCGTAGCGAATTCCATTCTCTGAAACCCACTCATACACGAGACACTCGGCACTTAATTTTTGCAAAACGTTAGACCTCACTTTTTTTTGCAAAATAAGGGTCACGAAAGTAGGATAGCCGAGTCGAGAGTAGTAGATTTTCCTCATACACAAACTTTCGCCGCCTAATATGGACGCTGAAAGGCACTACACTCTCAGGTAAAACTAGTTGTCCAGAATCGGACGAATTGATGTCGAGAATCGGTCGACAATCGAGAAGTTGTCCAGAAAGTTGATAGAAGTTGTTGAGAAGTCCGAGATTCGCAGTATTTGTCGAGATTTGCGGCCGATTTGTTCAGAATCTCAGAGAAAGTTTCCGAGGATTCGGGAGAACGAGTGTTTGCCGAGAATTCGGACAGGTTTCTCGACAACTTCTTTCGAAATTGAGAATATGTTTCGAATATGTCGAAAATTTCCCAAGAATTCAGGACATCACTTCAGAACCCTCTTTACACCACATTCTTCAAATGTTGCGATTGCAGTTTTTGTTCTTTTTTTTTCGTGTGGGTCCTCTGTGGGTTTTCGCTTTTTTCTCCATTCTTCTAGCTGGTTATCAATTATAATGCATTTCACCGATTTCTTGAATATCAAACTCGTTTTTTTTTTAAATTTTCATCTTCTCAAAATAGCGAACATACCAAAACATGGGATTTCCAAGTAAGTAAATTTTCAAAGTTTTCGAGCTTTCGAGTAATGATCTTTTTTTTTGATGATCGGTAGTTGCAGCAGTCGGATTCAAAATGTATTATTCAAGAAGTTACCCCCAAAAAGTATCAGAACAATGTTTGAAATTAGGTTTGTTAATTCGAATAAATCTCGAATGATTCAGTTCTGACCGAAATTTGCAACTCTAAACCTTGCAATGGTTGTTTAGCATTATATTGATGTACAATATGTGGACTTCCGGCGGGTCCACATTTTGCAAAGTATGGGTCACGAGAGTAGGATATTTGAGTCCATCGGGGTCTTTCTACCTTACAGGCAAACTTCCACCGCCTAAGATGGAGGCTGAACACCTGTGCAGTATCAGGGCTCACACTTTTCTCAGGTGTGGTCCCACCAAAAAAGGGCATTTTTGAAATTTAGGTGTCACGAGAGTGTGATATTTGAGTTCAGCGTGGCCGATTCACTCGGTGGTCAATCTTTAACCGTCTCAGTGTAACGCCGAAGACCGCTACATAGACAGCGAAACAAGGTAAAAAAAACGTCCAAGTCCACAAACCTGAATTAGGGTTTTAAAACAACTGTAACGTAAGTTCCAAATGTGCTACCCGGGGTTTGAGCAAAAATAAGAAACTAGGTTTGAACTTTTGATGTTTTGAGCATGAAAGTCCACACCTAGCCAGCGGATTTAGGTGTGGACGTTTGTGTTCAAAACATCAAAAGTCCACACCTAGTAAATTTTTCTGAAAGGCTACTTCTGGAGTCGGTTAGGGTCTCATTCTGTAGGGTTACAAACCTAGTTTCTTAATTTTGCTCTAACCCCGGGTAGCTCATTTGGAACCTGTTTTAAAGCCCTACTTCAGGTTTGTGGACTTTGACGTTTTTTTTTACCTTGTTCCGCTTCCTATGTAGCGGTCTTCGGCGTTACACTGAGACGGTAAAAGATTTACTACAGAGAAAATCGACCACGCCGGACTCAAATATCACACTTTCATGACATCTAAATTTCAAAAATGCCCTTTTTTGGTGGGACCACACCTGAGAAAAGTGTGAGCCCTGATACTGCACCGGTGTTCAGCATCCATGTTGGACGATCAAAGTGAGTATACCAGGTAAATCGACTACGCTGGACTCAAATATCCCACTCTCGTGACTCGTACGTTTCAAAAATGTGGATTTCCGGTGGTACCACACCTGCAGCAGGTGTGTGCCAAACAATGCAGTTCCTTTCAGCGTCCATCTTAGTCTGTGAAAGTGTGTATATATGGTAAATTTACCACTCTCGACTCGGCTATCCTACTTTCGTGACCCTTAATTTGCAAAAAAAGTGAGGTCTAACGTCTTGAAAAAATTAAGCACCTTGCGGGATCGAACCCGTGTCGAGTGTTTCGTGTATCGGAGAATGAAATTTGCTACGTAACCAGATTAGATGACGCTCTTTCCAACTAGCAGTCCATGCACCTGAGGTGACCTGTTCTACTTGAACTTGCGAAATTAATATACGAACTCATATTAATTTGAAAAACAATTATTTCTTCAATACAACTCCTACTCTTCGCCTTTGCCAATCCCTTCATCGTCCCCACTCTTCCCTTCTATCACATACCTTAGCTTCCCTGCCGAAATTATTTACAATTTCTGGATACACGTCCAAACGTATGTGTCTTATATTCAACATTAGTAGAGCCTTCAATATAATGAGAACCCTACTATAGTTAAGTCATTTACCAAACAAGGAATTTCATGTAATTCGTCAAGAGAAGCCTCGTTCGTGATCTAATCCACTGTTAGTGTCTTGTTTTTTAAAGGGTTGTTCTTCTTTAAATTATCCATCTTTTGGAATAAGTTGTTCCTCTTCTTTCAATTTTACAACAAAAACAGACAAATAACGCTCCTGGGAGGGGACCGAGAAAATCGCCTAAAATTTGAACTATTATCGTTTCTGGGAGGGGGTCTAAGAAAATCCCCAAAAGTTTGCTTGTGGGGGGGGGTCCGAGTAAACTTAGCCTTGTCCACACCTCGGGCCGTACCCTGATTTCGGGTATTGACTCAGTTATTTCGTATCACTATTGTATGGCACTTGTTGAAAGCTGTTCAAAAATGACATCAAAATTGAAGTTTCAGAACTCTGAAACAAGTTATGGCTACGCGGTGCTTTTTGCGCTCAAAATCGCCGCAAATCGCCGTTTTTGCGAGAAAAAAATTCGCTCGGTAAAGTAGGAGGGAAATTTTGGCATCATGGCGGACTGGGGCCTGCGCCCCCTACCCGGCGCCTAAGGCTGCGCCCCCTCTGTGATCGTTACACCGTACGCCTGAGCCTGGCACAAAGGTTAATCGTGCCGGGACCACGTGGCCCCAACAGGTTATGATCGTGCCGCGTGCTGCAACAGCTGTTTTCTGCAACTGCGGACTGAAATATCGCTGCGATAAAGACAGAACGTTATACTTACCATCACGATTCACTAGAAATTGAGTTTGGTGTGTAAATAGGGCAAAAATCTCAAAATTAATCTGATTATTCTGCGGCATTCGCTGCGAACTCGGCGCTCCGTGCATGCTTACTGGCGTTCGACCGCAGTACTTGCCTGCTAGCACTGATTTACTTGTGTACGACGATGAGATTACCACGGTCTTACATTTTGAAGCTATAGGAAAAGCGGGAAATTAATAGAGACGGGCTGTCTACAC
Source organism: Aplectana chamaeleonis (assembly GCA_029168955.1). Taxonomy (NCBI): domain Eukaryota; kingdom Metazoa; phylum Nematoda; class Chromadorea; order Rhabditida; family Cosmocercidae; genus Aplectana; species Aplectana chamaeleonis. The sequence continues at coordinate 93,695 of JAPDOI010000686.1, forward strand.
ACCCATGGGAAGTTGTCCCGTTTTTGCAGTTTGAAACGTCACGCTACTCAGTGCAAGCGAAGTGGTCCCGAGTGGAATTAGAGCCGCAAAAGGCTGGACAACTCCTCCCTCGGTGTGTAGAGAGCCCCTGTCCCAAATTAATAGGCTCATGCGCTGGAAAAAAATTCCGACTCTGAATGGCTTATGATTCAGCGTGAGTGTTTGGGAGGGAAATAGGATTGAAACCGCGAAGGTGTTTAAGTTCTGGTGATGCAGCTGCTTATTTTCATGGGCGCGCTTAATCAGTTGCGGTGGCATTGTCACAGCACCTCTTGCTTGAAGATGGATGTTTTCTTACGTAATGGTTCGTTGTATTTCCAGGTTCATGTTCTGTTGCAAATGGAGCAGCAGCTGTGCGCTGAGGGCAATGGTATAGAAGATCTTGGATGTGCCAGAGACGATGCGTGGATGCAGCTGTACTTGGCTGCTTGTAAAATGCTGGAGACGCTCTGCACACTCCCAGCCGGATATCTTGCGCAATTCCAAATGTTAGGCGTTTTCATTTGTGATTGTTTATGACTTGACTTGAGGAAGCCAAATGCCTAGTGTTTTGGTTTGCCGGTCTGTGTACCAGGGGTGTGCGTTATTACGGTTTACGATTTTACGATTTACGGTACATAGTATCACCTTAATTACGTTTTATGATATACGAAATTTGAGATTTCATTTACGCACACCCGTGTTGCGTACAGACGAGATGCCTTCACGATTCCCCGCCCCCTGTGAATGAATATTTGTTGAAGGAAAGCCTCATTGGTGATATACTATATCATTGATCTTCAAATTGTTTGCAGGTGTCATTGGGCCTTCGTGAACTCGGTGGCGACTAGTAAAACCGACATGTTTTTGCCATTTGCTGGCCGTATAAATAAGCTTCTCCGAACAAAGGTGTGTATTTCTTAAGTACCCAGTCGGTATTGCTATTAGCAACAATTTATCATGCTTTATAATAACTGAAAGTTGGAGTCTACGTTCGCATTTTTGTATTATATGATTGTCTCAAACGTATTCGCGTCTTTTGGCTTTTTTTTCTAAAAGCTGCATCTTGAACTTGAGACGCTTTTTTTTGTCTCAAACTGAACTTCGAAAATCGACAATATCGACTGAGTTGATAAACGGTCTCTGAAGGCAGGGTCCACGATAAAACTTCTTATTTTGTCGAAAATTGAAAGGTCTCTAGCTCATTGCAGCGTTAGTGTCAGAAAAAAACGGGTTCAGTAGAGCTCGTCCTTAACACGGCCGCAATTCCGCGAGCAGAAAGGCGAATTTTATCGTGGACACTGCCCTGAACCAGCTGGTTATCCAGCTGGCCACTCCCACCCCATACAAAAAAACATTCACTAGCCACACCGATTATTTGGAGCACTTGTTCGCGTTGTTGTTGGTTTGTGACAGTACATAAATGATCCGTGCTCGAAATTCTTTATATGCCTCCGGGGTTCCCAAAAAAGGGCGAACACCTATTGTTCAAGGTACATTAGGGAATTTTTTGAGTATTCGGAAAAAAATTCCGGATTCGGCTGAAAACAGCTGGAGGTTATTCAGGGCGCTGAACACGAATCTGGGGTCTGTTTGTTGCTAGACTTACGGGTACTGTGGGTTACGGTAGGCATAATGTCTTTTAACTGGCTTATCCTACCTTCTTATTTTGAACATCGAAAAATGGACCTCAAATTTGTGTTTGGCTTCCCAAATAACACCCACAGAGAAATTTTGAGTGTCATCTGAGACTTCGACCTATATTCACCCTTACATACAGTATTCCAAGGAAAGTCGATGAATCCACCACAGATTTGTCTTAGGCAGCCCCCATTCTGAAGGTTTGGACTAAATCAGCCGAAATATTTGAAAAATTGTCAAATCCTCAGATTTGCAATCAGCACCCAAAACAACCCCTAGATAAAGGGTTAAGCTCAATCCGAGACAATTTTTGAACACCCTAGACATTGCCATTCGTGCAACCGTTTTCCCTTCGCAAAGCTATGGAAATGCACACTCTTGAAAATCTCCTTTAAATCTCTGAGGCATTTAGGAAAAATTTGAACACGGATTATTGATACACAGATATAAATACAACATCCAGAAAATGGTTTTCTAAAATATCGGTGTGTAAGTAAAACAAGGCCCAGTCAGAGTTGGTTCGCATTTTCTCATTCGTAGCAATTTTCAGTCATGGAAGCCCCCATTGTAAGTGCTGCGGGCGAAAAAAGTTCCAAACTTTTTTGTATCTAGGATTTCTCGTTTTCCTCTAAAAGAAGAAAGCTCATCTCTGTGAATTAGAGAAGAACGAAATCTTTTGTCACAAAATGAGTTATTCCAAATGTCATTCTGATTGAAACCGTAAGAAGCGACGTAAGAAGACGAAATAGTCAGAGTCAACGGGTGATGATCCATTCTTGCCGAAAGCTCACGCAGAAGAACAGACCAACAAGGGCTATGACTGTTTACAATGTTCTGATATCAGTCCATTATTTTTAGCCTTTCAACATTCTGAGTTCTGTAGCTGGAATGATTGGTCATCAGTTACTAATTTAGGTTAAAAATATCGGTACTTTTTTAGTTTGGTAAGCTGACGCAGGACGAAGTGTTGAATCTCTCTCCATCTCTATGTGGAATGAAGATGCTGACAAGTTTTGAGGAGCTGCGGCCGTTCTTTTATGCGCTTGCCACCCAGAACAAAGCTTTGCCGGGATTACATCAGGTTATTTTCCTTGTTAACTCTTTGTGAAATTTCATTTTTTCCTCGTATGTTTCATGTGTCTGGGGAAAAGACTTGGTGGTCATTCCCGAAAAAATAGCCTTATTGACCTCATCATTCGCGCGTGCCCAAAATCGAAGCCTTGCGCAGACGAAAAACTTCGTTCGCTCATGAGACTCGGTCACCATGATAAGATGATTTACACTTGGGCGCCGCGTAGAAAGCGTGGACGATGGCTAGAAACACCGACAACGGTAACATACATTTCGTGTGACTAGCTACGGTTCGCCCACCAGTTCAACTAGGAACTCAAAAACGAAATTCTACCTGGATCCTGCATTCAAGACGCGAGGAAATGCTGAGAGTTAGTTCCGAGGTGTGCTCCGTCCTTTATCCTCCTCAGCACCATGTAAGCGGAGAAGCTTTGACAGCATAGTTGCTTCACCGTGTTTTTTTTTCTTCAGATTAGCACAACGAAGGCATTCGTTTGGTTTTTTTAACGATTCATTGCAGAATAGTGGAAGCGAGGCGTCGTTTCTTGCCGGATCGCTTTCGTACAAAAGTGCTGTCAGCCGTCTGGAGCATGCTCTTTGTGTGGATTTTGCCGAACATTGGCAGCTTTAGTGCAATTTTCGAGAATCAGAGGAGAAATTCATAGATGCTGTGATGCTTATTAGTTTATCATTATTATACGAGTATATTTTTCCTGATTTGTCTGTGGCGCTCATATAGCGTAGGTTATTGAAAGCGTTGTTAATAAAGCTAGTCTATTATCCCTGCTGTAGAGTTCAGCGTAGAGTGTGCGACGAATAACGCGAATGCAGTAGAAATGGATGTGAATTCATTTTTGATGTCTAGAAAAGCTGTGGACATTGGCCAGATTCATACTTTGCGGCAGCGGTTGAGAAAGTGACAAACGGCTGGTTAACCGAGGGCCCCTGAAAAAGCCCCAATGACGACCTAGACGCAGCGGTTTTCCGTCACAGGTGTCAGTCGAAATGTTCCTTAGCCCCGCCCGCGCTGTAAATTCGATCAACATTCCTCGCGGTTCGTTTGCCGCTGCGGTGAACTATGTTTCTGGCTTCACACTTTGACGCTGCGCTCGCTCAGTCTATATTTCCTCTACTCTCTGAAAGATCAGCAGTTTCTATTCTGCTTTTGTATATTCGGCAGTTATCGTGTCTTTACTATTCCTAGAATTGTCCGAATGTGATGAGTGAAGTAGCGTGTAGACAGAATACTTGTAAATGTAATATTAATTAGTCAGTGGTTTTATAATTCTTCCGTTGTCGTATTATGTACATCGCCGGTCAGTTGTGCTGTAGATATAACTATTCACTTTTCACTCGCCCTTCTCACTACTAGATGATTAATTGTATATTTAATTTCTCTTCCTCTCTTTTCATCTACAAGTACGGGGTGTATGTAGAAGACATCTTGCATGAGTCTTACCCTTCACGTGTTCTCAAACCACCTGTAATTAAATATCCGTGAGCCAAATATCGACAAGTATTGCTTAGGGCTTCATGTAAAATGTATGCTTTCGGGAGTACTAGACATAGCAGTTTCTCTCCGCTTGTGATCACCACTCGCAATGCTTACAATGTGATAATTGTCCCAACGAGGAATTGTGTGTCGCTTGAAATTTTCTCTAAATCCTGTTGTCTTTTCCATGTATAACGATTAGGTGAAGCATTTCTTCGAACAGCTGAAAAGCACACCGGCGACTATCAGGGCTTGGCTGGGAATTCGTTTTTCTCCACACCTCCACTGTTTTTTTCGCCCGAGCTACGATTTACCACCAAAGCTCTGTGTCTAATCATACTGTTAGAAGGGAATTACTCTTAGTCAGCCAGGCCATTTCGAATGAACTGTATTTTTCTAGAACCGTTTTTGTCGTAGAATCCGACCTTAGTCTTCGCAGCTGCCTAAAACCACTCTGGAAAAAGTTGTAAGCGCTTCCCGCCGAATTTCCCTACCTATTGTACCTTCCAAAACGCCCTGTCGTGGTCGCAGACCTGAGCGACGTCGCAGTCTCTGAAGGCCAGTTGTGCTGTGCCATACACCAGTCCTGCGACGCGACCGGCGCATGCAGTGTTCCTGCGACAGCTCTTTTCATGGTGAAAGTGTGTTTCCCGACACGATTCGTAGATGAGCGAGCCTGTCGCGGTCGCAGACTGGAGGTATAACAATGGCCCAATGCGGTAAAGCGCAATTTTGAAGGTCGTCGTCATTTATGATGTGCCGTCCGCAGTGGCGCAAGCAAAACACCATAATTGACGCCGGATGTCAGGCGTAGATTTAACCGCTTGTCGAGACGTTGAAGTGAGAAAACTACATAACCGAACACAGAGAAAAATAAAGGAGAAAACAAGCACCTTTGCAGGAAAAATGGTGAAGTGAGGCATATATTGTAGATTTTCAACTGGTGAAGTGAAGCGGTTATCATCAATGTTATCAGGATTTCACGAAACATGTAAAGCCACTATTGACGATTTGGCCTCATTAAGATTTTGAGTAATAACCCAGTTCAGATGGGGTCGCGGCAGGTTTGCGGCAGGTTCGCGGCAGAGAGTAACATCGCGGTAGGTTGGCGGCAGATACGCGGCAGGCTCGCACCAGCTCCAGAGTTAATACTAAAAGAACATCGCGGTGCCGAGGTGTTCGCGGCAGGTTCGAGGTTCGCGGTAGGTTTGCGGGAGATTGGCGGCAGGCACGAGGTTCGCGGTAGGTTCACGGCTCGTTCGCGGCGACTTTTCTCAGAGTAACTGTGTTCAGCGCCCACTACACCCTAGGCGAAGTTTGGATGAAGGCACATTTTCGGAACTTAGCACAGATTAATGGCGTTTTGGACTTGTACGGATTTTCGGTTGGGCGTTTATTTATACCTATTAGAGGGCTCTGAGAGCGTCTTAAAAATGTTCCAGATTTGACTTAAAATCCCCACAAATGGGCTATTTGGGACGCTGATCACGAATCTAGTCGATTTTACGAAGTTTTCCACTTGATTCGTTCAAAGCCCCGCAGCGGGGATAGTTTTGAGGGCAAAACCCACCTTCCGAGATTTCCGGAGTGCTACGATAGATATGGCTCAAATCGTTTCTCTGGGGGTTGTTTGGGGTTCTGAGCACGAATCTGAGGTCCGTTCATCGATTTTTGACAGATTGCGGTGGGTATACGGTAGTTGGGACGAAGTCTCAGATTTGACTAAAAATTTGCATGCGGAGGTTATTCGGGGACGTGAATACGAATTTAACGTCGATTTGCGAAATGCTAAGGTAGGTTTTGCTCCCTAAATGGCATGGTACCTAGCGTAACCTACAGTGAACGTCAGAGGTGCGACAAACGGGCTCCAGATTCGTGTTCAGCGTCCTAGATTAGCCCTACTTACAAGTTTTGAGCGGAATCGAAAAATTTCTCTTGAAAAACTAAAAGTTCCATGGAGTGCCCTGGGTAAGAGATTTAGGATCTCCTTAATCCCTTACCTTGCCGCCAGGGTTTGAAAAACGCGTTTAACTTTTTTCAGAGCGGTATTAGGCAGCTGCGAAGACCGTAATCGGATTTTACGCCAAAAACGGTTATAGAAAAGTACATTTCATCCGGAATGGCCAAGCTGACTAAAAATGGCTCCCTTGTTGGTTCACCTTCCACAATATGCAAAAAAATTAGTATTCAGAATTTGTCTTAAACACTGCTCTAAAACTGCAATCAGATGTCCTAAGTGTTTAGGTGTTCGTCGCCTATTTGCTATTCTATTCCACTGGCACTTCTCAATGGTTTCACTGCGAGAAACTTCAGATAGAGTTCACTCGCAGGTATTAGATTTTCAAAACCTAATATCAAGCAAATTTTTTTCGGACATGCAATCTGAAGATATACTAGTGAAGCACATTTGGCCAAAATCGCCGTTTCCAGCGAAATTCATTCCACTTGATGAGCTTCCAATTGTGGTTGCTAGCTCGCCAATACTTCTAATGAAGGCCACGCGGGATTACTAATATTGACCACAGAAAAAATATACAGTATAATATATTGATAGAACAGAAGTGAATGATAGTTTTATTACCAGAGATATTGATAGATTATTCAAGTAGTGGAATAGTAGTGGTAGTATTGTCCGCACCGAGTATTGCAGCAAGTCGGCTATTGTCCAGTTGAGAATATATTGAACTTGCACTAGATATTGCCGATACTGCTCTAAAATTCAGAATTAAATATGACAAGTTTATTATGTACAGAATTTGCACCAGTAATAGAATAGAAATGGTAGTACCAATTAGGGACAGCTGGATTCACGTCCACAGTGACGGACGTCAGATATTGCGGGAGAGAGACGAGGGAGTCTTCCGAGGGGAAGACGTCGAGGCTATAGTGTAGAAGAAATAATCTAGCCGAAGCGATCTTTCGATGAAGCAAGAACATATTGATACTGAACCGCGCCTGTTTATATACCATTGGGAGCATACTTCGGCGCCTACGCAGGATAGAAAATCTGTAACATTGTTTATAAGATCAGCCACCAGATAACAATAATGAAATATACAAGGAATGTAAAGCACTTTCTGACCATATTTACAAGTAGCGTTAGCTACACCAATGACTTTTTCAAATCTATGTTTGTAGCTGCCGAAGACGTCTCTCAACCGAGGTATGGCGGTTTCCTCAGTTAGTAAAAATCATGCAATTAGGAAATTTTCAAGGTGTTCAGAAAAATTTATTTGGAGTTTGCTCAAAACTTTGTTCTGGGGGTTATTCGGGGTCTTAAACACGAATCCAGAATTGGCTTTTCGATATTCTGAAGCCTACTGCAGGAAACGATAGATGAAATGCTTCTTAGCGAGCATAAACCGATCGAAAGTATTTCGAAAATCGATCCAAACCTGTCGATTTTTCCGAAAATTTACAAATGAACCTTGTTCTCGTATTCGGGACTCCGAAGAATTCCCAGGCAAAAAAAGTTTCGAGCCAAATCCGAATTAAATTCTCCGATCACTCTGAACATTGCTTGATGGGTGTACCCTAGCGCCTAACTGAGGAAACCCCCATAACTCGGTCCATAGAAGTCCTCGGAAGCTACAAACTTCGATTTGAAAGCGGCATTGGTACAGTAAGAATTTCGTAGGGTTGGAAACGGCGCTCTCGACCAGTCGTCATTTACTAGTCAAATCGAAGAAGTGGCCCGTGTATGAAAATGCGAAACCCATTATTGAACGATATGCAAAGCGCTAAAAAGGCATAAATAGAGAACAAGTGACACCAAAGTGATTTGAAGTTGTGATCAACCGGTTTATGCTTGGCTGTTCTGCCAGTTCACAGTCAAGATTGCATTCACAGAAGGGCAAGGCTTTGGCCAGGTCGCAACTTGACAGGCAAGTATTTTGAGGCGAGTCATTGGCAAAGGTAATAGGAGGGTCCCCCGCCTACTTGGTATGATCCCATCCGGAACGGTGAGGGGAGCGATTTGATTTCACTTGTGATAAAGGGAATCTTCTTTGAAGGCAGCATACACGCTCGCCGAAACGGCTGAGGTAGCTGCGATAATAGGGTCTTACTGCCAGTGCTGTGCGGAAATATTTTTCAAGATTTCCGGAAACGGAAGAAAAATGGTCAAAATGTCGGAAACGGAAGCCCCGTGCTCCCGTGAAATGAACAAATGAAGACTCAGATTAAGCAAAAAATTTTCGGAACATCGGATTCAAAGGCAGCGTTCACGATTATCGTCCTCGTTGACTTTCCACAGTGAAAGGATAGGCGAGAAGGATCCTGAGCTCCCAGTGTCGAAAGAACGGTAGAAAACGAGCCAGGAGCGGCAAAATCACGGCTGCAAACAAGCGTTTCGGTGTCCCAGACACGCCCCGTGCTCCAGATCCGCCCCTCGAAACGAACAAATGAAGACTCAGATTATAGGAATGATCAAGTGAAGGAAGTGCTGATAAGTGAGCTGATCTCTTCATTGCACTGATAGGTATCATCCTTCTAGCGGTCAATTCCTCCACACTCAAAAATCAACGTAAACAAGAGAGGGCCTAATTTGGCTGAAAAACGCGTCTTTCGTGTCCTTCTTAAGCATGCCTTGCTCTATAGGGCACCAGATCTTCCGTAAACCGTGGAGATATCCGAAGTGAAATTTATCGTGAACACTGCCTTTAAATTTCAGCGTCTCATAATACTCTCAAAACCCCTTGACTAAATCCACTACTGCCATTTATCGTGTGGCACTATTTTATTCCGTTTCCTGATCCAAAAGCTCAGAAACGGAAGCGGAACGGAACAGTTCCGCACAGCACTGCTTACGGCTCCTAGTAGACCGAAACACAATGCTCACGATAATTTTCGTATGCGAATCTCCTGCACCAAACGATTCCTTGGGTAGTAAGGGTTACTATGTTCAGAAAGAAACGCCGAGAAACGCTCTGAAAACGCTTGCGTTCTGTCGAAAGGTCTTGCTATGTGGACTAGTTTTCTAACATGACAGTTTAGAAGAATTACGACTTGCAAGCGATAATAAAGAAATTGGATCGAAAACAGATGGGTAAGGTGTGCAAGCTCATGCTGATGAGGGAGCTTCATACTCAGTTTCCACCATTCGATCGATCGGCGTCAGAAATGATGAGAATCGTTTCAACGGTCGGATGGCCTACCATCATTCTGATGCATTCACTGAAAGGATCGCTGGAAGCTCCTTCTTGCATAGTGGAATCGTGTGGGTGGTTTGTCGTCTCACCAAACAGCCCCTCTAACAATAAAACTCAAGGGATGGAGCGAGACTACCTATTCAGGGTCTTTCAGGCTCTTCTGGATCATCATTTATCATTTCTTTGCAATCTAGGCTTTAGGTGAAAATCTAGTCATCGATAATTGTCGTCAACACTGCCTTTAAAGTCACTGTTCGCGATAAACTTCATCTTCGAATTTTCCATGACAAACGCTTCTCGTGGCTCTCAGAAGCAGAACTGCGTCGAAGAAACGGGACGAAAAGCTACCCAGGAGCCGAAAAACGGCTTAGAAAAGTGGACGACCCCCCCGCTTCGAGCAAGTCCGGCCCCTTTCCGCCCCTCGACGTGAACAATGGAACACTCGAGATCGTGAGATGAGCGACGGATTCCGATCAAAAGCCCCGTCCTTCCCTTCATTCTCAACTTCTCTCTTTACTCAGGTAAGCTCGCATACATTGGCTACAAAAGACGGAAGTTACAAGCCTCGGACAACTCGTCCACCATGCTTCCCTACCTCAATTTCTGAGGGACCATAACTCCGTTGCCAGAAGGTCTTGTACGATTCCAGAGTCATCAATGGAATCAGAATGGGACCGTTCTCAAGATAGGCAAAAAAAGTGAAAAGGGATTCCCATCGTAAACACTGCCTTTAAAGGCACAGTCCAACCTCAGGGGTAATTTTTGACATTGCAGTCCGGCTGCCCTAGTAGTCATGTGAAACGCGAAATAATTCGAATCTTTACTATACATAAAGGGGATCCGTCAGTCTGTCACGGTATTTGGTCCTCGGCGCATCGTATGTCAACCGAGATCAGCTGTGTTACCAAAAAAAGTATACGACGCACTTTCCAGGCATGACTTGAGAGTCAACAACGTCGCCGGTTTAATTACCCAAGTTGAGGTACCTTTAAAATCTGACACAGTGCATCATTGTGGTGTGGGAATTTTGAAAACCTCTTCGGAATTAGAGAGCATGATACACATCAAATAGCGGCATACACGACGAGTTCAACAAATTGTCATCTACGAGAGCACCCACGTCATTAACTCGATTTTTCGTCTTTCTTGAAAAGAAAAGCATGATTTTTTACCGTAGCTCGACGACCCGCTCTAAGACGAACTTTCAATACTTGTGAGCAGACATCAGTCACCTGGATGTGCTGTGATTCGGGTTCTTTTATGGAGGAAGTTCCGGTTTAATACCCACTGAACTGATTGGCCGTGGAGCGCGCGGTTGGCTGCGCACAGAAACCGTGGGGCGTCCTGTCTCTCAAGTGTTATTTGGCGAATATTGATCGATTGAATGCTATTTCCCTCGAGAAGGGGGGGGGGTGGAAAGGAGCTTGTTATCAGATCTCCTGGTCAATCACGAGGTGATTCCTCCGAAAAGTGTAGCATATCAGAGACCTCCGTGCTCGCTTACGGCCATACCACGTTGAAAGCACGCCATCCCGTCCGATCTGGCAAGTTAAGCAACGTTGGGCCCGGTTAGTACTTGGATCGGAGACGGCTTGGGAATCCCGGGTGTCGTACGCTTTTGCACGTTTTGCAATGCGTTCAACACATTCAAAGCTTTACTCTATTGTGATCTACAGATAAAATTCCGTCATTATCAGGTAAAAAACTGAGCAAAACTAGCTTCGAAGTGTCGACAGGTCTCGATTCCATAGTCAGTCCTCTAACCCGTCCGCTATCAAACGGCAGCAGCGTTCTGGCCAACACCTGCTCAAGTATAGTTGGGTCATTAACCCAGGTCTGAAGCACTTTTGGCCACGCCCTGTGAACCGGCTGGTCCTGCCCATGCGGTGGAGACCCCGGTGCCGGCAGTGACGCGCGGTGGTGTGCCGGCCGCGACGCGTGTCGGTGTGCCGGCCGCGGCGCGTGTCGGTGTACCGGCCGCGGCGCGTGTCGGTGTACCGGCCGCGGCGCGTGTCGGTGTACCGGCCGCGGCGCGTGTCGGTGTACCGGCCGCGGCGCGTGTCGGTGTGCCGGCCGCGACGCGTGTCGGTGCGGCGGCTGCGACGCGTGTCGGTGTGCCGGCTGCGACGCGTGTCGGTGTGCCGGCCGCGACGCATGTCGGTGTGCCGGCCGCGATGCGTGTCGGTGTGCCGGCCGCGACGCGTGTCGGTGTGCCGGCCGCGACGCGTGTCGGTGTGGCGGCCGCGACGCTTATCGGGATGCCGGCCGCGACGCGTGTCGGTGTCCCGGCCGCGACGCGTGTCGGGGTGCCGGCCGCAACGCGTGTCAGTGTGCTGTCCGCGACGCTTGCGGTCGAGATTGCTAGGTGCGGGTACGGGTCTGGGGTGCAAGGGAAGGGTACGGTGGAAGCAAGGTCAAGCCTCCTAAAATGCCGAGGCAAATCACCAGGAGTTTCGTCACCCTCCTTAGGTCACGAGTCTCGTCAGTCCTCCCCACATTCCCTTTAGTTCCGCGCGTTGTTTCGTCGTGGGTGCTCCAACTAATCATCTCGATTCTCAGTTTCTCTCTTCTCATCCTCTTCTTATCCCTTCATATTCACTCTTTACCTGTCTCTATTTTCTTCAATTCCATTGCGACAATTACAGGATCGTCAGAAACGAACCTTCTATAGAATCACAGATTTTTGTTTTGTCCCAGTTGCTGAGCGCTGATCGCATCCTGAGAAATTCTGTGTTATATGCACAGAAAATCGAAAAATTTTCACACAGAAAATCTGAATTTTTTCATTTCTCGATGCATAGAGTTTTTTCAGTATTGTTGGCGATATCCTCATCCCCTCAAACGAAATTCATGGGATTTTCAAGGGCTTTACCTTCGTTCACACCTACACAATGACGGAAATCCTGAGAAATTCTGTGTTATATGCACTGAAAATCGAAAATTTTTCATACAGAAAATCTGAATTTTTTCATTTCTCGATGCATAGATTTTTTTTTCAGTATTGTTGGCGATATCCTCATCCCCTCAAACGAAATTCATGGGATTTTCGAGGGCTTTACCTTCGTTCACACCTACACAATGACGAAAATCCTGAGAAATTCTGTGTTATATGCACAGAAAATCGAAAAATTTTCATACAGAAAATCTGAATTTTTTCATTTCTCTATGCATAGAGTTTTTTCAGTATTGTTGGCGATATCCTCATCCCCTCAAACGAAATTCATTGGATTTTCGAGGGCTTTACCTTCGTTCACACCTACACAATGACGAAAATTCTGAGAAATTCTGTGTTATATGCACAGAAAATCGAAAATTTTTCACACAGAAAAGCTGAATTTTTTCATTTCTCGATGCATAGAGTTTTTTCAGTATTGTTGGCGATATCCTCATCCCCTCAAACGAAATTCATGGGATTTTCAAGGGCTTTACCTTCGTTCACACCTACACAATGACGAAAATCCTGAGAAATTCTGTGTTATATGCACAGAAAATCGAAAATTTTTCATACAGAAAATCTGAATTTTTTCATTTCTCGATGCATAGATTTTTTTTTCAGTATTGTTGGCGATATCCTCATCCCCTCAAACGAAATTCATGGGATTTTCGAGGGCTTTACCTTCGTTCACACCTACACAATGACGAAAATCCTGAGAAATTCTGTGTTATATGCACAGAAAATCGAAAAATTTTCATACAGAAAATCTGAATTTTTTCATTTCTCGATGCATAGAGTTTTTTCAGTATTGTTGGCGATATCCTCATCCCCTCAAACGAAATTCATGGGATTTTCGAGGGCTTTACCTTCGTTCACACCTACACAATGACGAAAATCCTGAGAAATTCTGTGTTATATGCACAGAAAATCGAAAATTTTTCACACAGAAAATCTGAATTTTTTCATTTCTCGATGCATAGAGTTTTTTCAGTATTGTTGGCGATATCCTCATCCCCTCAAACGAAATTCATGGGATTTTCGAGGGCTTTACCTTCGTTCACACCTACACAATGACGAAAATCCTGAGAAATTCTGTGTTATATGCACAGAAAATCGAAAATTTTTCATACAGAAAATCTGAATTTTTCATTTCTCGATGCATAGAGTTTTCAGTATTGTTGGCGATATCCTCATCCTCTCAAACGAAATTCATGGGATTTTCGAGGGCTTTACCTTTGTTCACACCTACACAATGACGAAAATCCTGAGAAATTCTGTGTTATATGCACAGAAAATCGAAAATTTTTCATACAGAAATTCTGATTTTTTTCATTTCTCGATGCATAGAGTTTTTCAGTATTGTTGGCGATATCCTCATCCTCTCAAACGAAATTCATGGGATTTTCGAGGGCTTTACCTTTGTTCACACCTACACAATGACGAAAATCCTGAGAAATTCTGTGTTATATGCACAGAAAATCGAAAATTTTTCATACAGAAATTCTGATTTTTTTCATTTCTCGATGCATAGAGTTTTTTCAGTATTGTTGGCGATATCCTCATCCTCTCAAACGAAATTCATGGGATTTTCGAGGGCTTTACCTTTGTTCACACCTACACAATGACGAAAATCCTGAGAAATTCTGTGTTATATGCACAGAAAATCGAAAATTTTTCATACAGAAAATCTGAATTTTTTCATTTCTCGATGCATAGAGTTTTTTCAGTATTGTTGGCGATATCCTCATCCCCTCAAACGAAATTCATGGGATTTTCGAGGGCTTTACCCTTGTTCACACCTACACAATGACGAAAATCCTGAGAAATTCTGTGTTATATGCACAGAAAATCTAAAATTTTTCATACAGAAAATCTGAAATTTTTCATTTCTCAATGCATAGAGTTTTTTCAGTATTGTTGGCGATATCCTCATCCCCTCAAACGAAATTCATGGGATTTTCGAGGGCTTTGCCTTTGTTCACACCTACACAATGACGAAAATCCTGAGAAATTCTGTGTTATATGCACAGAAAATCGAAAATTTTCATACAGAAAATCTGAATTTTTTCATTTCTCGATGCATAGAGTTTTTTCAGTATTGTTGGCGATATCCTCATCCCCTCAAACAGAAATTCATTGGATTTTCGAGGGCTTTACCTTCGTTCACACCTACACAATGACGAAAATCCTGAGAAATTCTGTGTTATATGCACAGAAAATCGAAAATTTTCATACAGAAAATCTGAATTTTTTCATTTCTCGATGCATAGAGTTTTTCAGTATTGTTGGCGATATCCTCATCCCCTCAAACGAAATTCATGGGATTTTCGAGGGCTTTACCTTCGTTCACACCTACACAATGACGAAAATCCTGAGAAATTCTGTGTTATATGCACAGAAAATCGAAAATTTTCATACAGAAAATCTGAATTTTTTCATTTCTTGATGCATAGATTTTTTTTCAGTATTGTTGGCGATATCCTCATCCCCTCAAACGAAATTCATGGGATTTTCGAGGGCTTTACCTTCGTTCACACCTACACAATGACGAAAATCCTGAGAAATTCTGTGTTATATGCACAGAAAATCGAAATTTTTTCATACAGAAAATCTGAATTTTTTCATTTCTCGATGCATAGATTTTTTTCAGTATTGTTGGCGATATCCTCATCCCCTCAAACGAAATTCATGGGATTTTCGAGGGCTTTACCTTCGTTCACACCTACACAATGACGAAAATCCTGAGAAATTCTGTGTTATATGCACAGAAAATCGAAAATTTTTCATACAGAAAATCTGAATTTTTCATTTTTCGATGCATAGAGCTTTTTTCAGTATTGTTGGCGATATCCTCATCCCCTCAAACGAAATTCATGGGATTTTCGAGGGCTTTACCTTCGTTCACACCTACACAATGACGAAAATTCTGAGAAATTCTGTGTTATATGCACAGAAAATCGAAAATTTTTCATACAGAAAATCTGAATTTTTCATTTCTCGATGCATAGAGTTTTCAGTATTGTTGGCGATATCCTCATCCCCTCAAACGAAATTCATGGGATTTTCGAGGGCTTTACCTTCGTTCACACCTACACAATGACGAAAATCCTGAGAAATTCTGTGTTATATGCACAGAAAATCGAAAATTTTCATACAGAAAATCTGAATTTTTCATTTCTCGATGCATAGATTTTTTTCAGTATTGTTGGCGATATCCTCATCCCCTCAAACGAAATTCATGGGATTTTCGAGGGCTTTACCTTCGTTCACACCTACACAATGACGAAAATCCTGAGAAATTCTGTGTTATATGCACAGAAAATCGAAATTTTTCATACAGAAAATCTGAATTTTTTCATTTCTCGATGCATAGATTTTTTTCAGTATTGTTGGCGATATCCTCATCCCCTCAAACGAAATTCATGGGATTTTCGAGGGCTTTACCTTCGTTCACACCTACACAATGACGAAAATCCTGAGAAATTCTGTGTTATATGCACAGAAAATCTAAAATTTTTCATACAGAAAATCTGAATTTTTTCATTTCTCGATGCATAGAGCTTTTTTCTGTATTGTTGGCGATATCCTCATCCCCTCAAACGAAATTCATGGGATTTTCGAGGGCTTTACCTTCGTTCACACCTACACAATGACGAAAATCCTGAGAAATTCTGTGTTATATGCACAGAAAATCGAAAATTTTCACACAGAAAATCTGAATTTTTTCATTTCTCGATGCATAGAGTTTTTTCAGTATTGTTGGCGATATCCTCATCCCCTCAAACGAAATTCATGGGATTTTCGAGGGCTTTACCTTCGTTCACACCTACACAATGACGAAAATCCTGAGAAATTCTGTGTTATATGCACAGAAAATCGAAAATTTTTCATACAGAAAATCTGAATTTTTCATTTCTCGATGCATAGAGTTTTTCAGTATTGTTGGCGATATCCTCATCCCCTCAAACGAAATTCATGGGATTTTCGAGGGCTTTACCTTCGTTCACACCTACACAATGACGAAAATCCTGAGAAATTCTGTGTTATATGCACAGAAAATCGAAAATTTTCATACAGAAAATCTGAATTTTTTCATTTCTCGATGCATAGATTTTTTTCAGTATTGTTGGCGATATCCTCATCCCCTCAAACGAAATTCATGGGATTTTCGAGGGCTTTACCTTCGTTCACACCTTCACAATGACGAAAATCCTGAGAAATTCTGTGTTATATGCACAGAAAATCGAAATTTTTTCATACAGAAAATCTGAATTTTTTCATTTCTCGATGCATAGATTTTTTTCAGTATTGTTGGCGATATCCTCATCCCCTCAAACGAAATTCATGGGATTTTCGAGGGCTTTACCTTCGTTCACACCTACACAATGACGAAAATCCTGAGAAATTCTGTGTTATATGCACAGAAAATCGAAAATTTTTCATACAGAAAATCTGAATTTTTCATTTCTCGATGCATAGAGTTTTTTCAGTATTGTTGGCGATATCCTCATCCCCTCAAACGAAATTCATGGGATTTTCGAGGGCTTTACCTTCGTTCACACCTACACAATGACGAAAATCCTGAGAAATTCTGTGTTATATGCACAGAAAATCGAAAATTTTTCATACAGAAAATCTGAATTTTTTCATTTCTCGATGCATAGAGTTTTTTCAGTATTGTTGGCGATATCCTCATCCTCTCAAACGAAATTCATGGGATTTTCGAGGGCTTTACCTTTGTTCACACCTACACAATGACGAAAATCCTGAGAAATTCTGTGTTATATGCACAGAAAATCGAAAATTTTTCATACAGAAAATCTGAATTTTTTCATTTCTCGATGCATAGAGTTTTTTCAGTATTGTTGGCGATATCCTCATCCCCTCAAACGAAATTCATGGGATTTTCAAGGGCTTTACCTTCGTTCACACCTACACAATGACGAAAATCCTGAGAAATTCTGTGTTATATGCACAGAAAATCGAAAATTTTTCACACAGAAAATCTGAATTTTTTCATTTCTCGATGCATAGAGTTTTTTCAGTATTGTTGGCGATATCCTCATCCCCTCAAACGAAATTCATGGGATTTTCGAGGGCTTTACCTTTGTTCACACCTACACAATGACGAAAATCCTGAGAAATTCTGTGTTATATGCACAGAAAATCGAAAATTTTTCATACAGAAAATCTGAATTTTTTCATTTCTCGATGCATAGAGTTTTTCAGTATTGTTGGCGATATCCTCATCCCCTCAAACGAAATTCATTGGATTTTCGAGGGCTTTACCTTCGTTCACACCTACACAATGACGAAAATCCTGAGAAATTCTGTGTTATATGCACAGAAAATCGAAAATTTTTCATACAGAAAATCTGAATTTTTCATTTCTCGATGCATAGAGTTTTTTCAGTATTGTTGGCGATATCCTCATCCCCTCAAACGAAATTCATTGGATTTTCGAGGGCTTTACCTTCGTTCACACCTACACAATGACGAAAATCCTGAGAAATTCTGTGTTATATGCACAGAAAATCAAAAATTTTTCACACAGAAAATCTGATTTTTTTTCATTTCTCGATGCATAGAGTTTTTTCAGTATTGTTGGCGATATCCTCATCCCCTCAAACGAAATTCATTGGATTTTCGAGGGCTTTACCTTCGTTCACACCTACACAATGACGAAAATCCTGAGAAATTCTGTGTTATATGCACAGAAAATCGAAAATTTTTCACACAGAAAATCTGAATTTTTTCATTTCTCGATGCATAGAGTTTTTCAGTATTGTTGGCGATATCCTCATCCCCTCAAACGAAATTCATGGGATTTTCGAGGGCTTTACCTTCGTTCACACCTACACAATGACGAAAATCCTGAGAAATTCTGTGTTATATGCACAGAAAATCGAAAATTTTTCATACAGAAAATCTGAATTTTTCATTTCTCGATGCATAGAGTTTTTTCAGTATTGTTGGCGATATCCTCATCCCCTCAAACGAAATTCATGGGATTTTCGAGGGCTTTACCTTTGTTCACACCTACACAATGACGAAAATCCTGAGAAATTCTGTGTTATATGCACAGAAAATCGAAAATTTTTCATACAGAAATTCTGATTTTTTTCATTTCTCGATGCATAGAGTTTTTTCAGTATTGTTGGCGATATCCTCATCCCCTCAAACGAAATTCATGGGATTTTCGAGGGCTTTACCTTTGTTCACACCTACACAATGACGAAAATCCTGAGAAATTCTGTGTTATATGCACAGAAAATCGAAAATTTTTCATACAGAAATTCTGATTTTTTTTCATTTCTCGATGCATAGAGTTTTTTCAGTATTGTTGGCGATATCCTCATCCCCTCAAACGAAATTCATGGGATTTTCGAGGGCTTTACCTTCGTTCACACCTACACAATGACGAAAATCCTGAGAAATTCTGTGTTATATGCACAGAAAATCGAAAATTTTTCATACAGAAATTCTGATTTTTTTCATTTCTCGATGCATAGAGTTTTTTCAGTATTGTTGGCGATATCCTCATCCCCTCAAACGAAATTCATGGGATTTTCGAGGGCTTTACCCTTGTTCACACCTACACAATGACGAAAATCCTGAGAAATTCTGTGTTATATGCACAGAAAATCGAAAATTTTTCATACAGAAAATCTGAATTTTTTCATTTCTCGATGCATAGAGTTTTTCAGTATTGTTGGCGATATCCTCATCCCCTCAAACGAAATTCATGGGATTTTCGAGGGCTTTACCTTCGTTCACACCTACACAATGACGAAAATCCTGAGAAATTCTGTGTTATATGCACAGAAAATCGAAATTTTTTCATACAGAAAATCTGAATTTTTTCATTTCTCGATGCATAGAGTTTTTTCAGTATTGTTGGCGATATCCTCATCCCCTCAAACGAAATTCATGGGATTTTCGAGGGCTTTACCTTCGTTCACACCTTCACAATGACGAAAATCCTGAGAAATTCTGTGTTATATGCACAGAAAATCGAAATTTTTTCATACAGAAAATCTGAATTTTTTCATTTCTCGATGCATAGATTTTTTTCAGTATTGTTGGCGATATCCTCATCCCCTCAAACGAAATTCATGGGATTTTCGAGGGCTTTACCTTCGTTCACACCTACACAATGACGAAAATCCTGAGAAATTCTGTGTTATATGCACAGAAAATCGAAAAATTTTCATACAGAAATTCTGATTTTTTTCATTTCTCGATGCATAGATTTTTTTCAGTATTGTTGGCGATATCCTCATCCCCTCAAACGAAATTCATGGGATTTTCGAGGGCTTTACCTTCGTTCACACCTACACAATGACGAAAATCCTGAGAAATTCTGTGTTATATGCACAGAAAATCGAAAATTTTTCATACAGAAATTCTGATTTTTTTCATTTCTCGATGCATAGAGTTTTTTCAGTATTGTTGGCGATATCCTCATCCCCTCGAACGAAATTCATGGGATTTTCGAGGGCTTTACCTTTGTTCACACCTACACAATGACGAAAATCCTGAGAAATTCTGTGTTATATGCACAGAAAATCGAAAATTTTTCATACAGAAATTCTGATTTTTTTCATTTCTCGATGCATAGAGTTTTTTCAGTATTGTTGGCGATATCCTCATCCCCTCAAACGAAATTCATGGGATTTTCGAGGGCTTTACCTTCGTTCACACCTACACAATGACGAAAATCCTGAGAAATTCTGTGTTATATGCACAGAAAATCGAAAATTTTTCATACAGAAAATCTGAATTTTTTCATTTCTCGATGCATAGATTTTTTTCAGTATTGTTGGCGATATCCTCATCCCCTCAAACGAAATTCATGGGATTTTCGAGGGCTTTACCTTCGTTCACACCTACACAATGACGAAAATCCTGAGAAATTCTGTGTTATATGCACAGAAAATCGAAAATTTTTCATACAGAAAATCTGAATTTTTTCATTTCTCGATGCATAGAGTTTTTTCAGTATTGTTGGCGATATCCTCATCCTCTCAAACGAAATTCATGGGATTTTCGAGGGCTTTACCTTTGTTCACACCTACACAATGACGAAAATCCTGAGAAATTCTGTGTTATATGCACAGAAAATCGAAAATTTTTCATGCAGAAATTCTGAATTTTTTCATTTCTCGATGCATAGAGTTTTTCAGTATTGTTGGCGATATCCTCATCCCCTCAAACGAAATTCATGGGATTTTCGAGGGCTTTACCTTCGTTCACACCTACACAATGACGAAAATCCTGAGAAATTCTGTGTTATATGCACAGAAAATCGAAAATTTTTCATACAGAAAATCTGAATTTTTTCATTTCTCGATGCATAGATTTTTTTCAGTATTGTTGGCGATATCCTCATCCCCTCAAACGAAATTCATGGGATTTTCGAGGGCTTTACCTTCGTTCACACCTACACAATGACGAAAATCCTGAGAAATTCTGTGTTATATGCACAGAAAATCTAAAATTTTTCATACAGAAAATCTGAATATTTTCATTTCTCGATGCATAGATTTTTTCAGTATTGTTGGCGATATCCTCATCCCCTCAAACGAAATTCATGGGATTTTCGAGGGCTTTACCTTCGTTCACACCTACACAATGACGAAAATCCTGAGAAATTCTGTGTTATATGCACAGAAAATCGAAAATTTTTCATACAGAAAATCTGAATTTTTTCATTTCTCGATGCATAGAGTTTTTCAGTATTGTTGGCGATATCCTCATCCCCTCAAACGAAATTCATGGGATTTTCGAGGGCTTTACCTTCGTTCACACCTACACAATGACGAAAATCCTGAGAAATTCTGTGTTATATGCACAGAAAATCGAAAATTTTTCATACAGAAAATCTGAATTTTTTCATTTCTCGATGCATAGATTTTTTTCAGTATTGTTGGCGATATCCTCATCCCCTCAAACGAAATTCATGGGATTTTCGAGGGCTTTACCTTCGTTCACACCTACACAATGACGAAAATCCTGAGAAATTCTGTGTTATATGCACAGAAAATCTAAAATTTTTCATACAGAAAATCTGAATTTTTCGATTTCTCGATGCATAGATTTTTTTCAGTATTGTTGGCGATATCCTCATCCCCTCAAACGAAATTCATGGGATTTTCGAGGGCTTTACCTTCGTTCACACCTTCACAATGACGAAAATCCTGAGAAATTCTGTGTTATATGCACAGAAAATCGAAAATTTTCATACAGAAAATCTGAATTTTTCATTTCTCGATGCATAGAGTTTTCAGTATTGTTGGCGATATCCTCATCCCCTCAAACGAAATTCATGTAGGATTTTCGAGGGCTTTACCTTCGTTCACACCTACACAATGACGAAAATCCTGACAAATTCTGTGTTATATGCACAGAAAATCGAAAATTTTTCATACAGAAAATCTCAACTTTTCATTTCTCCTTGCATAGAGTTTTGTGAGTATTGTTGGCGATATCCTCATCCTCTCAAACGAAATTCATGGGATTTTCGAGGGCTTTACCTTCGTTCACACCTACACAATGACGAAAATCCTGAGAAATTCTGTGTTATATGCACAGAAAATCGAAAATTTTTCACACAGAAAATCTGAATTTTTTCATTTCTCGATGCATAGAGTTTTTCAGTATTGTTGGCGATATCCTCATCCCCTCAACCCAAATTCATGGGATTTTCGAGGGCTTTACCTTCGTTCACACCTACACAATGACGAAATTCCTGAGAAATTCTGTGTTATATGCACAGAAAATCGAAAATTTTTCATACAGAAAATCTGAATTTTTTCATTTCTCGATGCATAGATTTTTTTTCAGTATTGTTGGCGATATCCTCATCCCCTCAAACGAAATTCATGGGATTTTCGAGGGCTTTACCTTCGTTCACACCTACACAATGACGAAAATCCTGAGAAATTCTGTGTTATATGCACAGAAAATCGAAAATTTTTCATACAGAAAATCTGAATTTTTTCATTTCTCGATGCATAGAGTTTTTTCAGTATTGTTGGCGATATCCTCATCCCCTCAAACGAAATTCATGGGATTTTCGAGGGCTTTACCTTCGTTCACACCTACACAATGACGAAAATCCTGAGAAATTCTGTGTTATATGCACAGAAAATCTAAAATTTTTCATACAGAAAATCTGAATTTTTTCATTTCTCGATGCATAGATTTTTTTCAGTATTGTTGGCGATATCCTCATCCCCTCAAACGAAATTCATGGGATTTTCGAGGGCTTTACCTTCGTTCACACCTACACAATGACGAAAATCCTGAGAAATTCTGTGTTATATGCACAGAAAATCGAAAATTTTTCATACAGAAAATCTGAATTTTTCATTTCTCGATGCATAGAGTTTTTTCAGTATTGTTGGCGATATCCTCATCCCCTCAAACGAAATTCATGGGATTTTCGAGGGCTTTACCTTCGTTCACACCTACACAATGACGAAAATCCTGAGAAATTCTGTGTTATATGCACACCAAATCGAAAATTTTCATACAGAAAATCTGAATTTTTCATTTCTCGATGCATAGAGTTTTTTCAGTATTGTTGGCGATATCCTCATCCCCTCAAACGAAATTCATGGGATTTTCGAGGGCTTTACCTTCGTTCACACCTACACAATGACGAAAATCCTGAGAAATTCTGTGTTATATGCACAGAAAATCGAAAATTTTTCATACAGAAATTCTGATTTTTTTCATTTCTCGATGCATAGAGTTTTTTCAGTATTGTTGGCGATATCCTCATCCCCTCAAACGAAATTCATGGGATTTTCGAGGGCTTTAGTTTCGTTCACACCTACACAATGACGAAAATCCTGAGAAATTCTGTGTTATATGCACAGAAAATCGAAAATTTTTCATACAGAAATTCTGATTTTTTTCATTTCTCGATGCATAGAGTTTTTTCAGTATTGTTGGCGAGATCCTCATCCTCTCAAACGAAATTCATGGGATTTTCGAGGGCTTTAGCTTCGTTCACACCTACACAATGACGAAAATCCTGAGAAATTCTGTGTTATATGCACAGAAAATCGAAAATTTTTCATACAGAAAATCTGAATTTTTTCATTTCTCGATGCATAGAGTTTTTTTTCAGTATTGTTGGCGATATCCTCATCCCCTCAAACGAAATTCATGGGATTTTCAAGGGCTTTACCTTCGTTCACACCTACACAACGACGAAAATCCTGAGAAATTCTGTGTTATATGCACAGAAAATCAAAAATTTTTCACACAGAAAATCTGATTTTTTTTCATTTCTCGATGCATAGAGTTTTTTCAGTATTGTTGGCGATATCCTCATCCCCTCAAACGAAATTCATTGGATTTTCGAGGGCTTTACCTTCGTTCACACCTACACAATGACGAAAATCCTGAGAAATTCTGTGTTATATGCACAGAAAATCAAAAATTTTTCACACAGAAAATCTGATTTTTTTCATTTCTCGATGCATAGAGTTTTTCAGTATTGTTGGCGATATCCTCATCCCCTCAAACGAAATTCATTGGATTTTCGAGGGCTTTACCTTCGTTCACACCTACACAATGACGAAAATCCTGAGAAATTCTGTGTTATATGCACAGAAAATCGAAAATTTTTCACACAGAAAATCTGATTTTTTTTCATTTCTCGATGCATAGAGTTTTTTCAGTATTGTTGGCGATATCCTCATCCCCTCAAACGAAATTCATTGGATTTTCGAGGGCTTTACCTTCGTTCACACCTACACAATGACGAAAATCCTGAGAAATTCTGTGTTATATGCACAGAAAATCGAAAATTTTTCATACAGAAAATCTGAATTTTTTCATTTCTCGATGCATAGAGTTTTTTCAGTATTGTTGGCGATATCCTCATCCCCTCAAACGAAATTCATGGGATTTTCGAGGGCTTTACCTTCGTTCACACCTACACAATGACGAAAATCCTGAGAAATTCTGTGTTATATGCACAGAAAATCGAAAATTTTTCATACAGAAAATCTGAATTTTTTCATTTCTCGATGCATAGATTTTTTTCAGTATTGTTGGCGATATCCTCATCCCCTCAAACGAAATTCATGGGATTTTCGAGGGCTTTACCTTCGTTCACACCTACACAATGACGAAAATCCTGAGAAATTCTGTGTTATATGCACAGAAAATCAAAATTTTTTCATACAGAAAATCTGAATTTTTTCATTTCTCGATGCATAGAGCTTTTTTCTGTATTGTTGGCGATATCCTCATCCCCTCAAATGAAATTCATGGGATTTTCGAGGGCTTTACCTTTGTTCACACCTACACAATGACGAAAATCCTGAGAAATTCTGTGTTATATGCACAGAAAATCGAAAAATTTTCATACAGAAATTCTGATTTTTTTTCATTTCTCGATGCATAGAGTTTTTTCAGTATTGTTGGCGATATCCTCATCCCCTCAAACGAAATTCATGGGATTTTCGAGGGCTTTACCTTCGTTCACACCTACACAATGACGAAAATCCTGAGAAATTCTGTGTTATATGCACAGAAAATCAAAATTTTTTCATACAGAAAATCTGATTTTTTCATTTCTCGATGCATAGAGTTTTTCAGTATTGTTGGCGATATCCTCATCCCCTCAAACGAAATTCATGGGATTTTCGAGGGCTTTACCTTCGTTCACACCTACACAATGACGAAAATCCTGAGAAATTCTGTGTTATATGCACAGAAAATCAAAATTTTTTCATACAGAAAATCTGAATTTTTTCATTTCTCGATGCATAGATTTTTTTCAGTATTGTTGGCGATATCCTCATCCCCTCAAACGAAATTCATGGGATTTTCGAGGGCTTTACCTTCGTTCACACCTACACAATGACGAAAATCCTGAGAAATTCTGTGTTATATGCACAGAAAATCGAAAATTTTTCATACAGAAAATCTGAATTTTTTCATTTCTCGATGCATAGAGTTTTTTCAGTATTGTTGGCGATATCCTCATCCTCTCAAACGAAATTCATGGGATTTTCGAGGGCTTTACCCTTGTTCACACCTACACAATGACGAAAATCCTGAGAAATTCTGTGTTATATGCACAGAAAATCGAAAATTTTTCATACAGAAAATCTGAATTTTTTTCATTTCTCGATGCATAGAGTTTTTTCAGTATTGTTGGCGATATCCTCATCCCCTCAAACGAAATTCATGGGATTTTCGAGGGCTTTAGTTTCGTTCACACCTACACAATGACGAAAATCCTGAGAAATTCTGTGTTATATGCACAGAAAATCGAAAATTTTTCATACAGAAAATCTGAATTTTTTTTTCCAAAGTCTGTGTCACTCACGAATTCAAAAAAAAAATTACGTCGGAGAGTGTCAGTACTGCCTCAAGCTTAGAGAAAATCTGTCACATGTTCATCAGGCAGATTCTGCCAGAAGTAAGGTGTTCGGGAAAATTCATTCTCATCGAATGCTTTAAACCAGGCCCTCTTTAGATTTTCAACTCATCAACCTCTTTTCTTCAAAAACACGTTCCTAAATCCCATTTGATAATAATAGCATGGTATTGCTTAATCAACAAAAGGTGCTGTAAGCAAGCCGCAGGGGTGTTTATGGGGAACGGAAGAATAAGGCAGCTATACTATTAAATGTATGCATTTGCCGGGGGGGGGGGGACTCAGTAGTGAGCGGTTGTCACAGGGGTGACATTTTCGGGAAGCTCATAAAGCCAATTTAACCGACGTAGCAGACATATGCGACGTAGGCAGAACTGAGCCGTATACGGAGGCAATGTACCGCTGGTACTCCAATCGCTCCAGCCGCCAAGCGGCTGAAGAGGTCTGGTTTTGCCTAGGCCTTGTGATCATTTATAAATTAGTTTATAAAACTTTCAAAACAAATTTTTTGGAGATTTCCTTCTGTATATGAATGGGAGGGTCTAGAAGACACCTGCTATCATAATTGGAGCAAATTCGATTCACAGATAACAAAGTTACGAGCCTGAAAGATTAAGAAATTTTCATGGGCCGTGGGCCGTCACGCTTGGCACTCTTCACTGTTTCATCAGTAGCCATTGCCAATGGTCGAACACGATCAATTGGCCTAGGCCATTTAAGTTGGTAGTTGATACGCACGCTGGTCAATAATCGATTTGTACGTCAGTAGGGCATCTGATGACGTCATCGGAACGTCGCGCGCGTAAAGTGCCTAGGGCGCCTGATGACGACATAACGTTATGGAAAGTGAGTAGCGCTTCCTTGAAAGCTTGCGCAATAAGTTGATTACTTACTGATTATCATATCAGTCCACGCTAATTGGGAAATGCTCAAAACTTTTCGGGGATATTACTTCGTTTAACAAGAAAAAGTGAACAATACTATCAAAAAGGGGTTTTCCAAGCAGAAGTGGTTTGGTTTGTGTCACAAACGTTTTCACAAAAGAGGAACAATAGAAAAGTGGATTGAGGAGAGTATACAAAAATTGAACAATACTTTCTGAAAGTTGTTTTGCTGGCCTACACTTCTAAACAGCGAAAACACACCGTTGTGGTATTTCACAAGGAAGAGTTCAATGCTTTCCAAAAAAGGTCTTCTATTCGTTGACGATATTATAAGGAAACACTTTTATCTGATGCTGTACTTGTATAGTTTCACTTCTCCTAACAGCTGACGCTAACCGGCTGTGTAGGTCTACTTGACATCATGTTTCTTTTGATAATAATTAATAGGTACACGCACGTATACGTTTTGAGCGGTTCTCGCATAAACAGAGTGTTTCGGAACTTCAAAGTACTTCCGTGTACCACACCGCAACGGTGTGTTTTCGCTGTTTAGAAGTGTCGGCCAGCAAAATAACTTTCAGAAAGTATTGTTCAATTTTCATTTTTCAATTCCAGCAACCTCCTGCAAACCTTTTTGATGGAATAAAATACCTGTTTGCAGGAGCACTTACATGGTATAGTAGAAGGAAAAACGATTGATGTCAACCACTTCTGTAGACGGGCTCTAAAGGATGATCCTTTGAGGCCATTTTACGAGGGACAAGCTGTAATAGGAATTATGGTAATCCAGATGTTTAGCCTCACTTGACTTGATAACATTTTCCCCTTTCGTGTTAAGATAAATGCCCTCATCAGCGGTCGAAAATGTGGTAACAGGCGGCAGAGATGTTCGAGAAAAACCACATTGGACTACACTCTGAATTATAAGGTTCATCTATTTCATCAGTGATGAGCTTTTTGCATAGACACACAGTAGTTTTCTGATTTTAGGGGATGAAACTCGACCAGTTCTGCCCCTTGCGGATACCGAAAACACTGACACTCACAAATCCGATTACGTCGGAGAGTGTAACGATATGGGAGAGAGCTCTCCACGTCAGCATCAGTAGTGCCCCGAGCTTGGAGAAAGTTGGGCATATGTTCATCAGACAAATCCTGCCAGAAGTAAGGTGTTTAGGAAAACTCAATCTCATTGATTTCTTTTAAACCAGACGCACTTCAGATTTTCACCGCCGAGCAGCTGCGCCAGATGACGGCAAGCACAAACAAGAGCACGAAGGCGTACAAAACGGTGGATTCAGCGGACATCTCAGCTCTGAGTTGTCAGTTTTTTTATTGCAACCTCGGCGAGATTAAGAATGACAGCGGACTAATTGTTTATTTCAGATGCGATCACGTACGCGTATGGTTTGTATGAAGAGGCCAACGCCCACCTGCTGGTAGATGCCTTCAGTAAGGCCATCAGATCGCCAATGAACAATGTCTTGTAAGTCAGCTTCTTCCGTTTTGGTAATCTCAAAAAAGAAGAAAAAGAGATTAACGCCAACATCGAGCGGTTTTTACCATTTCTCTTGGAAATCAGGAAAGCATTCGAAACCGTTTTAGGGGGTTTATGCCAACTTTTTGCGCTCTTTTCTATGCGATTTCGAGCTAATTTCAATGTTATATTTCACCTCAGAATTTTAAAAAGCGGTTGCGCGCGGGGTCGGTTCGAAGCTAAATCTGGTGCGCGCTTCGCGCCGTCTGAAAAGGGTGGGATTACATCACTTCTCTGAATTGCGCCTCATCAATGTTCTCTCAATCGATTTATCACAATTTGCTACGATTTTTGACCAAAATATCGTAAATCGTAAAAAATGGCCGAAAAGGCCGTAATTCGTAGTTGCGCACAGCCCTGGTGAAAGGGCAGGCTGGGGAACAAAAGAACTGTCAATGAGATGAATAGTAAAAATCGGAGGCTGAGTGAATTAGGCATTTCAATTCACCACAGTTTCCTACATTGATATAGTCTACAGCAATGTAAGTAGGACCTGGTGAGGTTGCGGACTCTTCCTAACATACTGTAGTCTGATTGTGTTATCACTCATTTTTTCGAATTAACTGAAATTGGTCGGTGAGATTTCATTTCTACTCTTCACCTGTTTTCATTGCTTCCACAGATGTATATAGTCATATCGGCGAGAACACAGACTGACCGATCTATCACAGCTGCTTCGAAAAAATAAGTGGTACCACTAACAAACTACCGTATTTTAGGACGAGTCCGCAACCTCACCAGGTCCTACTTCCATTACTGTAGACTATATTTTGATATTTGTAATTTGCAGTGATTACGAGCGAAGAAAACACATTCTTTCTGAGAAGCAGACAGTAGGAGCTAACTGTTCGTGAGCGCCTCGGATTTGTATTTCGTTGCAGTCGAGACTGCATCACTATTGGTGTGATAATGTATTGAAACTTTAGTAGGGTCCATGAGATTTCCTACTTCGACGCCCACGCGGACACGTGTGATTTTTGAAGAAAATTCTCAGTGCTGGAAGTGCAGCTTTGATTGCTGCACAGTTAATTTGCAGATACAATATGATAGGATAATCTTTTTTTTCTGCATCGAATCCTAGAATTTCCTTCATGGTACTTTTAGACTCTTCTCCTTGTATCTTTTATCTGACTAGCTTTTACCAATAATGGCTTCTTCAGAGCCTCCAAAATGCAACGAGGTCCCTGCTAAGTACAAAGATATGACACAATCAGGCTGGAAGGACTCATCATATCTAGGAGTGGTTGTCAGTGAGGGGGTGTGAGCGCTGAATGTCGTAGGTGTCACCGGCTCCAGACACGTCTAGAAGGCATTAAAGGGCTTTACAAACAAGGCCTGTCCCCACCTCAAAACGTCGAACAGCAAAGTATAGCTGTTAAAGCGCGCCCTTAACCGACGTGTACCCAATTCTCTTACTTGAGAATTACCATAGTAATTCTCGTCCATCAAGGCGGCTGGTGACAAATAGTATAAGACCATCATTGTCGTATGCATTTCCTACAACTTCCTGTAACACACACGACATTCGGCGTTCTCAACCCTCGCTGCCAATCTTTTTTTTTGATTTGGTATCTTTTTCTGGCGTTGTAGAATATCTTCGTACTTAGCGTGAATCTTTACGCATCTTCGAAGCTCTGAAGAACCCACTACTGGCGAAAACCAGTCAGAAAAAATCGCTAGAAAAAGCGTATGAAACTAGCATAAAAGAAAGATTCTAACATTTGGTGTGGGAAAAAATGATAATTATATCATACTTGATCCACAAATTAGCTATGTAGTAATTAGAGGTGCACTTTTGGCTCTAAAAATTCTGTTGAAAGAATGCGGGCGTCTTTTTGTGCGTCTGAGTAGGCGTTTTCTGCGATTTTGCTAGTATTTTGAGACGCAGTGTATATCTGTATATAGGATTTCAATTTTTCGTTTCTGTGAATCTGGTCATTGGTGTGATGGTACTGGTAAATTTATGTTTCTCTTGAATATTGAACTGTTACTGTTATGTTTGTGAATTTGAGATGAAATATATTTATATAAAGTGTTACATCGTTATTTATAATACAATGAGTGTGTCGAAAAACGACCAAAATGCGAGCAAGTTCCGGTAAGTTTTGTGTTCGAAGTCGTAATAATCCTATATATAAAGAATGGAAACGGCAAGACCAGGAATCCGCGGAATTGGCTGCGCATCAACTCTTCAGCGTTGTCGATACGCAGCGCGGCATGTTTCGCGCGGCGCGGCGTGTCCCGCGCGGCGCCTCACAGCTGATTTTTTCCTTTGTTTTTATTTCTATGATTTATTTTCTGTTTTCTTCTTTTTTCCTTTGATTTTTGTGTATTGAATGTTGTTCGCTGGTGTTATCGATTCTGTTTTCAAGATGTTTCCTTTATGTTGAGATGTTTACCTGATGTTTGTGTATTCTTGTGTAATGAATTGTTAATGACGGATTTGATGCTTCTTCTCCTGTGTTCTTTTCCGCTTTATTTTGTCGCTTTGCTTGGTTGTGTTTTTTGCTTGCTTATTATTGCTGTTTTTCGTTTTTCTATGCATAAATTATGTGATGTGTTTTTATGTCATTTGCTGCTGTGGTTTTTCAGTTCTGTCGTTTTCTTCTTTGTGTCCCGTTTCTTTAGTCTTGTTCTGTCCTGCTTTAACCCGCTTGGTATCTTTGTGTTTTTTCTGTTTGAATAGTTTCTTTACTTTACTACGGGAGTTTTTAAAATTATAGTCCTTCGGCGAAAGGTTTTTTAGGGCGGATTAAAGAATAAATTCGCGACATGCTTAGGTTAAACATTTGTTACTGCGGAGCTTTCCTGAAAAAAAAAACATTGCTGGATTTTTCACAGTCACGTTGCTTTTTTCAGAGCATATGTAGTTTGGGAAAGGAACCTCGCAAATTATTTTTTGGCAAAAAAACATTTTTTTTTAAAGCCGAACAGAACACAGGAGAAGAAGCATTAAATCACAAGCAGGAAACATAAATAAAAACAAAACAACAAACCGAACAGGACAAAACAAAGACAAAGTCATCTTTAAAAAATATAAAACTCGCAGTTTTTCTTTCGGAAAATCCATTTGCACCATTTAGAATTTTTACGTCGTTGAATCTTTTATGAAGACAAAATTTTACAAACATTTTTTTCTCGGAGGTCGCCATAAAATTTCCAGAGCAAGAATAGTTTTTTTTTTTCCGAAGAAAAAAAATGTGATAATAGAAACAATACAACGAACAGAGTTTTTAAAATAATAACACATTTTCTTGCTGAAGTTTTTTCTATAAAAAAAAATTGCCATATTTTCAAAAACGGATTTCCATCGTTTTGTTTGTCTTGTAGAAATTCACGCTCCAAATATCATACCTGGTGTCTTTTTTGTTCAGTTTAGTTTTTTTTTAAATGTGGTCCGCTGTCCTGACTGGTTTTGTTTTTCGTTCGCAACTGCTTTTTTTCCGATTTCGATAGTGGTCACTAACTTTTTTCAGACTGGCGGGTTTCACGTGAACTCCCTTGAAGAAAAACAAGAGGAAGGCGGTGGAAAGTTGGTTGGTTTTCTTGTTTGGTTTTTCGTTCTTTAGTTTATTCATCAGTGGGTTTTTCACCCGAAAGTTGTCCTGCCTCCGGAGAGGGATCCGGTACTGCTGAAAAGCGAGGCTGTTTGGCAAATTGAGGCCGCGTTTCCGGCCTTCCGTTGTCCAAATCTCAAGGTTTTATGTAGCCGACTGAAAACGCGAAATGCCGGACGGCACCGATTGCCAACACAGGCGTCAAATGCAGTGTTTGGTGGTGAGACTGCACAACACACTGCAGATGTTACGCCTAAGTTATTGATTCCACCACAAATCAAGGTAGAACCACGAATTCATAGCGGAAACGCTATTTGTGAGGTAGATGTTCATTTGATACGCTACTAAAGGAAGATGTGAGAGAATGATCAACATAAGAACTAAGAGAGAATTCTAAAATATATGAAACGTGAAAAAAGGAAGTAGCAGAAACTAGCAATGAATGGCTTAGTCCTTGTAACAGTTTTCGTTTTCGGTTGAAGCAAATAGAGTAGAACGGATTTTCACCCCCGAAATACCCGATATACGACAGATTTTGCCTCCACGAAGGGTTTTCCTCCCTGAGCCACCGTGTAAATTCGTTTCAAACGGATTCCCACCCCGAAATACCCGATACACGACAGATTTAGCCTCCCACGCAGGAGATTTCTCCCTAAGCGACGGTGCAGCCGCAGGCTGCACCGTCCAAATAGGGTTTAAACTGATTTCCACCCCGAAATACCCGATACACGACAGATTTAGCCTCCACGCAGGATTCCCTCCCCAAGCGACGGTGCAGCCGCAGGCTGCACCGTCCAAATAGGGTTTAAACTGATTTCCACCCCCGAAATACCCGATACACGACAGATTTAGCCTCCACGCAGGAGATTTCCTCCCTAAGCGACGGTGCAGCCTGCAGGCTGCACCGTCCAAATAGGGTTTAAACTGATTTCCACCCCGAAATACCCGGATACACGACAGATTTAGCCTCCATGCAGGGGATTTCCTCCCTAAGCGACGGTGCAGCCGCAGGCTGCACCGTCCAAATAGGGTTTAAACTGATTTCCACCCCGAAATACCCGATACACGACAGAATTACCCTCCACGCAGGGGATTTCCTCCCCTAAGCGACAATGCAGCCGCAGGCTGCACCGTCCAAATAGGGTTTAAACTGATTTCCACCTCCGAAATACCCGATACACGACAGATTTAGCCTCCACGCAGGGGATTTCCTCCCCTAAGCGACGGTGCAGCCGCAGGCTGCACCGTCCAAATAGGGATTTATACTGATTTCACCCCCCGAAATACCCGATACACGACAGATTTAGTCCCACGCAGGGGATTTCCTCCCCTAAGCGACGGTGCAGCCGCAGGCTGCACCGTCCAAATAGGGTTTAAACTGATGTCCACCCCCGAAATACCCGATACACGACAGATTTAGCCTCCACGCAGGGAATTTCCTCCCCTAAGCGACGGTGCAGCCGCAACCTGCACCGTCCAAATAGGGTTTAAACTGATTTCCACCCCCGAAATACCCGATACACGACAGATTTAGCCTCCACGCAGGGGATTCCCTCCCCTAAGCGACGGTGCAGCCGCAACCTGCACCGTCCAAATAGGGTTTAAACTGATTTCCACCCCCCGAAGTACCCAATACACGACAGATTTAGCCTCCACGCAGGGGATTCCCTCCCCTAAGCGACGGTGCAGCCGCAACCTGCACCGACCAAATAGGGTTTAAACTGATTTCCACCCCCGAAATACCCGATACACGACAGATTTAGCCTCCACGCAGGGGATTTCTGCCTAAGCGACGGTGCAGCCGCAGGCTGCACCGTCCAAATAGGGTTTAAACTGATTTCCACCCCGAAATACCCGATACACGACAGATTTAGCCTCCACGCAGGATTTCCTGCCCTAAGCGACGGTGCAGCCGCAGGCTGCACTGTCCAAATAGGGTTTGAACTGATTTCCACCCCGAAATACCCGATACACGACAGATTTAGTCCCACGCAGGGATTTCCTCCTGAGCACCGTCCGAATAGGGTTAGAAATGATTTCTAGAGAGTTTCCACCTCGAAATTCACGGATAACATCCGACATCCTCAATACTACTAAATTTTCATTCTCATTAATGAATTGCGATCAGTTAGTCTTGAATTGAGTCAGGGGGTCGTGAATTACAATACAGGCGTAGCTGGGAGCGGAGTGTGCAAGTGCATACCACACACCATAACGCATTATTTGACGGCTATGCTGGCAATTGGTGCTGTCCGGCATTTCTCCTCCAGTGTAGCCGACAACCCCTAATGTGTTGAGTAGACGATTTCTGATATTTTTTCACACACTCCTCTCGCAGCTCGACTTACAATCGGCACAAATCGCGCTGATACTTCGCGTTCCTTGTTATACGTTGGCGCAAACTCGGTGCGCATATGTTAAAACATGCGCCGAGTTTTCGCCAACACAATAAGGAAAGCAAAGTACAAGTGAGACTGTACATAGGGAAGTTAGCAGTCCGACTTGCCATACTTTAAGTAACTTACTATGTATCACAACTGCGGCTGCACCCCGTACCCCCGGAGAAACTTGAAGGTAACCATCACGGTGGGGGGCGTGAGGAAACTCGTCCGATTTCCTCCAAATCAGACTGTCGTCATGAGGGTTAGCTGTGAGTTTCAAAGAAATTCCAGTTGTCCGATTGAAAACTTTTCAATCAAGTGTTTCAAGTCACTCGAGATATTTTTGACACTTCGGATGTTGATGAGAGGTTCTCCCAGTTACACAAATCTGCATTTCGGTGAAGGTACAGTCACTCCTTCAGAAAGTAGGCCGGGTGGGTGATCGCGCGGCGCGGTTGAAGCTGATTTTAAGAGAGATTTCCCTGTCCCACCGACGACTTTTATTTTATATTTTGTAATTCTTCGTTCAGCGTACAGTCCCATCGGTTATAAATATCAATCAATCAAAACAATAACTAAAAAGTCGTCGGCGAAATTAAGAAAGTACACCTGTGATCTATTTTAATCGCTCGAAGCGGTCGCCCACCCGGCTTGCTTTTTGTAAGATGGGCTATAGTGCTCACGAGTCACTTAAAGGCAGGGTCCACGATAAATTTCGTCCTCGGTTTTTGGCCAGAAATCGAAAGTTCAGAGTCTCATTGGAGGGTCGAAAGAACAAACGAAAACGAGCCAGATAGAGCTCCATACGGCTCCGAAGTCCGCTCGCGCTAGCCCTTCCGCTCGCGGTCGAGATTCTCGACGTGAACGAAGGAATACTCGAAATCGCGAAATGAGCTATGGTTTTCGATCAAAAGCCCCGTTCTTCCCTTCATTCTCGACTTCTCTCTTTACTCAGGTTAGCTCGCATACATCGGCTGCAAAAGACGGAAGTTAGAAGCCTCGGAAAACTCGTCCACAATGCTTCTCTAGCTCAGTTTTTGAGGAACCATAACTCTCATCCCAGAAGATCGTGTACGATTTCAGACACATCGGTGGAATCAGCATGGGACTGTTTTCAAGATAGGCTGAAAAACAGAAGAACGATTTTCATCGTGGACACTGCCTTTAAATAAGGCTAAAAAACCTTTCTGGCCTTATTTGAGCGACTAATAAAAATATTCAAAATGCATAATTATTCCACGCGACTGACTGTTTCGAAGAAGATAACCTTTACTCCCTAATTTTTACGACCCCCCGAAATTTTCATTTTTCTCTAAAATTTTCCCATTTTTTACGACCCCGTTGTTTCGAGTCGCAACCCTGCTCAACCCTGAGTAGTAGTCTACCCACGGAATATGCGTCGAAGATGTTCTCGTTCCGCTCGAAAGACCACTGTTGCTGTAGGAAACAGTCATGCTAACGATGTATTGGCAGGGTCAAGTGGGGCCTTCTGTATGATCCCCGCAACGCTCTGTTCTTTCACTCTTTGTGATCAGAAAATTTTGGAAATTTTCACGATTCCCTCGCAGTATTTTTATTTCGGACCGACTTTCGGTTGAGCCGTGTTGCGACTCGGCG
Source organism: Aplectana chamaeleonis (assembly GCA_029168955.1). Classification (NCBI taxonomy): domain Eukaryota; kingdom Metazoa; phylum Nematoda; class Chromadorea; order Rhabditida; family Cosmocercidae; genus Aplectana; species Aplectana chamaeleonis. The sequence continues at coordinate 129,386 of JAPDOI010000686.1, forward strand.
CAAGGGGGGTCGTCAAAGTTTTGGAAATTTTCTGGGTGAAGTGAAATTCTGGCGTGGGAGGCTCGTAAAGTGTTTGAAGAAAGGAAATTTTCTCCACACCATCTGGCAAGCTTCTTCTTGCAGCCATATCTAGTGTTTTGTCATATAGGTGGAGAAACTGGGCGACCAGAAGTGGATTCGTCCAAAGGTCCATCACGGTCAGCGTGGCTGGTCTCTACGGACAGTTGAATAAATAAGCGATATTACCGCCGGTGGAACCAGCCCGGGCACCCATCAGATCTGCTGCAGTCAATTTCGGCAAGTTTAAATGAGGCATAGTTAATCTCTGAATAGAGGGAATCCGCGACGCTGCCAGGATTATGCTCGTGCTGTGATGACTCTCAGATACTCGAAGCGATGACCCGCGCCCCTTTGAGTCAATAATGACGGTCCGCTCCCTTCATGTTGAGGTTGTCGATCAGCGGCGAACCGCGCGGTACGCAGCGCGAACGCGCCGCTGATAAGGGCTCGCCCGCACCCCACAAAACAAGCCTCGGCCGTTTAGAGATTACACCATGTCGGCCCACGCACGAGCGGTTTTCGTCGCGGTCCGCAGGGGGGGGGGCGGTTCCTCACCGCGACCGTGGCGAAGATCACGTCCCTGTTGCGGACGGAGGCGAGGGCTTTCTCTACCGTGGATCGCGATAATCACGTTCCCGGTTCGGTATGTCTGAAGTGGTCATAATGTTAATGTGAGTAATCGTGATGATAAAGTGCAAGTAGTGGACCATGGGCCAGCTGGTAAGGCTTGGTGGTTCATCAGCCTGAGGGCCCGAGAATCTGACCAGCGCATCGAAAACGCGCGGCTTGAGGACGGAGATCTCAGGCCAGCTGGCCAAGGTCCGCGGGCCATCACTGTGAGTACCTGAGGAGGGGGCGCGCAGCTTAAGGCGTAGGGATGGAAGGGGCGCCCACGTAAAAATATGTAAAAATAATAGCAGTGTTATCACAAAATCATCGAATTTCGCTAGATTTTGATCGATCTGAAGATCGCATTCACGATTCACCTCGAGTGCTGCACAAATTTTCAAGCCGAAGATAGAGGGCCGCAACCAGGGTTGAGCAGGCCGTTGCGACCGGTGACCAAAACTTTACGACCCCCCGTGGTGACCAAAATGTTCACGAACCCCACCCCTGGGATGGCGAAACGGCCGCAATGCAATACATGGCGCTATACATCAAACTTTGGTCCAAGAATGTCATATTTCCGAGACCTTTCCGAGTGGTTTGGAGAAAAACCCCGATTTTTCCGACGAAAATTTTACGACCCCTCCCCCCGAAAAATCCCTATTTTTCGAAAAAAATTCCCAAATTTTCACGACCCCCGTTGCGACCGGTCGCAAGCCTGCCCAACCTTGGCCGCAACTCTCACGTGCCGGTCACAGCGCCGTGCTTTACCATGCATAGCTTCATTATGAAAGTCGAGCGGTTGTTTTTGAGAATTCACAATGGTATAAATTTAGAAACAACCGCTTCTCTCCGAAGATAGCGTGATAATATTTGCATCGCGGCTCCTCAGAGATGGGACATAAATCACAGTATTTGTCACCTGATAGTAAGATTGTAACGCGAGAACAGTTAACATCGGTATGGATTCTGAAGAGACTTTGCGTTCCCCTGTGGAAGTTGGCGCAAACTCGGTGCACCTATGTTATAGCATATGGCACTGAGTTTGCGCCAACCTTTAACAAAAACCGCGAAGTCTCTTCCGGATCCATGCCGACGTTATGGCTATAGGGGTCGTCATGAAATTCTTCGTTATGGTGGGTATACGGTAGTTATTGCAAAGTATCATATTTTAGCCAAAATTTCTATTCAGGGGTTTTTCGATGTGCTGAATACAAAGTTGATGTTTATTTATCGAGGGGGATCGTGAAATTTTTCCAAAGTTCTGGTCAACAAGGAGTGGGGGGGGGGTCGTAGCTCGGCCGAAAATTGGGGCAATGGCTTGCCCAACCCTACCGAAACTCCAGCAATCCCCTTCCCGAAATTTTCATCTTTTAGTCAAAAATTTCACGAAAACCACTCGCTAAGAATTAACACAACCACGCTTGACTCTGTGTGGTGAGCGGTTTGTGTGCTCATTAGACAATTTCTCAAATAATTTTATGTTAGTGGATTTTTGTCAAGTAGGTCAAATGAAGTATTTTGGGGCCTCTTCGCGAAAATACTCCCATTGCTTCCTTGAGTCGCATGCCAATCTGTCGCGAATGCCTTGGGCGGGGACGTCCCTGGGTGTTGCCCCGGGCAAATTATTCAGTGACGTTCCAGACGAACTCCCCATTCTCGAACGTGGAGTAATGGCATACGGCCCGTGAGGCTCTCCAATACTCGACCGGGTGGGACTCAGTTCATCGACCACCTCTGACGGCGGCCTAACCTATGGAACGAAAAGGTGGGAGGTCGAGTGGAAACAGAGTGACAGTCTATAGAAAATAATGTCTGTAAATGGAGTCGCTTTGCAAAAAAAGCATGTCGAAATGGGAAATTCGCTTCGCGCTGACAGGGTCAAGACGACCGTTTTTCCGGACCTTAATGCGGTTACGCTCCCCTTCTGTTGGTTACCAAAATGTTGAAAAAAAAATTGGAAAATTCTATATCCCCCCTGGAATTTTCTTTCATTGGATTCTGGACTGAAAATTTTCCGATAATCTGAGCGCGTCAGTCCAATGGGATTTTCTTGATGGGTTCGCGTCCAGAAATCTTCCGTACTTCGCCGGAGATCGCGTCGCGGCACTCCAAAGCAGCGTAATTTTGCTGGCACCGCAGTGCATCTTTAGGCTTTTAATTCATATAGACAAGATGCAGTTGCGAGTGCGTACTGCCACGTGGGTCCCTTACATTTTCTACGATGTCCGGTTCACCACCACTTGGGTCACGCGCTTTTCCTACGGCTCTAGACGCACTCCCACTCGGTTCCCCTAGATTTTCTTCGACGTGCAGCGCATCCCCACATGGGTCCTTTACATATCCTACGATGTTCGGCACACTGCTACTTGTGGTACGCACCTTTCCCACGGTTGGTGGCGCACTCCAAATTGTGTTCCACCTTTCTTCTACGGCGTCCTGCACGTTGCCACATGGGTCCCACACACTTTCTATTGCGTCCTGCGCATTACCGCTTGGGTCACACCTCTTCTACGGCTTCCGACGCACATGCTCTCAGAAGATGTCGATCTCAATTCGTATGCACGGCTGTTGCTGGGTTGAGGGCTCGCGCGCGGAAGAAGATCGCGGGGAACTCGCAGCTTTTTAATCTCAAAATCTCTAACCACGTAGGTGAGTCTGCCAGCCATTGCACTCATTTCACAAGCCTCTTTGCGAAGTGCGCGGTCGAACTGCAGTTCCTCCATAGTGTAATCGCGTCTCGCATAGGAGTGTACAAAGTCTTTAGTCAGACTCTGTCTACCTGTGCGCATATGAGCTAGTAAACAGTCTCGAAGCGTCTGAGACGGTAAGGTCATTTTGATAATACGACCACGGGCACCAATTGAGCTAGGCTTGATAAGTGGATGACGTTGAGACGTGATCTTACCTTCATTGAAACTCTTTATGAATTCTTCCTCACCGGAGCTATGAACGGCTTCCTTCAATATTTCATAATCGAATTGTCGCGTGGCTCTTTCGTCAGCTTTCTCACAAGCTCCAACCCATGTGATCTTTCGCGACTTCTCACTGATCTTCTCATTGTCGGTCTGAACTTTTACCAGCGTTGAGTAAACCAAAATCTTCTGGTGGTCGGCACGTGGAAAGACGGAGAAAGTTTGGCTTCTAAATCAGACAGACGTGAAACAATGAGCTTTTGGTTCTCCTGAATAGAGGCGATTTCGCTGAAAACCTTTTCAAACGAGAGGGTAAGTGAACGTTCAATCGAAGAAGAGTAGTGATCGAATAGCTCAATTAGCCTTGTTGCCCACAAAGGCATACCTCCATCACCACTGTTCGTCGATTGAACATTCTTCTTCATACGTGTAGCCATGGTCCACTTCGGTTGATGGAGATCCTTGCCAGCAATCCAATCAGAGCACGAGAAGCACAACCGCACACCAGGGATGACCGCTTGCAAACTATTGAGGGAGGAACGACCGAGTAGCACACACACTTTTGAGAGGCACGAATAAATCGATTGCGTGCTGTAGTATACTCAAAAACATTTCATATTTGCCATCAATACTGGTAGTTGCTTCGAATGAATTTCTACAGTCAACAGTTGAGAGGTAACCACAAATCTGCCAGTAATCACAACCACCAAAGTGACGAAACAACGTCACTTCAGGTTCCCTGTGAAAACAAGACATCAAGAATTCTGGACTATAATGGTCGCTTGATCCAATGGGAGGTTTGACAGTGACGTTGCTTATTAAAGATTCCTCATTTGATAAAATCAAATCAAGTGTATGAGCACCTCTTGTGGGTTCCAGGACATATTGCCTAAGATCATGAGCAGTTAGCATGTTCATAAAAACAGAGGCAGTGGAGGCCAGTGATTGCCTTGAACTATTCCTGTTGATTTTAGGGTAATTAAAATCTCTTAAATACTTACAGCGCATCGAATGGTGTACAGCTCATACCTCTGGTGACAGTCTGAATAGGTGATCTCGTTGTAGGGCATCCGCGCGGGAAGAGATCAAAGCCAAATCTTGGTGGGCGCTTCGCGCGCACCACAATTATAACAGATGGGTGGTCGCACAATCAAAATTTATCAGAAGCTTTGGCTGATACGCGAACGCCTACATCATTTAATAATGAATGGAGCATGGTGTTAGTCGGTCAATCGGTGTTTATCGCAATCGGCGACCGGTGCACTCCTAAAAGAATGCACTATATCACTACAAACCCGACCGATCTGCTAGTTTATATGCAAACATCCTTGTTCGCAATAATGGCTTAGGATTGTGAATACATGGATGTTAACGTCCTCTGACATCGTAGTTTCCGTTTGAAGACGGAATGTAGGACCAATCAAGGAATTTACAACTTCCCAACTGCGTCTCCGTCAACACATTTCTGACAAACGGGTACTAGCTAGACCGTAGAAAAGGCCCCTGTTTCCCCTCCCTCCGCCTCTTTCTGTAGAGGACATGCACGGCCTAGTTACGGGGCGGTTTCTCTAAAGGTCAATCGGAAAAAGGCGTTGCCGCCCAATCACGTTCCTATAGCCTAGCTACGGAAGCAAAACCACCTCGGCCTTGCTCTTCCAACCCTCGACTACGTGTCAGATCCTGTTCCTGCCCTGCTCTGATTGGTTGCTCTCTGCTCGGCCTAGTAATCGAGCAGAGACAACGCGTTCTATCTCGTCGAGATATGCTACACTGCTTCATGGCGTCCATTTCAAGTCACCCGTGTTGCACGTCGCATTTCCTTAGTGCTGCTAATGGTTTTTTCAAATTTGTACATTTTTAATGCGTACTCCTCCGTTTCTCTAATATAAGCCCTTTATTGTGGTGCTCACGAAGCGCGCACCTGATTTGGTTTTAAAGGCAGTAGTCACGATGAAAGACGTCATCGGGAAAACTACAAAAATCAGCTCAGATTGAACAGCTAAAAAACTATGAAGGTAGCGCGGTGGAAAAAGGGCTAGAAATAGAGTTTATAGGGCCGAAAGAAATCAGTTCGTGCACACGTGCACAGGGCCGCCCAAAAAGAACGCAGTCTCATGCCAAACAGTGAAAAATCATCGACATTCAGAAGAAGAAATAAATGCAAATATACCTCACAAAAACACTTGAACAATGAAAGCAAGCACTTCAGTCGATGTTTTTGACTAGATTAGTAATGTTCATTGATTGGGATTCTATTTCAAGCCTGCTGATGTTCTTGATATTAGAGATCATCGACCCCCATGTTGTGGAGTGGGCTCGTCCACCATCAAAAGACAAGAAGGTTCAGGCTTCAAATTTGGCCCAAAACAGCGGTTTTTTCGCGATTTTTTCTTAGAGGTCCTACTCTCTCTGAAACCAGAAAGGGTTCAGAGAGGAAAAGAAGACAACCATATTTGATGGCGACCACTGCCTTTAAACTGCACTTGCGCAAACCCGCGATTCCGAAATCAACGTTCTGAGAAGATTTGGGAAACTTGAAAAAAGCCATTGAAAAAGCGTAAAAGTTGGGGTTAACACCCAAAAATGGTTTGGAATGGTTCACTGGTTTTCGAGAAAAATTGAAACACCCGCGAAGCTTCTTTTATGCGCTACTTGAGTTCTCATCGCGCGATGTATGGTTGGATCCGCGGCCTGTTTCCTCAAGAAAAACGTGTAAAAATCGCGGCTGGCGTGGCGGTTTCAATCTCAATTTCTGAGAATTAAACCGCCGCGCCAGCCGCGGTTTGAATTTAAACGTTTTTTCATGAGGACACAGGCCACGGACTTAACTATAGTTGTGATTAGCGAAACGTAGTTTACTGAGGACAATTCGGATTCACTCCTAACTTTTGATAACGCTTATGAGGTCTACAGAAGTGACCGATCCCCCGGAGGGCCCGGCGGCGGAGTAGCCGTCATTGTAAAAAGGCATATTAGGGTTGCAGAGTTTGTACCTAGAGCTTTTTTCTGTATTGTTGGCGATATCCTCATCCCCTCAAACGAAATTCCTGGGATTTTCGAGGGCTATATCCTGAGAAATTCTGTGTGATATGCACAGAAAATCTGAAATTTTTCATACAGTAAATCTCAATTTTTTTCATTTCTCGATGCATAGAGCTTTTTTCTGTATTGTTGGCGATATCCTCATTCCCTCAAACGAAATTCGTGGGATTTTCGAGGGCTTTAGTTTCGTTCACACCTACACAATGACGAAAATTCTGAGAAATTCTGTGTGATATGCACAGAAAATCTGAAATTTTTCATACAGAAAATCTGAATTTTTTCATTTCTCGATGCATAGAGCTTTTTTCTGTATTGTTGGCGATATCCTCATCCCCTCAAACGAAATTCATGGGGGTTTCGAGGGCTATATCCTGAGAAATTCTGTGTGATATGCACAGAAAATCTGAAATTTTTCATACAGAAAATCTGAATTTTTTCATTTCTCGATGCATAGAGCTTTTTTCTGTATTGTTGGCGATATCCTCATCCCCTCAAACGAAATTCATGGGATTTTCGAGGGCTATATCCTGAGAAATTCTGTGTGATATGCACAGAAAATCTGAAATTTTTCATACAGAAAATCTGAATTTTTTCATTTCTCGATGCATAGATTTTTTTCAGTATTGTTGGCGATATCCTCATCCCCTCAAACGAAATTCATGGGATTTTCGAGGGCTATATCCTGAGAAATTCTGTGTGATATGCACAGAAAATCTGAAATTTTTCATACAGAAAATCTGAATTTTTTTCATTATCATTGGAGGCAAACATGTAATTGAAATCACCAACGATTATGGACGGCAACTGCCCTGAACACCAGTCCTCTACAGTATCGAGCAACACGAGCGATTCTTGCCTACTAGTTGATGGTCTTCGGTATACTGCAATTAATTGAAAACAGGACCCACAATCGAGAACGGAATCGGGATCCAATAGTTCACAACAATATTCAAAAGGCTTAGGTACAAACTCTGCAACCCTAATATGCCTTTTTACAATGACGGCTACTCCGCCGCCGGGCCCTCCGTGGGATCGGTCACTTCTGTAGACCTCATAAGCGTTATCAAAAGTTAGGAGTGAATCCGAATTGTCCTCAGTAAACTACGTTTCGCTAATCACAACTATAGTTAAGTCTGTGGCCTGTGTCCTCATGAAAAAACGTTTAAATTCAAACCGCGGCTGGCGCGGCGGTTTAATTCTCAGAGATTGAGATTGAAACCGCCACGCCAGCCGCGATTTTTTTTACACGTTTTTTCTTGAGGAAACAGGCCGCGGATCCAACCATACATCGCGCGATGAGAACTCAAGTAGCGCATAAAAAGAAGCTTCGCGGGTGTTTCAATTTTTCTCGAAAACCAGTGAACCATTCCAAACCATTTTTGGGTGTTAACCCCAACTTTTTACGCTTTTTTCAATGGCTTTTTTCAAGTTTCCCAAATCTTCTCAGAACGTTGATTTCGGAATCGCGGGTTTGCGCAAGTGCAGTTTAAAGGCAGTGGTCGCCATCAAATATGGTTGTCTTCTTTTCCTCTCTGAACCCTTTCTGGTTTCAGAGAGAGTAGGACCTCTAAGAAAAAATCGCGAAAAAACCGCTGTTTTGGGCCAAATTTGAAGCCTGAACCTTCTTGTCTTTTGATGGTGGACGAGCCCACTCCACAACATGGGGGTCGATGATCTCTAATATCAAGAACATCAGCAGGCTTGAAATAGAATCCCAATCAATGAACATTACTAATCTAGTCAAAAACATCGACTGAAGTGCTTGCTTTCATTGTTCAAGTGTTTTTGTGAGGTATATTTGCATTTATTTCTTCTTCTGAATGTCGATGATTTTTCACTGTTTGGCATGAGACTGCGTTCTTTTTGGGCGGCCCTGTGCACGTGTGCACGAACTGATTTCTTTCGGCCCTATAAACTCTATTTCTAGCCCTTTTTCCACCGCGCTACCTTCATAGTTTTTTAGCTGTTCAATCTGAGCTGATTTTTGTAGTTTTCTCGATGACGTCTTTCATCGTGACTACTGCCTTTAAAACCAAATCAGGTGCGCGCTTCGTGAGCACCACAATAAAGGGCTTATATTAGAGAAACGGAGGAGTACGCATTAAAAATGTACAAATTTGAAATAACCATTAGCAGCACTAAGGAAATGCGACGTGCAACACGGGTGACTTGAAATGGACGCCATGAAGCAGTGTAGCATATCTCGACGAGATAGAACGCGTTGTCTCTGCTCGATTACTAGGCCGAGCAGAGAGCAACCAATCAGAGCAGGGCAGGAACAGGATCTGACACGTAGTCGAGGGTTGGAAGAGCAAGGCCGAGGTGGTTTTGCTTCCGTAGCTAGGCTATAGGAACGTGATTGGGCGGCAACGCCTTTTTCCGATTGACCTTTAGAGAAACCGCCCTGTAACTAGGCCGTGCATGTCCTCTACAGAAAGAGGCGGAGGGAGGGAAACAGGGCCTTTTCTACGGTCTAGCTAGTACCCGTTTGTCAGAAATGTGTTGACGGAGACGCAATTTGGAAGTTGTAAATTCCTTGATTGGTTCAACATTCTCTCTTCAAGCAGAAACTACAAGGTTAGAGGGCGATAGCATCCATGTATTCACAATTCTAAGCCATTATTGCGAACAAGCGATGTTTGCATATAAACCAGCAGATCGGTCGGGTTTGTAGTGATATAGTGCATTCTTTTTAGGCCCCGGTCATAGTTGGTGCTATTTGCATCTGCATCCCCGCACCCCCGCACTTCCCCAACACCCCCGCACTCCCCAGCACAACCCCCAACACCACCCGGTCGATACGTATGTTTAAAATGATGGAATGAGGGTTGAGAAAATCACTCGATGCATCCAACTAGATATGACGATGATTACGTGGCCAACAGGATTGCACCTGTTCAGAGAAATAGTGAAGGCGAGTATGGTGAAGTCACGGAGGGAGCAGTAAGGTTAGCATTCTGGTGATACGCAACGTTTTATCTTCGACGCGCCCCACCCGGTGACTTTCTCATCCACGTATTGCATGGATATCGACCGCGTCGGATACATTGAGTGATTTCTCAACCTCACTCCATCATTTTAAACATACGTATCGACCGGGGGTGCGGGGAGCGGGGGATACACCGAGTGATTTTTCTCAGCTTCACCTCACCATGTTGTTAATACGTATCGACCGGGTGGGTGTTTGGGGGTGTTGGGGGTGCGGAGGATACACCAGTGATTTTGCATCCCATTTCCAATGAATTCTGTGTGTATCGACCGGGCTGGAGGCGTCGGCTCATCCAACTATGACCGGGGCCTTAGGAGTGCACCGGTCGCCGATTGCGATAAACACCGATTGACCGACTAACACCATGCTCCATTCATTATTAAATGATGTAGGGGTTCGCGAATCAGCCAAAGCTTCTGATAAATTTTGATTGTGCGACCACCCATCTGTTATAATTGTGGTGCGCGCGAAGCGCCCACCAAGATTTGGCTTTGATCTCTTCCCGCGCGGATGCCCTACAACGAGATCACCTATTCAGACTGTCACCAGAGGTATGAGCTGTACACCATTCGATGCGCTGTAAGTATTTAAGAGATTTTAATTACCCTAAAATCAACAGGAATAGTTCAAGGCAATCACTGGCCTCCACTGCCTCTGTTTTTATGAACATGCTAACTGCTCATGATCTTAGGCAATATGTCCTGGAACCCACAAGAGGTGCTCATACACTTGATTTGATTTTATCAAATGAGGAATCTTTAATAAGCAACGTCACTGTCAAACCTCCCATTGGATCAAGCGACCATTATAGTCCAGAATTCTTGATGTCTTGTTTTCACAGGGAACCTGAAGTGACGTTGTTTCGTCACTTTGGTGGTTGTGATTACTGGCAGATTTGTGCTTACCTCTGAACTGTTGACTGTAGAAATTCATTCGAAGCAACTACCAGTATTGATGGCAAATATGAAATGCTTTTGAGTATACTACAGCACGCAATCGATTTATTCGTGCCTCTCAAAAGTGTGTGTGCTACTCGGTCGTTCCTCCCTCAATAGTTTGCAAGCGGTCATCCCTGGTGTGCGGTTGTGCTTCTCGTGCTCTGATTGGATTGCTGGCAAGGATCTCCATCAACCGAAGTGGACCATGGCTACACGTATGAAGAAGAATGTTCAATCGACGAACAGTGGTGATGGAGGTATGCCTTTGTGGGCAACAAGGCTAATTGAGCTATTCGATCACTACTCTTCTTCGATTGAACGTTCACTTACCCTCTCGTTTGAAAAGGTTTTCAGCGAAATCGCCTCTATTCAGGAGAACCAAAAGCTCATTGTTTCACGTCTGTCTGATTTAGAAGCCAAACTTTCTCCGTCTTTCCACGTGCCGACCACCAGAAGATTTTGGTTTACTCAACGCTGGTAAAAGTTCAGACCGACAATGAGAAGATCAGTGAGAAGTCGCGAAAGATCACATGGGTTGGAGCTTGTGAGAAAGCTGACGAAAGAGCCACGCGACAATTCGATTATGAAATATTGAAGGAAGCCGTTCATAGCTCCGGTGAGGAAGAATTCATAAAGAGTTTCAATGAAGGTAAGATCACGTCTCAACGTCATCCACTTATCAAGCCTAGCTCAATTGGTGCCCGTGGTCGTATTATCAAAATGACCTTACCGTCTCAGACGCTTCGAGACTGTTTACTAGCTCATATGCGCACAGGTAGACAGAGTCTGACTAAAGACTTTGTACACTCCTATGCGAGACGCGATTACACTATGGAGGAACTGCAGTTCGACCGCGCACTTCGCAAAGAGGCTTGTGAAATGAGTGCAATGGCTGGCAGACTCACCTACGTGGTTAGAGATTTTGAGATTAAAAAGCTGCGAGTTCCCCGCGATCTTCTTCCGCGCGCGAGCCCTCAACCCAGCAACAGCCGTGCATACGAATTGAGATCGACATCTTCTGAGAGCATGCCTGCAGACCAATCTTGCGTTAATACAGACACTACTGATAGCGCTGCCTCCTCTCAAACACCTTGCACGTCGTACAGTCTTTGAGACCGACCCTCTCCAAACAGGCGACGGCGCGAGGTGTGATACAACCCAACATTGGTCCGACCCCCCACCCAAGTCAAGCGATTTTCTCAGCCCCCCCCTGGGAAAAATTATGGCGACGACCGGGGGGAGGTCCTCATTTCGTAATTTTTTATTTTTATAGTGAACGAATTTTTAGTTCAAGACTACATCAAGACCTAACAATGCAATAAATCAATATTTTCCACCACGAAAGCAGACAAAAACAACTCTCCTACGACAATTGCACCAAATGTTTTTTGTTCAATGCCTGAACGTTCATTAGTGCCCTGAGGGCACATAGGTGCGGTTTCGTGAATGAAAACCACATTAAGTAATTGGCGGTTCAGATGTAAAAACGCTCCCTAGATTTCATGGATACAGCTTCAATTCGAACAGCACTACATAGGGTGGGCGGAGCCTGTTTTCATGCCCTGAGGGCACATAAGTGCGGTTTCGGGAATGAAAACCACATTAAGTAATTGGCGGTTCAGATGTAAAAATGCACACAAAATTTCATGGATACAGCTTCAATCCGAACAGCGCTACATAGGGTGGGCGGAGCCTGTTTTCATGCCCTGAGGGCACATAGGTGCGGTTTCGGGAATGGAAACCACATTAAGTAATTGGCGGTTCAGATGTAAAAACGCACACTAAATTTCATGGATGCAGCTTCAATCCCAACAGCGCTACGTAGGGTGGGCGGAGCCTGTTTTCATGCCCTGAGGGTACATAGGTGCGGTTTCAGGCATGAAGACCACATCTAGTAATTGACTATCTGGATGTGAACACGCACCCAAAGTTTCATGGACGCAGCTTTAAGCCGAACAGCGCTACATAGGGCGGGGTCCATGAAAAAATCGATAGCTGTGAAATATTTACAAGTATTTAACCCATTCACGACCACGCCTAATTTAGGGTGGCTGCACGTTCGGACCGCGTGCAATATTGCGTCATTGTTTACGGTGTCCCACCGGTGGGCCACTTTTGCTCGAATGGCACGCCACCAAAAAATCGATTTTCGTCTTTTTGTTTATTCAACGACTGTCGACGTCAAAATCATTATGCCAAAGTTTCAGCTTCCATAACTCTTCCCTTACAGAGAAATGGCCACCTAAAATTTCAAGTGTGTAGATAAGACCATCCAGAGAATCATGTGATTCGTTGAATTCTAGCGGTTTGAAACATTAATTATCGTAGATTACCATGAAAGGCATTCTTCTGTTCTTCAATTGCCAGCAAATGCTTAGTGAAATGATATTTTTCCCGATTAACACTAATTTTTGCATTAGCTACATACTCCCACTCTATTGCGGTCTATCGCATTGCGACGCCAGTTTTTTTGTAGTTAACATTGTTAGCATTCTTTTTGACATTGAGACGTAGAAAATTTTCCTAAATCTTCATATTGACTGAAAATGCTGATTAAAATGACTTTTTCAGATCTTCAGAGCCATTTTTTTTCTCGGACGCCCCCTCACCTCTCCAGTTCGGCGCCTTCTAGGAAGAGATTTTTTGTAAAAAGCGTTTTTTTTCAACATTTAGACGTAGAAAATAGTTCTATTATTACATATTGACTAGGAATTATTAGTGTAATAACCGTTTATAAGTTTTCACTCGTTTTCTGCTTTTGCGCGTCCCCATTTTTCTCGTCCGCTCCTCTCCAGGGTAGTTTTCACCGAAGTAGAGTTCCGGCCCAGGATACCAACCGTAACCAAACAGGACTTACGAGAGAAGGCCCTAGTTGTCTCTACATTGGTGATCTTTGCATGAAATTATTTCTGTGAACAAAATACGGGCGAAAGAAAAGCCGATTCTCTACTCGCAAATGGTGCGCAATATCAGTAATCATATTTCTGTAATATATTGAATAGTGCTATACGATCTAACCACTCTCAGAAGTAAAGTCTGTTTACCGAGTAATGGAAAAAAGAAAAAATCCGCCATTAATTGCTTGTAAAAATGCCATCTGTACTCAAGTTTGCGGTTTTCGACCTCGCTGCATTCGATGGGTTAGATATATTGTAGCGGTGAAGCTGCCAGCGGACCACGAAGTTTGTAGTCGGCTCTAGGATAGGTTCTCAGGGGTGCGTTCCAAGAACGTTCCCAAGACGCTGTGGGAGGCAAAACAACCTCTCCATGGACAAATTTGCTTTCCATGGATGAGAATTATAACTGAAAATTGCTCTCAGGTGGCCGTGGCTACGATTCCATGGACGCGTTTTGCCATGGGAATGTTCTTGGAACGCACCCCAGGTCGTCGTGGGCATCGAACGCACTCAGAACTTTTGAAACAGGTTGTTAACACGCTAAAAGCCACTCCGTTCGGTGCAAACACGTTATTCGCGTCTTGGTATGATCCTTATCTTATCTCCTTATCTTGGATCGGTAGGGTTCGAACCAGCTTCGGTTCCGTGCAATCAGCCTTAGGCACGTAAAGAACCGTGCAAGCAGCTTATGGGGGTTGCTGAACCGTTCCAGCAGCTTTGCACGGAGTTGACACGCTATCTTGCAGGTGCGACTCGGCTCTACAGCAATGCCTGCTCATCGATTCGTCTTTTTTTGCTTCGTTCATTTGCAGTCGTGCAGTTTTTTTTTCATTTCTCTCTCTCTCTCTCTCTCTCTCTCTCTGATGTTGATGTTTTTAAAGGCAGTGGACACGATGAAAAAACGTTATCGAAAAAACTACAAAAATCAGCTTAGATCAAAAACAGCTGAAAAACTATGAAGGTAGCGCGGTGAAAAACGGTCTACAAATAGAGTTTCTAGGACCCAAAGAAGCTAGTTCGTGCACACGTGCACAGCGATGACGAAACAGATCGCAGTCTCATGCCGAGCAGTCAAAAATCATCGACATTCAGAGGACGAAATAAATGCAAAATTAACGAATAAAAACAGTTGAATAATGAAAGCATCACTTCAGTCAATGTTTTTGACTAGATGTGTACATAAATTCGAAGGTTAATTGATTGACATTCAATTTCAAGCTAGCTGATGTTCTTGATATAAGAGGTCATCGATGCCGATGATGTGGAGAGGGCTCGTCCACCATCAAAAGGCAAGAAAGTTCAGGTTTCAAATTCGGCCCAAAACGGTGGTTTTTTCGCGATTTTTTCTTATAGGTCCTACTACTCGGGACCCAGGAAAGGATTTGGAGAGAAAAAGACGACAAGCATATTTGATCGCGACCACTGCCTTTAAAATGTGTAATGCCCTTTTTTGGCCTGATATAGCATAAGATATAGCAAGATAGGCGAGTTGAACACAAAACTCAGATGTTTAGCTCTAAACATTCTGAAAACATCAAAATCACATCTTCCAAGGCCTCAGCTTAAAGGCAGCATACACGCTCGCGAACATGGTCAAGATATCAGCATAAATAGGCCCGCACGGCCCCTACCATGTCGTCAACCACGTTTGAAGCGCTGAAAACCTTCCAGGATGACAGTATTTGACCATACCTGTCCGTATTTTCACACCCCTTCGAGTAACAGAATGAAAAATTAAACTTGAGAAAACATGTGATAATTGGGAGTGATAGCACCATCAAATGGGAGTGCACGAGAGAAACAGCTCGATTTACCTGTATATTACCTGTCTAAACACCCTGAAACTCTCATCCATTTTCGAGAATGCCGCTCTACTCTGGATGGCTTTTGAAAATGGAGGATTCCATCAGTGCACAAACATGTAATATCCAGGTAAATCGAGCTGTTTCTCTCGTGCACTCCCATTTGATAGTGCTATCACTCCCAATTATCACATGTTTTCTCAAGTTTAACTTTTCATTCTGTTACTCGAAGGGGTGTGAAAATACGGGCGTGCGTGACAGGAATTGTCAAATACTGTCATCCTGGATGGTTTTCAGCGCTTCAAACGTCGTTGACGACATGGTAGGGGCCGTGCGGGCCTATTTATGCTGATATCTTGACCATGTTTGCGAGCGTGTATGCTGCCTTTAAAGGCAGTGTTCACCATAATCTTCGATTTTGAGATTAATCGCTAAATCGTTTGTTTGGTCACCGGGTAGAACTGAAATGACGAAGAAATTGAGAAAAGCGCCCCAGAAGCGCACCAAATCCTTTACTCTCACCCCACCTTTTTACTCTCACTGGAACTGTTCGTTGTGACAATGGAATCTTTTGTGGTCCCGTCTTTTGCAATTATTCGCTTTCCGTTGCTCCATTCTTTCCTTCGAACCCCAACTAATACTGCTTTGCCTGAAATATTCTTCCATTTTCGATTAATCCCTGTTTTCACCGGTGACAACCACCGTTAACATGTTCATCCAATCGGACAACTAGTCCAGGCCAGAGAAAAATGTCACTGTAATAAGATGTTGTAGTGCGTTTCAAGCAGATTCTTCGAAATTTCGGTAACACTTGGTGGCCAACGTATTGTTTTGAGTGCAACACTCGGGAACAAAAGTCATCGTGAACACTGCCTTTAAAGGCACAGTCCAAGCTGAGAATCGTTATCCAGTTTTCCTGCTCAGTTTAGAGAGAATTTTGCGCTGATCAAATTATTGTTTCTACTAGATTCGCTCAGAACCCACTACGAACGGAGTTATGGTCCCTCAAAGATTCTAAATTTGAACGGTGAGAATTTCGTGGACGAGTTGTCGCGGTCCTGTTTTCGCTCGTCGCTCGCATCCATCGCACCGGAGCAGATACACTATAAAAATAGACCGATAACGAATGGAAGAACGTACAGTGCGTTCAGAAAGTATAGGGACACCCACGAAGATCGAGGTTTCCAATAAAACTTTGTGTTTGGTGATCAATACTGTTCATCAATGAATTCAGCATCATGGAAAACCTGTGTTTGATTCTTAATATGACAATTGTGAAAGTTTATAAGATTTTATCTCAACTTTTAGAATTTTTCGCCGTTCAGAAAGTATAGGGACACACACCCTTCGAAAATTCAAATTTTTTAATCCAAACAAAATTGCCCGTTGCAAGTTCGCTACATAAACTCAAGATGAGTACATGTGATATCTTTATTCCTGAAATGGCTCGTGGTACTGCTCTAACTGCTGCTGAACAAGCTCAAATTCGTGCGCTCAGCGTTGCCGGCTCAGAACTTTTGAAACAGGTTGTTAACACGCTAAAAGCCACTTCGTTCGGTGCAAACACGTTATTCGCGTCTTGGTATGGTGCAAGCGAGCTTTCTCAGTGTAGACGACCCAGGAAGCACCGAGCAAGCACCCTTATTGGGGGTTTTCGAAGCGTTCCAACAGCTTATTGTACGATGTTAACCAGCTTACTGACACTTCGTTCGGTGCAAGCCTCCTTATCGTGGATCGGTAGGGTTCGAACCAGCTTCGGTTCCGTGCAATCAGCCTTAGGCACGTAAAGAACCGTGCAAGCAGCTTATGGGGGTTGCTGAACCGTTCCAGCAGCTTTGCACGGAGTTGACACGCTATCTTGCAGGTGCGACTCGGCTCTACAGCAATGCCTGCTCATCGATTCGTCTTTTTTTGCTTCGTTCATTAGCAGTCGTGCAGTTTCCTTTTCATTTCTCTCTCTCTGATGTTGATGTTTTTAGAATGTTTATTGCCCTTTTTTGGCCTGATATAGCATAAGATATAGCAAGATAGGCGAGTTGAACACAAAACTCAGATGTCAAGCTTTAAACATTCTAAAAACATCAAAATCACGTCTTCCAAGGCCTCAGCTTAAAGGCAGCAGACACGCTCGAAAAAGTTGTTGAGATAACTACATAGGTGGGGTCGAGCAGGCCCTAGAAGAACCCTCACGGAGTTGCAAGCGTTAAAAATGAGTCCAAATGACCGTATTTGAGCCGTAGTCAGTCACGAAATCATCCTTGCTCCGCCCATCGATACGGGCTCCACCCCTCCATACAGGTATTCAATGCTCGATTGCGGCCACTTTAGATTAATTTTTAGGCTTCTAACGGCGTAAGCGTTCCAGAAAGGGCCGTACGAGTACATTAGCGTCGTTTTCCCAACAAATTTGTTGCTAGCTCCGCTATTTCAGCCAGTGCCGTACAACTCGTCCATTTCTGGGCCAATATAGAACGTACCGTTATATCTTAATTTCCGTCGATTTGTTTTCGTCTTTTTCGTTATTTCTGAATACTAACAGCTTCAGACCTTCAGTTTAATACATAAAATTTATATCATTTTTGAGCGTGTCTGCTGCCTTTAAAGGCAGTGTTCACGATAATCTTCGATTTTGATATTAATCGCTAAATCGATTGTTTCGTCACCGGATAGAACTGAAATGACGAAGAAATTGAGAAAAACGTCCCGGAAGCGCACCCAATCCTTCACTCTCACCTCAGCTTTTTTTCTCATTGGAACTGTTCGTTATGACAATGAAATCTTTTGTGGTCCCGTCTTTTGCAAATATTCTCTTCCTGTTGCTCCGTTCTTTCCTTCGGACACCAAATAATACTGCTTTGACTGGAATGTTCTTCTATTTTTGATTAATCCTTTTTTTTACAGGTGACAACCACCGTGAACATGTTCATCCAATCGGGCAACTGGTTCATGTTATAGAATAGTGTCACTGTAATACGACGTTTTAATGCCTTTCTCGCCGTTTCTTCGTAATTTTGGTAAGACTTGGACGCCAACGTATTGTTTTGAGTGCAACACTCGGGGACGAAGGTCATAGTGAACACTGCCTTTAAAGGCACAGACCAAGCTCAGAATCGTTTGCAGTTTTTCTGCTCAGTTCAGAGAGAATTCCGCGCTGATGACATTACTGTTTCTAGATTCGCTCAGAACCCACTACGAACGGAGTTATGACCCCTCGAAGATTGTTAATTTGGACGGTGAGGATTTCGTGGACGAGTTGTCTCAGTCCTGTTCTCCCTCGTCGCTCGCGGCCATCGCACCGGAGCAGACCACACTATAAAAATAGACCGATAACAAATGGAAGAACGTATATTTTGATCGAATCTATTGCGCGTCTTGTCCCTATTGAGACCGAAACCCCTGAAGTGGGCGGAGCGAATGCTGATTCGGGGGGTGGGGGCGAAGGGAATGGGTGCTCGATTTTTTTCGCTTATTCGAAAGAGTTAAGACTCAGCGTTTTGCAGGGCTGCTACACACACCGGCTGGACCATAATATCGATTTTTGCCTACGAGCTTGGACTGTGCCTTTAACTGGATTTAATGCCGATATGTGCTTACCAGATCATATCCATTATCGATTGATTGTTGCTGTGCCTACACAGTTTATGTGTGAATAGCTGAGGAATGCAGACCGGGGTGTCAGTGGCGTGATGGTAACACTCTCGCTCGGAAACGTGCAATGCAGGCTCGAGGCCTGTCTGATATCTGAGTTCTGCGTTCGACTCAGCTACCTTCTGATATCTCCTTAATTCATTCTCCCAGTCGGTTTTATTCCTTTTATCGATAATGTCAAATGATGCACTTTTTGGTATAGTATTATGTAATGATATCTGATATATGGCATTGGTATTATCGCTCCAGCCGCGAAGCGGAGCCGAAGCGCGCGTGCATCACACTGCGCTACAAGGGTCGGTGCCCTTCGTGAAAGATTCACGAGCCAATCAGGGCTGTGCGCAACTTTTTTTGAATTTCGTATTTCGTATCTCTTAGTAAATCCTAATCCGTAATTTGTAATCACGCACAGCCCTCGCGCCAATCAAGAAGTCAATAGGCAGCCAATGGATGCAAGATATTCACCCCTATCTTTTATAAATTAGCACTCATTTTGAATTCACCATTATTCTCTTGAAGGCAGTTGATCTCTAGAGGCGAGATAATTATTAGTGTCTTATTTTCCGGATATGGTAGCGGTCTCTCCTCGCTTCAAACACAGTAAGCATCTACAGAGACAAAATTCATAAATAGCTTGGAATGATTCGACTTAGGGATGCTAGAGAATACCAATTCGTCAGTTCCGCTAAAATCAATCAGGATTTCCTATCTCTGACCTGGAAGGTTTCATCGCGAACACGCTCAAAATGGCTCAGTGAGTCTTCAAATTATGATCCTTATGAATAAAGTATTCTGATCATCTGTGCATGTTCCAGCAATGATTTCCGTCGTCGGGTTTGCTAGGACAAGAAACCTAGAAGGACGTTTCAGATGACGATCACGACCTGAGCGCTGACCCAGTCGAACAAGAAATCGTAGAGGATAGCCAAGGATACAATCCATAAAGGTAAGCAGAATTGACGCGAATGATAACATGTAACAATTTTTTCGTGTTACGCCTCCAAATCGTGTGTTTAAGGATTTAATGTATCAGGACGACAACTCGTACTACGACCAGTTCGCAGCTGTTTTTATCTCAGCGACAGAAAGGGACGAATAACAAGGTGGGAAAACGTTCTCGCAGCTAGAGAACGTTGCACGCAAGGTAGAAAGACCTGGCGACGAAGCTCGACTACCGTCGAGAGTTGCTCTGTTTTACGCTCTCCAAATACGTGTTTTCTAACGATGTGTACGTTTTCACTGTTCTGTGATGCGATAGATCTGGTCTTTAGGAATTTTATATTAAATCATTGAAATACGCACTGAAATTTGCCTCCTACATAAGTTATCCGTTTGTTGTTGTGTTTATTCGAAGATAAAGCCGATGCCCAGTAAGACAGTCGTTATTGCAAGCTTTCTCAGATAAAATATAGGAAATCGATGTTGTTACATGATTCATAGAGTGGGTTAAAATTCGAACTTCATTTATCTTCATGTATCTGCGGTTATGATCAAGGTAGAATTTGACTCATAGACAGTATAAGGTAGCGGTTCCGTGGCATTCGAATTCGGAATGCATTGGTAGTCGAAAAACTAATCATTGTATTTTTTATGCGCTGCTAGCACAAGGTATTTCAACTATCCTCTTTTCGATGGACGTACCATGGGGTTTCCCTCGCTACCTCTGCATAAGGTGAGATTCCGCTCGCTTCGCTCATGATTCCGCTTGCTTTGGCGCATGGCTCTCATTCTACCCCTTGCACCTATCGTGATGTTCCGCTTGCTTAGCGTTAGCTTCTGCTTGCTTCGCGTTAGCTCCCACTCGCTCGGTGTTAGCTTTTGCTTGCTTCCCGTTAACTTCGGCTCGCTCAGTGTTAGTTTCTAATTGCTTCGCGTTTGCTTCCGCTTGCTTCGGTGCATGGGTCCACTCATTCCCCTGCCTAACGTAAGGTTCTGCTTGCTTTGCGTTAGCTGCCACTCGCTTAGTGTTAGCTTTTGCTTGCTTCCCGTTAACTTCTGCTCGCTCAGTGTTAGTTTCTACTTGCTTTGCGTTTGCTTCCGCTCGCTTCGGTGCATGGTTCCACTCGTTCCCCTGCCTAACGCAAGGTTCTGTTTGCTCAGCGTTAGCTTCTGCTTGCTTCGCGTGTTAGCTTCTGCTTGCTTCGCTTTCGGTACGGGGACAATCCGTTACTAGCGGATGGCGTGTTAACAGCTTGTTTCAAAAGTTCTGAGCAGTTGAAACGACCAAGGAGCGTTGCAATGCTTGCGTTCGGAAGCTAAAATCGGGCTGGGAAACCCCGAGAACTCCGGCCATTTACCCGAAAGCTGTCGCGCTCCAACTGAAAACTCCGGCGCACCAACCGGAATTGACGGGTCACAGCTCACCCCCGAAATATCCGGCGTTTTAATATGCCTATACTCGGGCGCTTCTAACCCATTTTTCGCATCAGACCCCCCCCGCGCCCTGCAGCCATCATCAGACCCCACGCGCCCAGCCATGGCTAACATATTGAAAAATAAGCAAAATTTCGGGCTACTAACTTGTTGAAGAAACTAATTCAACAATTTAAACAACTTCTACGGTGGAAGAGAACATACTGAGGTATGAATAAGAGGATTTGAAGTCAACGGGATGCTAAAAAAACGAAATCAACAACTATTAAACAAAAACTTCTTCTAGAAATGAGTGTAATACTGAGTATTACGAGAGCAGTACAAAAATATTAACTCCTTAGAGAAAAAGCCAAATCAACAAGATATGGCAAAAAGTGAAGCGGAATTGAGTAACCGTTCATAAAAAAAATCACAACAACATAACCGGAAAAAGACATGAGAATTTCGAAATAATAAAAAACGAGGTTCAAAAAAATTTAAAGCACTCAGAGTACCACGTCCAATTCATTCGTTTCCCAACTCCGATTTTGAAGAATTAAAAGAAAAATTCAAGGCATTTTTAAACGTCCAGAACGATCACTCTCCAGAAATTCTTTTTTTTCAGTTTCGCGAATTCCGTCACGAAATTGTATCAAAATTTTTAGGAAAACAATTCTTCAAAATTGAAATGGGGAACAAGAACAAAAAAAAAACCCCTATCCAGATCACTTTCCATCAGACATCTGGGGCGCGGCGCTTCTAAAAAATTACAGCCACTAAAAACCACTGCGAAAAAAAGTGATAAAGGGTAAAATGGTTTTTGCATGTTATTCACTTACCGATGACGGGACGAGCTGATCGTTGTTTTTGATGATGCTCCTCACGTCGGTCCTATAAGTTATATGTCAGGAGTTATATGACAAGCAGTAAGAAGTAAAGTAGTTAATGTGGAATAGTAAGTTACAAACTTGTTAGTCACTTCCCTTGTCCCTTCCCATCGAAAAGTACAGCCTACGACGTGTTTTAGCGATTTGATCTACCAACTGATAATATCACATGATATGATAAGCAGTAAGAAGTAAAGTAGTTAACGTGGAATAGTAAGTAACAAATTTGTTAATCGCTTCCCCTGCCCCTTCCCATCGAAAAGTACGGCCTACGACGTGTTTTAGCGATTTGATCTACCAACTGATAATATCACATGATATGATAAGCAGTAAGAAGTAAAGTAGTTGACGTGGAATAGTAAGTAACAAACTTGTTAATCACTTCCCCTGTCCCTTCCCATCGAAAAGTACAGCCTACGACGTGTTTTAGGGATTTGATCTACCAACGGATAATATCACATGATATGATAAGCTGTAAGAAGTAAAGTAGTTAACTTGTAATAGTAAGTAACAAACTTGTTAATCACTTCCCCTGCCCCTTCCCATCGAAAAGTACAGCCTACGACGTGTTTTAGCGATTTGATCTACCAACTGATAATATCACATGATATGATAAGCAGTAAGAAGTAAAGTAGTTAACGTGGAATAGTAAGTAACAAACTTGTTAATCACCTACCCTGTCCCTTCGCATCGAAAAGTACAGCCTACGACGTGCTTTAGCGATTTGATCTACCAACTGATAAACGTATAAAGACGCCTTACAGAAATGCACTGTGCCGCACAGCTCGGCGGCGTGAGTATAAACGACCTCTGAGAGGCATAACTCGGCCGTTTCCCACCCGGATGACGCTAATATGCAAACAATTTCCTATTTTTTGGCATAATTAGAGTTTGATTATCCACCTGGCCACCGGTATTAGGTCTAGAATGTTTTCCGAGAACACAACTTCTACATTTCGTAATTTTAACCCGTAGTTCGTGAGCTAGATTGAACATCAAGTGAAAACCTGTGAAAGTTAGTTCGAGGCGGATAATCGCTTCGCATTTCATGTGCATTACTTTCTCCGTACACAGGGATGGTTGTAAATGGGGTTTTACTGCGTAATGACCGCAAAGTGCAAGATTATCATACGGACCCGTCTTCAAAGTCTCGCGTTGGAATACAGTGCTTTAAAAGGCGTATCCTAACCAATTCTTGTCAGCGCAAGGGTGATAAAGTAAGGGTCACTTTAGCGGTGAGTATATTTTACCTTGTCTTTTTTAGAACAGTTCACTTGTTTCGCATGCGAGCGTGTGCGGAGCGAGAGAAAAGACAACGTTTGAGGGAAGAACAGCCTTTGCGCGGCACGCACGCAATGGGGCAAAGCGAATTTTGCGCCGATATGCTAAGCGTATCAGACGTGCAAACCTTGCCTGCCGCATGCCACTGAATTTGCGTGGTGAATGAAAACAGGTACTCAACCAAACCCGAAAGTTACGTTTTGAATTGCGCCACTTCGCTAGATAAAATGCTGGGAAGGAATTAAGTGCAAATGAAATTCGTAGTGGTCATCTGCTTCAATTTACGTGTACAGGTGCCGTTCAGGTTCAAAGTAGCTCATAACTACAAGCTGAAGCTTCGAAGTGTGAAAATTGTACACTCAGAAAACTTACCAGACCCAATACATTCGACCCAGTCGATAATCATACCCTAATTTGCTCAAAAAATACGGAATTACTTAGACAGGCATTATACAGGAAGGAAATATCCTTATTGTTTCGTCTAGCCATGAAAAACACTTCAATATGCGTTTCCCTTCGCATATGCAGGATTTGGGCAGGCGGCGTGAACCAGAATTTAAGCGGCGGCCGTGTCATCGAATATAAACGCGGTGATACAAGCCACCCATACTGACGGCACTGTGTCATGCCCTTGAAACAGTGAAACTCCTGAGGCGATTACGTGGAAAATATTCGAACCGGCAAGGAGAAAATGTCCACAAGGGGACGGGAATAGCGCACAATTTTTGAAAACTTCGGAGAGGGGGTCGTAAAAATTTATATCAGCAATGAGAAACACTCTCCGATAATCGTCGAAACGTTAACCTTAATTGCAAAAAATGTAGTGCACACACACTTGGATTGTGTCGAACTTGGCACGAGAAAAATATCCCGTACGCCTCGAACTCTGTCCATTTCCCTAAAACAAGAGCTCTGAAAAGAAGAAAAGTTTTCAGTTTGATCCCAAACATTGCTGCTTACGTTCCAAAATTGTGTTACTCATTATAAATTTAGTCAATTTTCGTCGTTTCAAATTTAGTCGTTCTCCTCCCCTTTCCGAAATCAGGAAATTAATTGCGGTGCAAAAATGGGCGTGACCAAGTGCAATCAGGGTTGAACAGGTCGTTGCGCCATTTTTTGACGGAACTACGACCCCCCCTCGTTGACCAAAATGTTAAAAAATGTCAAAGTTTTTCTACGAGCAACCCCCCGCGAGATGAAAAAATTGATTTAGCCTTTTTTGAGTGACAAATCCGGAAAATTTTCGAACATTTGTTAGTAAAGGACACTTTGGACAGAATTTATCTTTTCTCCAGAAAAATTACGAGACCCCCCAAAAATTTTCACTTTTTCTTTAATTTCCCGAAATTTCCCGAAAAATTAAATCCGAAAATTTTACGACCCCCGTTGCGCCGAGTCGCAGACCTGCTCAACCCTGAGTGCAATGGACTTGTGACCTCTCCTCGCTGCGATAGCCTCAGATTTCTTTCAACAAAAGACAAATCAGCTGTGAGGAAATGCAAATTCACTGCGAAAAAATTGCAAATTTGAAAATTGCAAACTGCTAATTTGGGTGCTATCGCAGCAGGAGTGGACCACTAGCCCAATGAAATTAGGCACGCCCACTTTTTCGTGCCGCCACGTAATTTGAACAGAAATTCCCGTAAGCAGCAGCAAAAAACGCACTTTTTCCGGGGTCTAAAGGGCTTTTAAGGAATTTCGAGCATGATCTATCCATTTACTGTGCTTCTCTGGGCCAAATTCCGGTCCGCGATTGCGTTTGGACACGCGTTGCGGCCGAACGCGCTCGATTTAGTCGAGTTTCCAGGGCCAAAGCCGACTCGATGTGGCTTTTTTATGCAGTTTACTCCAATTTTGTTTACTTTCCAGTTTCCGAAACCCACCTAGAGTCCACAGATCGGCGGCTGCGGCGCTGGAAACTCTTCCGACTCGAATGCGCGCGGTCGCAAAGCGTGTCGAGACTCTATCGCGGACCGGAATTCGGTTCAGAGAATACGGCCCACCACAACACAATACCTCCCTCACAGCACAAGGTCAGGGGAGAGGCGTGTGAAACAGATGGAAAAATATAAGAAAAGAAATGTTGGTAAAATTCTTATTGGAAATCAGCCTACCTGATGGCCTGTTCCTCGTTGAACGACGATTTTCGGCCTCATGTCCAGAAATCGCAGATCTTGCTCGTTTCGACCTCTGTGAATCCGCGTTCGACTCCTCATAATCGTCATCAAACCCTGAAAACTTCTCAAGTCATGTGCGATAAAGAAAACAGAATTGTAGCTCACCTTGGCTACATTCACGCGTCGAGCAGGCAAACTCTTCGAGGCGCGATCTGCGCGTCTCCGAATCCAGATCCAGCGTATTGTCAACGTCAAAGCAAACTGAAAATTTTTTCTAGAGTCCAAAAAATGAGAGAAGGCGTCAAAATCTCAGAAAATCGCAGCTTTCAATGGGTGTCGAATATGCATTCAACTCGAGTGAAAACACCCATCGAAAGGCTTTATCGCAGGGGCACGTGCTCCAAACAGCAGCACGTGCTGCAAAATTCCGTGGCAGTAATTGAACAAGCGACGCTTCTGACATCTGAGTCCCTCCTCGTAGTGCGCCGTATGCTTTCCTTTTTTTTGGCGAATCGTTTCATCATCGAATTGAATGTGTAGCATGCACTCTTCGAGTTGAATGCATATTCGACATGCATTGAATGCGGCGATTGCCTGAGATCATACATGGGGGCTGTTCTGACAAGGGAAGTGTTTAGAGTGGTAAACGCATCTGCCAAAACGACTAGTATCTTTAATATCTCTAGTGGCTCAATAGTAAAACTGTGCAGTATCCCGCCCCTACTTGCAGGTTCCAAGAATTTACAAGCCTAAAAAATTACAAGCCGTTTATCGATTTTTTGCAAATTACGATGGGTATACGGTAGTTTGGTCGAAATCTCAGATTTTACGCAAAATTTCTACAGGGGGTTATTCGGAGTGAAGAATACGAATTTAACGTCCTTTTGTCGATTTTCAAAATACTAAGGTGGGTTTTGCCCCCTAAATGACATGTTACCTACCGTAACCTACAGTAAACCTCGAAACTTCGACAAATGAACTCCTGATTCGTGTTCCCCACCCTAGACCCCAAACAATCATTCTATTAGGGTCAAGTATACCGTTAATCCTTTTAACAGACAAGCCACGACACCTCCTTCAGTGCCTCAATGTTGCAAAACAAGTCGGATATTCGAGAGGAATCAATGCATCCCTCAACTTTCGCTTAATCCGTCTAAACGCAAAAAAGGGAAGAAGAAAAGAACACATTAAGGGAGATGAAGGAAAAATCTAAATTGATAAATCAACCTACCCGGTGGTCTGATTCGCCCTGAACGACGAACATCGGCTTCGCGCCCTGAGATGGCAGATTTTGCTCGCTTTGACCTGCAGACGTCCGCGTTTGACACCACTAACTTGTCGCCAGGTCCTGAAAACTCTTCAAGTAAGAGCACGGATTACGAAGAATTTACGGAGAAGAGCACGGATTTGAAGCTCACCTGTCTTTCTCACTGCTTCAGCCGTCAAAACGGCATACTGAGCCAAGCTGCCATGGATGACTGATTCACGTCGCGACCTGCGCGTGTCTACATCGAGGTCGAGCTGACCATCGTCGCTTTCTGAAAACTTCAAAATTGTGAAAAGAATAAGAAAGCTTCGGTGCACTGTGCAGTCTAGCTTTCGCTTTAATGCACATAATACACCAAATCTGACGCGCAGAAATGAAATGCATTTTCTAGGGAAATGCGCGGCAGCATCGGTCTATAATGTGCATTAGAAAGCAAAGACACTGCACAATACACCGAAGCTGACGCGCAAATCCTTAAAAATCATGGCAAAGGAAGCAAGGCTTTTCGAAAACCGGCGCGTCAGCTTCGGTGTATTGTGCAGTTTGTCTTTGCATTTCAATTCCCATTACTTGTGCAGTCTGTCTTTTAATTTTAATGCACATTACACACTGAAGCTGACGCGCGTGTCTTAAGAAAATCATGGCAAAGGAAACAAGGATTTCGGAAATCGGCGCGTCAGCTTCGGTGTATTGTGCAGTCTGTTTTTGGATGTCAATGCACATTCCACACTGAAGCTGACGCGCAAGTGTTAAGAAAGTCATTGCAAAGGAAGCAAGGCATTTCGAAAACCGGCGCGTCAGCTTCAGTGTACTGTCCAATCCAGATATCATTTCAATGCACATTAAACACCAAAGCTGACGCGCAGAAATGAAATGCCATGGATTTTCTAAGGAATTGCGCGTCAGCTTCGGTTTACATATGCACTAATTCGCAAGGCCAGCTGCACATTATGCACCGAAGCTGACGTGCTAGTCAGGAGAAATCATAACAGCCTCTGAGAAAGTTGAAAAATTATGAATCATGACATTATTCAGGGCACTAAAACGTCGTTGAGAGCATGCCTTGGCTAGAGATGCAGAGTCCTATAGAGATTCTGCGCCTCTAGCCCTATGGTATGCTCTCAACGACAGCGTTTGTTTTTCTAATCGTCGGGGCTAACGCCGAAACTCGTGATATTCCACCGAAACAAACGGGATCCGCCGATTCTAT
The DNA here is from genome assembly GCA_029168955.1 of Aplectana chamaeleonis. Taxonomy (NCBI): domain Eukaryota; kingdom Metazoa; phylum Nematoda; class Chromadorea; order Rhabditida; family Cosmocercidae; genus Aplectana; species Aplectana chamaeleonis. The sequence goes on from JAPDOI010000686.1 coordinate 157,397, forward strand.
CGCGAGTTCCGTCCATCGACCCGATCCCGTGAGAAAAAAAGTGTTTCGCCTCCGCTCGAAACGCTGGAGAGCCTGAGTTAATACATTGACCATAAGTAGGTTTAGAAATTCCTTCATGCGGTGGAGAAATCGATTTTCGAAAAGGGTGTCCCACCGGTGGGACACGCGGTCCGAAGTGGTAGTCAACGCGTGTCCCACCGGTGGGACACGCGGTCGTGAATGGGTTAACGAAATTTGAATTAGGGAGTTTTGCGTTGCTACAACGTGGAGATTACCTAGTCACGGGCCCAAGTAATCAATTTCATTCTTTTAAGCGGTTGAAAACGGTCTTTGAAGACCCAATTTTAGGTGTGATACAATCGATTGTATCACACCTAAATCCATACAAATTACGTGTGATACAATCGATTGTATCACACCTAAAAATGGGTCTTCAAAGACCGTTTTTAACCGGGTAAAAGAATGAAATTGATTAATTGGGTCCGTGACTAGGTTTTCCGCACGTTAATGCAACGCGAAACTCCCTAATTAAAAATTCGATAAATACTTGTAAATATTTCACAACAATTCCGAACATTTTTTCATGGACCCCACCCTATGTAGCGCTGTTCGACTTGAAGCTGCGTCCATGAAATTTTGGGTGCGTTTTCACATCCGGATAGCCAATTACTAAATGTGGGTTTGATGCCTGAAATAGCACCTATGTGCCCTCAGGGCATGAAAACAGGCTCCGCCCACCCTATGTAGCGCTGTTCGGATTGCTGCATCCATGAAACTTTGGGAGCGTTTTCACATGCGGACATTCGTATTCAGAATGTGGGTCCCGCGCCCGCAACCGCTCCTACGTGCCCTGAGGGCGAAAAATCGAAAGACGATTTCATTAAGGAATTTGTAAGAGATATCACAGTGAACAACGCTCTTTTGTGACAGTCAGCTATCCATCGTTTTACAGCTTTGCGAAATTTTTATATTTAGCGGGATCGAACCTGTGAACTTTAAGTCGCCTAAGAATGCATCTTAGATTACGAAATTCCAGAACCTCAGTGTCATTTCTTTGACAGGATAGTCCGCTTGTAATGACCTCGATGACATCGAATACTCAACACCGCTGCTGCTGACATATCCAGGAGCGCTTTGGCGCCACATTTTACCTTTCCAAGACTCCCCCTTCATGTCAGAGTCATTAACGATGGCCAAGCTGCTGTCGTCTATTATCTTGCATGCTTTATCACCAGTGAATATTAAGCTCTACTTGTGTGTTCCTGCCTCATTTTTACATCCCCATTTCATATCTTGAATCATCTGTTTTTTCGCAAATGTTTCTCACTATTCAGTTTCTTTTTTGATCTCCTGTCTCATTTTGCTCTCTCAGTATTATCTCCAGTTTTGATTTGACCTCTTATTAAGATCTCATTTTGCCGTCATTTTTTATACTAACGGTATGGTTCTTAACCACCCCCCTCCGGCCTAATAGAAGTCCATCTTGTTTCTTGGTTGACCGAAGGTCCGACCCCCCATCCCACCGGATGTCGATGGGTCCGACCCCCCCCTTCTGTGATACATCACACCTCACGCCGAACCTGTCTCCAAATGGAACCTACCCGTTGACGTTATCAGATCCAAAAGCTAATTTGCAACCACTATCAAATCTTTTCAATTTCTCTAGTAAATCCATAGTATACTTCAATGCCCGCTCAGTTTGTAACAAATTACCCGAGATTCAACGTCTCCTCTCTACCCGCCCATCCATTGTTTTGATAACTGAATCTTGGTGCAAACCACTTAATATTCACAACGCTACGCTTTCTCAGGGTTTTCAGTACGATGTCTATAGGTGTGATGTCAGTACCCCTGGAGGTGGAGTTTTAGCCCTGATTCGTAGTGAGATCCCCCACTCTCTAATCGCCTCAACCAATTTCTCCCCTTACTGTCAATCCTTCGCGATCTGCCTTAATACCCAACCGTCCTGTATATGCCTGATACTGGTGTATCGCAGCCCCTCGTGCGACCTACCCTCGTTTCAGGTGTTCTTAGATTCTTGTCGTGAATGGCTTGATAAGCACTGCGACTGCGTATTGATCGGCGACTTCAACCTTCCTACCATCGAATGGCCACTGTCTAATCAGAAGAGTCGCCCGCTTTGTAGAACCTCTCTCGAATTCGTCAGCCTGGTTAGCTGCTATGCCCTCGAGCAACTGGTTAACTCTCCCACTAATTTGAACAAAAACTTCCTCGACCTTGTTTTGACAAACAACCGGTCAGTCATCGTAAACTTGAATACTCATCCTCCCTTCTCTACATCCGACCACTGTTCTAAAAATTTTAGCTATCACATGCCCGTAACGACAATTCAGCGTGCAGAAAATATTTGGACTTCTCGAAGGGGAACTATGACGCTATATGCCAAAGTCTATGTAGCATAAACTGGCGTAGTGTGTTTGATAGCTCTTCGTCTACCGACGAGTGTTACGACGTCTTTGTTAATGCATGTACAGGACTAACTTCGCAATTCATCCCGTGTGTTGAAACTAAATGTGAAGGTTCAAAACTGCCCAGCAAAATAAGAAGGCTTGAAGCGCGTGTCGCGAAACTTTTTAATGCTCGTTTTCAACTTGATGTACAAAGATATCGTCGTTTGTCCGGGAAATTGCGAAACATAGATTGTTGCAAGAGGATAAGATTGCCTCTAGCAATAAAATAAGGTCTTTCTTCAGATTCTGCAATCGGCGTCTAAAGGTTTTAGGCAATATCGATGCTATAAAAAACAGCAATGGACAGCCGTGCACATCAGATCAAGAAATGGCTGATACGTTTGCGGCTTTTTTTTAGATCTGTTTACAAGCAACCTTCCCACTCTGGGGTCAGCTGTCCCATGTATACTGCTGCAAGTATTGATCACTTGGACATAAGTAGTGAGGAGGTCTTTCGTGCCTTATCCCGACTGCTTAATCGCATGTCTACCTCTCCTGACCGCCTACCGTACGTTTTCCTCAAGAAAGCCGCTTTAGGTATCACGCCCGCCTTAACCTTACTGTTTAATCGTTTCCTGCTTCATGGTGAGGTGCCATCTGTTTGGCGCTTGGGGCATGTGAAACCTATATTCAAGAAAGGGTGCAAGTCAGACGCTCGCAACTACAGACCGATCTGCTTGACGTCCTGCGTGAGCAATGTGATGGCAGGGATCGTCTGTAAAAAACTGACTGGCTATTTTGAAGAAAACAGTTTGATACACAAATCCCAGCATGGATTCATCAGGAAGAAGTCCACAGTTACTGCTCTAATGACCACGATTCCCTCATGGCAAAAACGGGTTGATCGCAATGAGTATGTGACGTCTTGCTATATTGATTACAGCAAAGCTTTCGATTCGGTGCCACTCACTCTGCTGTTCAAAAAAACTCATCGCGTATGGCACATGGTCAGTTATTCAAATTCATTCAGGCCTTCTTGAGTAATCGTGAGCAGCAAGTTGTGGTCAACAATGCCACTTCCTCCGTCTATTCTACAACGTCCGGGGTGCCGCAAGGGACATGCTTGGGCCCACTTATGTTTCTGCTCTACATCAATGATTTACCCAACTGTATCCCCGATTCCGTACACTGCTCCATCTACGCTGATGACACTAAGCTATTCTCTCACAATTCTCCTCGGTCTATACAGTCCGCCCTTGATGCCCTTTTCGAGTGGTCTTCCGTTTGGAAACTTGATATCTCGTATGACAAAACTACAGTAATGATGATTGGTCCGAAACATCCCAGTGATTGCAGATTTTATTCAGGTGACCACGATTTAGGCATCTCTCGCTCGATTCGCGACCTCGGGATACAATACTCTAGCAGCCTCGCCTTTGATGAGTATGTGAACAGGATAACAACTCTCGCCCAGAAAAGGTCAAATTACATTTTACGAGCTTTCGCAACCAGAAAAACTGAAACACTTTTCAAACTTTTTTCAACATACGTGAGACCGCTTCTAGAGTATTGTACCTCACTGTGAATCCTTTCTAAGCAGACGTTGATTGATGCGGTGGAAGGTGTACAAAGGAACTTCACTTCACGTATTTTTGCCAGAGCTGGTCTCTTTGGGGTATCCTACCAGGAGCGACTGTCCTACTTGGACGCTTCCACCCTGGTCTTACGCAGAACCGTTTACGATCAAGTTTTGCTCTTCAAAATTATCCGTAATACAATTGACATAGACACTGAAAGTATGTTCACTTTTTCTAACACTAATTTCTTCACTAGGGGGGACCTGTTACGGCTATTAATGAATAAGGTCCGAACTCAACACTATAAGCAATCATTTCTGAATCGGTCATCAAACTGTGGAATGAGCTCCCGACAGAAGCTGTTACTGCTACGTCATTCATCACTTTCAGTCGTGAACTTAATAAGTCTCTATTAGAGGTCGTCTACCTCATATGCGGGTGTCTATGTGATATGAGGATTTTCCATAAAAGGCCTAAGGCTGTTCCTGAGGAGAGCGTTCTTTGAAGTTGATATCTGTTTTGCTCGTTTGTTTTATTTGCAGTTAACGTTGGTATGGTGTGATTATCGGCAATGCTGTATGTGCTATTCTGTTTGTAAGGCCACTTGTCTCCGAGCCTGATTATTGATATAGTGGAGGATCGCCATAATCCAAATTCAAAAGATCTTGCAATCTTATCTACACTGAATGCTTTTGTTTTCGTGTGGACGCCTCTTGACATATTACTAGTGTTCCTAATTCTTTTGCTATAAAGGAGGGCATCAGACGCTATAACATGATGGCCAGGTTGTTCCAGCTGCAGCGCTGAGCTCCATTAATCGCTCTTACTCCATACTTTACACTATGATTTTTCCCTCCCATTCGTGCCCTGTATTTGATGCGCACCGTTTTCACCGAGTGGTATACTGGTGACATTTCATGGATAACATTCATTGTATGGTGGATATCAATGAGAACTACAGTAAATGCACTACTATATTACTACAAATTTTGTTGATGAACCAATAAATTACACTACAACGTATGTGAAGTTCATGTGTATAGAATATATAACAAGCACGGATAATGAAAGAATTGCCATATTCTAATTATATTCGACCCTATCTTCAAAATACTAGAAGTAAGTAAATCAAGGAAAGGAAAGGTATGAAGGAGAAGTTGACAAAGTTCGTTTCGCCCCTGGCCTCAGACGAACTTTATCAAACAGCTCTGCCGGGGCTCCTCAGTGAGGAACAGAACTGTCGATGAAAAAGAAGTATGAATACGAAAGCATGAGCCGAGCAGAGTGAAGTAGTGTTAGAAACGTTAGAAAGAGGTATTAAGGCAAGAAGCTATAGTATACTATCAATATCAGATTGAAGTCCATATGATCACAAGTCCTTATCTTGGACAGTATCGAACACCGACCTATCAACAGTGAAGACTTAGTATGTTATGCTTTTTACCAATTGTGCTATACTTTTCTTTTCATCTCTTAGATTAAACTTATATGTTATCATTTTTTGTTTATAGATGCATTTTATCATATTTACTTCTACGAATTCTGGTGTATATAGGTTTCCAATTAAAACTATTTTAATTTCTTTGAGTTTTTCCGTGAAGGAATCTAAATTTGAAGAGATATTAGCTAATCTCAAGGTCTCCGTATAAATTGTAGATGCTTTGACTTTTATAGAGATATCAGAATGAGCATGAGGAAGTCTTTTAACTCTGAAATTAAAATCATCTGTCTTATTATACAACTTTGTGCGTATTTTATTATTAATTATTTCTATACTAATGTCTAAGTAATTGCATTTATAGGGATTACTGTGCGTCTTTTTGAGCTCCAATACATTCTTGTATATTAGTGAAATTTGGTTATCCACAAATGTTTCATCTTTATTATGGATTATGAGCAAGTCATCCATATATCTAAAAGGTTTGAAAAGTACGTTATTTTCAATTTTCGCGCTTATAGAGTACCTATACTCCAACATGGAAACTGTTATATCGGCTAACAATGGGCTGAAGTTACCTCCTGAGGAACTCCTTTCATCTGTTGAAGCACTAGTTCTCCGAAACGACAGTAACTGTTGCGTAAAAGATAGTCAACGTGATATATCAAGTCTGTGATGGTATAATATCTGTAACCGCCTTTATCTAGCTCAGAATCTCGATAAAATACTCTGTATCCATTGGTAACTATCCATTTTTTATTAGCATTTTTGAAGCAAATTTTCAAAAATTCTTTCATGTTATACAGAATAAAGCTGTGTGGGAGGTTAGTGAACATGTCAGTAAAATCAGCAGAATAAACTTGAACCCCATTGGTACTCAATCTACATAATTCAGCTGCTATGTTAATGTTTGAGATAGACCAATAGGTCTTGAGTCCTCCCTTCCTTTGGTAACTCACATTGGTATAATTAATAAAATGTGTCTTAAGAAACGTGAAAATTTTTTGCAATTCTACTGCTAATGGTTTCATGCTGCTGTTTCGTAATCCCGTAATGAATCTGAATTTTATGGGATCCTTATGTAATTTCGGTAAAGCGTAGATGATGGGTAACTCACAATCTATGTCAACTTTAAGTCCTGCTTTGATATTGAAAAACTTATGCTTTAAAATGGTTGTTTGCCTGTTGGCATTTTGAATCAGCTTATATGTGTCATTATGGTTTTGTTCTCTTTCAAAATTACCGTTTATGATATTAATTCCAAGTTCATTCATGAGAGTTATGGTGTAGTATTTCTTACAAATAATCCCATAATTATTGCTAGCTTTATCTAAAGGGCAGAAAATGAAATGTTTCTGGTATTCTTTTATACTCTTATAAGGTATCAGGCTATTAGACTGCCTACGGAAGGAAGTCCCTTGTAGTATTGGTTTGAGTCTTTTTCTGTACTGTTTTTTGAAATGCAACTGCAAACTATTTATTTTCATAACATCTAGCTTGTACTTATTTCTCATGTAGTTGATGAATTTCGTTGTAGCGTCGAAATAAGTTTGTGTTATTTCACTCCTGTTATTCATCTTTTCTATTCTATATTTAGTTCCTTTATTCAAGATTTCTTTGAGAATTGAATTTTTTATTATATCAATATTCCCTGTTATGATGGGTTGACGATGGGAATCAATATAATCTTTATATTAATCCCGACCATATTCACAAATGCATCCATCTGATATTATTTCTTGGATGCTACTTGTATCCAAAGCTTTTAACATTTTATTATAGTTGAAAACAATGCTAGATACAGGATTATCATAAATATGGACAACTCTTACTTTTTTATAACGTTTTATTTCAGTGTTAGGAACAAGGTTAGGCAAATCTATGCTGTTGAAAATTCTATTGAAATTAATCCGATCAGAAACGTTATTGAAATAGTTCATTTTCAAGTAGTAGTAATCTTCTTGTTTATTTTTACGTCTTTCGTTACATTCCAAGTGATAGTGGAAATGAGTAAGAAGGCACAAAATCAGAAACTTAGTTCTGTTGGTGATACTAGATAGGAAAGAATCCGACTGTGATAGTTCTATAAGCCTTCGTATATTTCTTTTATTCATGTGTTTTATCAAACTATATATTTTCATAGTATTCAACCCATCTTTTCCTTCTTTCTCTATGTAATCGATAACATTTTTAACATCCAAAGGATTCAATCTATTTATCTTTTTTCTTCTACCTCTGTTGTTACGCTCCTTGATAATTTTGAGTGCGAAGAATGGATGTTTGACTTTATGCATAAGTGGATTACTTATATCTGAAATATTTCCATATCCTTTAATATTATCATTAAGTCCAAAAGGGTATGGTGTCATGAGAAGTTTTATCCAAAACTCTTCCTTCTCCAGTAAAATGTTTCTATCCGTATTTTCTGGACAGGAGTCCAAAATGTGTACAATTATGTTGGATTTACATTTATGATAATGTGTATATAATGGAGTAAATATTTTATGGTTATTAATATTGCGTAGATGTTCCATTACCCTCTCTTTCAAACTCCTAGTTGTCATTCCAACATATTGTAGATTACAACTAGAGCATTGTAAGCAATATATAACACCTCTAGACCTACAGTTAGCGCCACTAGTCTTGAATGTATTAATACAAAATTTTGTAACGGTGGAATCAATATAGTTATCAAAGTTTGTAAGTCTACAAACAGTGCACTTTGCCGAACATTTTTCACCTTTTTGATCATTACCAAAATCTTTTATGGTATATTTGTTAGCTCTATTCTTATACTTGGTGAAGGAAGACAGGGAGAAGTAGTTTTTTGCTTGATTTGGAACCTGAGTTTTTGACCAGAATCTAAGTAAGTGGGCGGCCAAACCCCTTACAGAGAGGAATCTCCCTTACCGGTTTGCCAGGGCTGCTGGCGGGTTGTCAATCCCCAAAGGTTTTGACTTAGTACTGGGTGGCGCGAAAAACTGATCCCTCTTGACATTTTCCGCTTATAACCCCATCAGTACCAGTCCCTATTTTTATTCAGAGGTATGGCCCTCCGGTCAATCTGTAATACAGTTGCAGTGGGATTATGTCTAAATCCCAAAGTGTACCTGAAACGAGAACTAAGGCTGATTTGCCGTAAAGGTATGTAAAGAGCTAACAACAAGAGATGGGTCATGATCAAGGGGAACGGGTTGACTATTTGCCGGCATATAATTTATATCCTTTATAGCGAGAAGGGAAACAGAAACTGATCGAAAATCATATAAATTATTGAAGGTCTTTTGAGCACAATATGCATCTCAGGGAAAGAAGAGAGAATAGAATGCATCCAAATGTGGATGCTTCACAATTGGTGTAAAACACCATTCGTGACTGATGATAAGAGGTATGATAATGTGATGGAAACATATAGCCCGTCCCGCTCAAACAAGTCCAGGAGGAGCAAGCAACGGAGCGGTCGGCCACGGTGAAATCCAAGGGATAAGTAGATTTCAACATGTCGACAACCCGATGAGCTCTACTTCGACTGGCTCAAATCGAGAGGGAGAAGCTATAGCTACATTGAGTGTACGAATAATGAATGAGTAAGAAGAAGATGCATCAACTAGATGCTTCACCATTGGTGCGTGTCACATTTCGTGACTGACGACAAGCTTTGTGATCAATGTGATAGGAATCGGAGCTAAAAAAAGAAGTCAACTATCAAAGAAGTCAACTATCTCCTATTACGTGATGAGGATTGACTTTCAGAAAAGTCAGGGTCTTGAGTTAATGTTAAAAAGAGAAGTATTGTGAAGTACGGAATATTATAATAGTGTATGTTATGCATTAATATACATAATGTATTATAAAAAAGAATTAGATAACATGAGAGGTGGCAATTAGATATAACTAGAAGCGTTAATACAATAAGTGACATGTTATTATCAATACCTTCATATAATAGGTAAACGTGAGAACCCGGCTAGCGGTGCTGGAAATCAGGTGCTCCTGGGTTACCCTCAAGAAAGCACCTGACTCCAGTAGTACCAATAAATTACACTACAACGTATGTGAAGTTCATGTGTATAGAATATATAACAAGCACGGATAATGAAAGAATTGCCATATTCTAATTATATTCGACCCTATCTTCAAAATACTAGAAGTAAGTAAATCAAGCAAAGGAAAGGCATGAAGGAGAAGTTGACAAAGTTCGTTTCGCCCCTGGCCTCAGACGAACTTTATCAAACAGCTCTGCCGGGGCTCCTCAGTGAGGAACAGAACTGTCGATGAAAAAGAAGTATGAATACGAAAGCATGAGCCGAGCAGAGTGAAGTAGTGTTAGAAACGTTAGAAATAGGTTAGAGGGCAAGAAGCTATAGTATACTATCAATATCAGAATGAAGTCCATATGATCACAAGTCCTTATTTTGGACAGTACCGAATACAGACCTATCAACAGTGAAGACTTAGTATGTTATGCTTTTTACCAATTGTGTTATACTTTTCTTTTCATCTCTTAGGTTAAACTTATATGTTATCATTTTTTGTTTATAGATGCATTTTATCATATTTACTTCTACGAACTCTGGTGTATATAGGTTTCCAATCAAAACTGTTTTCATTTCTTTGAGTTTTTCCATGAAGGAATCTAAAATTGAAGAGATATTAGCTAATCTCAAGGTCTCCGTATAAATTGTAGATGCTTTGACTTTTATAGAGATATCAGAATGAGCATGAGGAAGTCTTTTAACTCTGAAATTAAACACTATAAGCAATCATTTCTGAATCGGTCATCAAACTGTGGAATGAGCTCCCGACAGAAGCTGTTACTGCTACGTCATTCATCACTTTCAGTCGTGAACTTAATAAGTCTCTATTAGAGGTCGTCTACCTCATATGCGGGTGTCTATGTGATATGAGGATTTTCCATAAAAGGCCTAAGGCGGTTCCTGAGGAGAGCGTTCTTTGAAGTTGATATCTGTTTTGCTCGTTTGTTTTATTTGCAGTTAACGTTGGTATGGTGTGATTATCGGCAATGCTGTATGTGCTATTCTGTTTGTAAGGCCCCTTGTCTCCGAGCCTGATTATTGATATAGTGGAGGATCGCCATAATCCAAATTCAAAAGATCTTGCAATCTTATCTACACTGAATGCTTTTGTTTTCGTGTGGACGCCTCTTGACATATTACTAGTGTTCCTAATTCTTTTGCTATAAAGGAGGGCATCAGACGCTATAACATGATGGCCAGGTTGTTCCATCTGCAGCGCTGAGCTCCATTAATCGCTCTTACTCCATACTTTACACTATGATTTTTCCCTCCCATTCGTGCCCTGTATTTGATGCGCACCGTTTTCACCGAGTGGTATACTGGTGACATTTCATGGATAACATTCATTGTATGGTGGATATCAATGAGAACTACAGTAAATGCACTACTATATTACTACAAATTTTGTTGATGAACCAAGCCCAGATACCTATTAGTGGCGGGAGGGCCGATTACGCACCAAGGATCCCACATGGTAGGGCAGCATTTGCACTGCTACTATTCTATGCCGATGAACACCTAATACAATGGCATACAAGGTGAAGAGTTTTTTTTTAACTCTCACCCAAGTATCTACTAACAATGAAGCTTGCTCTTCCTGGGATGTCACCTTTAACTTCTCGGTAGAAACCTTGCTACCCTCAGATCGCGTCTAATTCCCAATAACTGCATAATGCGAGGATCTTCTTCAGATTTGAAGCTTCTGAGCAGTTTGCAAAGCGCGACAACCGTTCAGATCAACGTAATTCGTCTCGTGTGCTTCTTTTAATATTTCTACTCATAACTATGCATATTTTTAATATAGGTAACCGTTCCGTTTCCTGTTGGTTTTCGTAAAATGTGCATGTTCTTCTCGACTGGAATGAATAAATGAAATAAATGAAATACCTTCAGAATATGGTCGAACATTATTTTGTTTATTCAATCTTGCGAACAGTTCCCAGAGAAATCAGGACTGGGAAAATTCCCGAAGGTACTCTCAGAATTTTGATCTACTCCTTAAAAAGTATAACCAAAATTTGGAAAAGAAGGTGATTAATAGTAATAACAAAAGAGGAGTTTATAAGCTGCTAAACAAAAAACTCAAAACTTTTCGGAGAATCCCATCTTTGCAAAACGGAGATCGAATAGCAGTCTTAGACCAAGAGAAGGCAAACTTGCTGGCTGACAAGTTCTGTGAGGTATTCAGTGAATCTGATGGAGAATTACCTTCATTTGATCGGACAGTCGAATTTCCGATGGAGTCGTTCCCATTTTCCGAGGGAGTCGGTTTGTATAAACATTCAAAAGCTTTGCCCGAGTCAGGATCGCTAACTGCGGACTCTATCCCATCCACTTTTGTAAAAAATGTCGCCTTCATTATTGCCGAACCCTTGGCCTACCTTTTCAATCAATCCCTGTGGTATACTGAAACCCCTGCAGATGGAAGCACTCCTTTGTAACTCCTATCCTAAAAAAGGGCCTTCCTCGTCTGTTAGTAATTACAGACCAGTAAGTATTACCTCTGTATTTTGTAGACTTTTCGAAAAAATCATGAAGGCACACATCATGGATCACTAGAAATCTAATGCTATCATCCCAGAAAATCAGCATGGGTTTGTACGGGACGGGGGCTCTCTACACACCGAGGGAGGAGTTGTCCCGTTCCTGCAGTTTCAAATGTCACGCTACTCAATGCAAGCGAAGTGGTCCCGAGTGGAATTAGAGCCGCTAAAGACCGGACAACTCCTGCCTCGGTGTGTAGAGAGCCCCTGTCCCGTTTGTACCGCGAAAATCGATAGAAACAAATTTGCTCGAATGTATTAACGATTGGACATATTTCCTAGATTCGAGTCATTCATGCGACGTCATTTATCTTGACTTTTCCAAAGCATTTGATAAGGTGGACCATTCCAAGTTATTGTTTAAGATCGAGCAGCTAAGATTCCATCCCTTAGTCTGCGAGTGGTTGAAGGCATACCTGTCTGGTAGGAGTTTTCAAGTTAAAGGCAGTGGTCGCGATCAAATATGCTTGTCGTCTTTTTCTCTCTAAACCCTTTTCTAGGTCTCGAGTAGTAGGACCTATAAGAAAAAATCGCGAAAAAACCACTGTTTTGGGGCAAATCCGAAGCCTGAACTTTCTTGTCTTTTAATGGTGGACGAGCCCACTCCACATCATCGGCATCGATGACCTCTTATATCAAGAACATCAGCTGGCTTGAAATTGAATTTCAATCAATGAACCTTCGGATTTATGTACACATCTAGTCAAAAACATTGACTGGAGTGCTCTCTTTCATTGTTCAATTGTTTTTATTAGATTAATTTGCATTTATTTCTCCCTCTAAATGTCGATGATTTTTGACTGCTCAGCATGAGACTGCGATCTTTTTCGTCGGCGCTGTGCACGTGTGCACGAACTAGCATCTTTGGGCCTTAAAAACTCTAATTCTAGCCCGTTTTTCACGGCGGTACCTCCATGGTTTTTCAGCTGTTTTCGATCTGAGCTGATTTTCGTAGTTTTTTCGATAAGGTTTTTCATCGTGACCACTGCCTTTAAGGTTGGTGATTGTTTCTCATCATCAAGGGCAGTATGGAGTAGGGTGCCACAAGGAGGGGTTTTGTCACCTATTTTGTTTGCTGTCTACACGGCTGAACTTCCACTGATTTTGGAGAGTTGCGGTGTGGTCTGTAAACAATTCGCAGATTATATCAAAGTGTATAGAAAACTATCGCGTCAAGAGGACATCGCTGTTGTACAGTCAGCTTTGAACAAAATTCTAGAATGGTAAAAGTTGGAATTTACGTATGGCACCTGACAAGACCTTTCATATGAGAATAAGGGCATCTAGTCTCCCTCACGATTAGACACTTGAAAACCATGCTTTATGTAGTATCAGTGTCAAGCGTTAAAGACTTGGGATTCCAGTATGATTGCAACCTGAATTTCTCGCAACATTACAAGGCCATCGTCAAAAAGGCTTCATTGCAAACATTCCATATTTTCAAAGCGTTGTCCGTATGTGACAAAAAAGTACTTACAAAAGAGTACACAACATATGTAAGACCACTAATGGAATGTGGCACTTCTGTCTTCTGCCCTCACCTCAAGAAGGACATAAATCTACTGGAGAAGGTTCAGAGAAATTTCATGAGAAAATTATTTCTGAGGGTGGAAGGCTTCCGATACGAGAGCATTCCCGATTCGGAATCCAGAAATCGGGATTGTAGTCTTCATACGCTGGAGTCACGAAGAAAACTCAATGACACTTGCATGGTTTTCAAAATTCTGAGCGGAGTGGTTGAAACTTATGCAACCAAATTTTACAGAGTTATGGCTTCCAGAACCAGAGGCGATTCGGAGAAAATCTACTACATACAGTGTACCGAAAACTGGACACAGCCTGCATGCATTTGCCTCAGTTTTTATATCGATAAATTCAAATATACCATTCGTTCCCACCTGTTTTGGCGTCTTCAAACAATTTTCAAGAGGGAAACTGCTGCATTTCTAAGAAAACGCACCGATTTGGCGTTCTTGTTCTTGTTTTATTCTCATGTTTCATGTCCTTAGCTCTGATTACGGTCTGAGTTGTTGCCTTAGAGTGGGTGATTCTCTCTCCAACGTCTACCTTATTGTGGCGTATTCAATAAATAAATAAATAATTAAGTTCATATTCGTTTAGGCCCCGGCTATAGTTGGATGAGCCGACGTATCCAGCCCGGTCGATACACACAGAAAGCATCGGAAATGGGATGCGAAAATCACCCGGGGTATCCCGCCGACACCCGCCAACACCAGCCCGGTCGATACGTATGAACAACATGGCGAGGTGAGGCTGAGAAAATCACCCGGTGTATCCGACGCGGTCGATATCCAAGCAATACGTGGATGACGGGGGATGAGAAAAACGCCGGGTGGGCGGTCCGATAATAAAACATTGCGTATCACTAGAAAGAAAAAAAAACTTTTTTTCAGTGCGAAATTTGCCATTCTGCGCGCTATATGATGGTATATGAAGTCAACCCGATGGTGACAACACGGAGATTTGCTCCGACTTTGCACTAATTGTTCTTTGCTCAGCGTCGCGAGCCGAGCGCTTGCGTGGTATAGAGCTTGTTCCCATAATGGGGAAAAGGCCGGAAGAAAATAACACCAAATTAGAAGTTTTTCCCCTAAGAGGTCCCAGCACCACTTTATAGAAACCCCATATCTTGAATTTATGACTGGAAATCGAAGGACGGCGCCCTTTACCATTCAACCTTCGAATACAGTTCCCGTCGGCGCGCGGTTTTGGCCTGTAGACACCGCCCCATATTATCACCTCTGATAGTGCCCTCTGCAAAAACCTCCGCTGGAGCCGGTCAGTGTCGGAACCGGATCAGTGACCATAAAGTAGCCCGACCGAGACGAGATCGCATGCACGCTGCGCCTAACCTTGAGCAACGTTCGGTTGGTGTTTTATGTGAAGGTTCCAGAGCTGCGAAGCAGTGTCAGTAGAAATAATAAATATTGGAGGCTATGGTCATTTTGCACCATTCACCTTGAACAACCAACGGGGCAATAAGTATCAAACCTGGGGTAATCCTTGGGTTGGAGCGCGATTTGAAAGACTACTGATTTTCTAACCAATTTTGGGATTGCTTACGAAAATATTTTTAATTTCGTTAGTCGTAACACCCAAAAAGCCCGTTAGTCGTTAAATTCGTTAGTCGTAATTACGCACATCCTTGCCCAGCACTCCTGTTTTGGAGGAGCACGCAAGTACAGGGGGCGAGCAGATACAGGGGCGGGCCAACTTCTCACTCGTGTAGCTGCATTGGGGTCTTTTCTGACGCTTCAAAATGCGAAGGCGCTGTGTTCACAGCCTTACGATTATATCTCCGTAGTTATCTCAAAAACGTTTACGAGCGTGTATGCACCCTGAAATTTCAGCTATATTTCATGATGACTACCGAATATTTGCACTACAGTGTGTACTTGCTCCGAGTCGAATGATCGGATGAGTATCCGACTGTTTCAGTCGGATAAAAAAGACGACTTTTTATTCGAAAAGTCGAATATTCGAAATAAATTTCATTTGGAACACGTATACTACATGGTGAACTTTATTCTTGAAGCACAGGTCTATCGTTGATGAATCGGGCCTGTGACGTCTTCCAGTTCGTTCGTTGTGCATGAAGAGCGCAGTCCACTCATAGAACTGTGCCATGTGAGATGGGGCTGGCCCGTCTGGCCGGCCGGTTGGTGCGGGTGGGGGACGCCATGTGTGTTTCGCCCCCACGCTGGTCTCCCCCTCTGGCCTCCCACTGTGCCGCACACTCTCGTGTGAGCGGCCTCCTGTGGCCCGTCGTCTCAGCCCTCATTGATTCTCCCCCACCCGCATTCATTGTCCCCATAACCCCCTCCACACATCGGGCTCCTTCAGCCCCACTAGCCAATTCCCATTTGGAGACATTCACATCTGTCACTGTACTGTGTAGAGCCACAAGAAATCCTTCATCGGTCAACAGAGAGGTCTTCCGACTGTCATTCTCCACTTCTAACAATGGTGAACCGCACAGGTGCAATGCGACTGACAAAGAAGCCATGGAATAAACTCGGGCTATACACCAGACAGGAGGCAGTTGATGTGAGTTCCATCCCCCCACATCTATCGCACCTTTCAGTTATGAAATCAGTGCTGTGGTGAAAGGTAGAATTTCAAAATAAAACTGGAGTTTTGTTGCCGTTCTCCAACGTTCATCATCTTCTCCTCTCCTCTAATAGCAGGTTATCCCTGAGTGAAAGACTGCTTGGTTTTGTGCCGGAAACTAAATTGCATCCCTTTTCCCCTCTGCGCATTTCCTGACATCACTAGTTTGAGGAAGATTGAAAACTAACTAAAAAGCCAAAATTTCTGATGTGTATCCAATAATGAAGTGGCAATGGACACTGCTGTCCGATTTTTGATCCTGAATTGTAGGCCGGAAATTCTCACCTGGATGCGGAATATTCTCTGGTTTTCTTCGCAGGATTAGAATAGCTGGTTGGGCAAACACTTCTCCAATTTCTTCTCCTCCGATATAGGAACGAACCGAAATTTCTTCTCGTTGCACATCCAAATCTAAAAGGGTGTGAAATCACTGGAGGCCGAGCAACTCGAAAATTGGGCGCTGCCTTACACATTACTTGCAGCAATAGGCCGCGATCATACTTTTCGCGATGGGGTACGCGACACAATGCCTACAATGAATACCTTCAGAACGGATCGCACTGATACTTTGCGTTGCTTATTGTGCGTTAACGCAAATCAGGTGCGCATATGTTATAACACATGTTATAACATATTTTACGCTGTTGTTTACTTACTTTCTACCATCGGGGTTCGAGGGTGGACAGATTTATTCATATCGGCCTGAGCATTTCGACAGAGATCGTCCTATTCAGAGGCTAGAAAGCAGTGCAAGATTTCTGAAAATTTAGCTTCCTGGCCAAGTAACGATTTGGCAATGCCATTTATAAGTCAAAAAAAGTTTCAAAAATATCTTGAAAAATCTTAAAAAATGATCCGGCGTGAATTATCCTGGAGTAACAAAAAGCTAGGAAATGAAGTGAAATAACCAACAATATGATTTGGTGGTCGATCATTTCACAAGCTTCTCCTTTAAACTTATCAAAGCGAAATCAAGCGCGAGATGGATTGAAGCGTTGCGTTCACCTAGCTTGACCTATGCTGATTCCGTTATTAGAGCTATCAAAAATATCTCAATGGTTCCGTTGCGCGCTTGATTTCGCTTTGATAAGTTTAACGGTGAAGCTTGTGAAATGATCGACCACCAAATCGTATTTATGGTTATTTCACTTCACTTCCTAGCTTTTTTATTACTCCAGGCTATTTCACGCCGTATTATTTTTTAAGATATTTCAAGATATTTTTGAAACTTTTTTTCAATGATAAATGGCATTGGCAAATCGTCACTCAGCCAGGAAGCTAAATTTTCACAAATTTCACATAATTTTCCCGGAGGTTCTCTTTCTGACTTGAATTTTGCTCCACGATTTCCATTTTGGAGAGATGAAACATCTAACAGACGATATTGTCGTATGAGTACATTTTTTGAAACCTATGACCGACAATCATTAAAAACACCACTCATTGCCGCATTTGGTGCAACAGGTGAAAAGTCGATATTATTGATCATACATGCAGATTCGATCTTGCATGATGAGAAGAATTTCCCAACAAGTGACTTACAGCCATCAACTATCAAAAATCATCGCGGCATTTTGTGTACCAGGCGAAAAAATCGATACTATCGATCGACATTTATCGATAACGACTGATGAGCAAAATTCCCCTGCCAAGAAAATCAATCCCATCAGTAATCACCACCGTATTTTGTGCCAAAAGCCCGAAACTCGATAATATTGATTATCGATCGACGAAGTGTCATGAGTACGCATTCTGACAAGTTCTGAACTTACCTCCGACGGACCTGTGTTAATTGGCTGCAAATCCACCCACACACCCTGGTCTCCGCAGCCGTAGCATACCTAAGCAGTTTTCGTACTCCACGGCTAATTTAGTATGTAAACCCACGATTTTGAGGTACCCTTCAAAGTTAAGGCGCTATTCATACTACTCAACGCCAGCGCGGTACGCGCGTGCCGCGCTAACGTGGCTTTTGTGTATGAATGGCCCGACGCCTTGCCCGCGCGGCACGCGCGTGACGCCCGCTCCGCCATGGCGAAAAGTTAGGGCCGCTTTTTTCCGCCTAGGCGTCGCCGCTGGAGTATTCATAGTCTCCGCAAGCGCGGCACGCGCGTCCCGCGCTGGCGTTGAGTAGTATAAATAGCGCCTAAGTTAATTCCGAATTGGAATAGGGGCGACCTGCATCCGTTTCCAGCCTCCTGTCCAAAAATGAACTTCCTAGCTCAATTGCAGGTGTACCCGCAAGATCGTGAACGCCGTGTGAAAAAAGAAAAGGAGATTAGCGAAAAAAAAACGAGCGGGTTTTAACTTTTTTCTCGAAAGCCAGTAAACCGTTCCAAACCATTTTTGGGTGGAAATACCATTTTTTTGCGCTCCCTTTAATGCAATTTAGCGCTAATTTCTACGTTCCCTCTGAACTGAGGTTTATAAAAAGGGGTTGCGCGCGTGGCCGATTCAAAACCAAATCTGGTGCGCGCTTCGTGCGCACCACAATTAGAGTTTGTTTTCTAGAACATCGTATACTTCCACAGTTCCAGATAGCACGTTAAAGGCAGTGTTCACGATGTTCTTCATTTCCGAGATTATCTGCTACAAAGATTGCTTGTCGTCCGGCTACGGCTGAAATTTCGAAAATTTTTAGAAAAAAGGTAACAGAAGTACACGAAATCCTTGACTCTCAGTTCGCTCCCGTGCTCTCAGTGGAGCTGTTTGTTGTTGCAAAGAAATCTTTTGTGGACTTTTCTTCTGAAGTTTTCCACTCTCTGTTGCTCCGTTTCTTCCTTTGGACCCTACCTAATAGTGTTGTGCATAAAATATTCTTCCATTTTTGATTGACCGCGTTTTTCACCTGATACAACCACCGAGGACGCGTTTATCCAACCGGACTTGTCCAGTCCAGAGACTAATGTCACTGAAATAAGGCATTTAGTTCGTTTTCCGGAGTTTCATCGTAATTCTGGTAACACTGGGTAGCCAACGCATTGTTTCAAGTGAGAAGAAACTCGGGAACGAAAATAATCATGAACAGTGCCTTTAATACTGTAGCCAGGTGCCCAGTAGCCACATGACGTAGTTAAATGGGTTGTCATTAATGAAATTTATAAAATTTCGTACAAATTGGTATTTTCAGTTTACTCGGTAACATTTATTGATGTACTCTTCGCTGTAATTGTTGGATTTCAGCTGCTCTCATCTCGATTGGTCTCGCAGAAGCGACGCGTTATGATGAAGGATTGTGTTCGGATAATCTACTATTGTAACGTTCAGCGATCCAGTGGATGTCGTTATGAGATGAGCGTCTGCATTCCTAACGATTCCACGCAAAAGGTATTATTGTTGTTAGAGTACCGAAGAAAAAACAACAAAATTGAAAAGAAAGTAACGGCACGGATGCATGAGTGGGCATGGGGTAACCTTCAGCTATTTGAGAAATAACGGTGTGATAAAAAAAATATTAAGGACTAGGTGGAAGGTTCTCAACTGAAAGGAGGCTGTTTACCATGGTTCGAGTGTGAGATAACCTGGAGTCATACCACGACATTCCGTCAGTTACCCATTCATGGATCAGTACCAAAAACCTCGTTCTACAGGGTGCTTTTTGAATATGGTAACAAGGTTTCAGATCTCATGCGCGTGTCTGATCGCCTTTTATGGACTTTCTCTCGAACGATGAGCCTCTCTCTCTCTCTCTCTCTCTCTCTCTCTCTCTCTCTCTCTCTCGAACGTAGCAACTTTCAGAGTGTAAAATCGGTTTTGAAAGAAATGGTGGACAAAAGTCTGAGAGGTACCCAATTTGTATGAATTGATCGCCAAATAGTGACTGTTCCCACTTCTTGCCCGTGGACGTAGAGAACTGCTCCAACGGGTTCATTTTGAAGCAGAGGGTGTCTACCTAAAAACGTATCCTAGCCGAAGTCCTCGGACCCTCTAGTAAAAGAGCGCGAGAACAAGTTTCCAAAATCCACAGGTGGTCTCTGTCGATTTTCAGAGCACCCACATTTTCCTTATTTTTTCGCATTCCATGGAAATGTCCAGGCGGCAAATATTGTGGTCAAGTGCGGTCTAAGATTCTTCAACGAATTTCGTACTTCTCATCGGTTTTCAAGAAAATCGATATTCGATCGATTCTATCGATTTTTGAAAAGAGTTGAGAAACGAAAAAAGTGTCACGATTGCAGGTACATATTTTGTACGCTAACCTAGCCCTAAATTGGATTTCTACAACTCGCTTCCGCCATTGTGATAGGGGCCCAAGGATTTCGGCTATGATACAATTCCGAGCAGACATACTCTGCTTCAAAATGACCCCATTGGAGCAGTTCTCCACGGTCACATGCGGAAAGGAGCACTAATTACCGAGGCCGACGTAGCGACGAGTTCCACTGTGAAAAATCGGGTACCGTTCAGGGTTTTGCTCAATATTTGTTACAAAAACCATTTTGTGCTCCGAATTTTTGTGTATTTTGAGAGAGGGGTTCGATGAAAAGAACAGGCTATACAAGGTAATTAGCGACGCACATTTGTAGGTGCTGTAAGATTAGAAAGTTTTGTCACCATATTTGAAAAACACCCTATAGTTATTGCCTTCGTGGGAAACGAGCACTTCTACGCTTCAAATTTTTTTGAAGATAAGCACGAATTTTCGTTCTGATATCGTCATTGGCTCTTTTTTATTTGGCCTTTATATCTCGCTTGTCATACATGTTTTTCCATTGTACCTTGTAGCATATTTGAAGCTGCCCAACAATTGTGGTGGGAAAATTATCAGAAATTTATTTTATCAGATGCCAAGTTCAAGAACTTTTTCAAGAAATCGTGTTTTCGTTTATGCTTCTCCATTTCTTGAAAACTCCTGTAGCACTCCGTTTCATTCGTGTCCTTTTGCATATTTATCATTTTCATTCCTCTTCACGTATTTCCTACACCTGGTAATCACGAAGTCTTTATGTAGCCTTCACAATTGGAATTAACACAATTATACATGTTGCACGACTTCTTCGTGATTCTTCTTTCTTCTTTCTTCTTTCTTCTCTCTTCTTTCTTCTTTTTCTTTTTTTTTTCTTCTTTCTTCTTTCTTCTTTCTTCTCTCTTCTTTTTCTTTTTTTCTTTTTCTTTTTTCTTCTTTCTTCTTCTTCTTTCTTCTTTCTTCTTTCTTCTTTCTTCTTTCATTCTTTCTTCCTTTCTCCTTTCTCCTTTTCTTCTTTCTTCTTTCTTCTTTCTTCTTTCTTTCTTCTTTCTTCTTTCTCCTTTCTTCTTTCTTCTTTCTTCTTTCTTCTTTCTTCTTTCTTCTTTCTTCTTCTTTCTTCTTTCTTCTTTCTTCTTTCTTCTTTCTCCTTTCTCCTTTCTCCTCTCTCCTTTCTCCTTTCTTTCTTCTTCTTTCTTCTTTCTTCTTTCTTCCTTCTTCTTTCTTCTTTCTTCTTTCTTCTTTCTTCTTTCTTCTTTCTTCTCTTTCTTTCTTTCTCCTTTCTCTTTCTTTCTTTCTTTCTTCTTTCTCCTTTCTCCTTTCTCCTCTTCTTCTTTCTCTCTTCTTCTTTCTTCTTTCTCTCTTCTCCTTTCTCTTTCTTCTTTCTTCTTTCTCCTTTCTTCTTTCTTCCTTTCTTCTTTCTTCTTTCTTCTTTCTTCTTTCTTCTTTCTTCTTTCTTCTTTTCTCTTTCTTCTTTCTTCTTCTTCTTTCTTCTGTCCTCTTTCTTCTATCCTCTTTCTTCTGTCCTCTTCTTCTGTCCTCTTTCTTCTTTCTTCTTTCTTTTTCGTTTTTTCCTGGCTTTCTGCCTCCCTTTTTTCTGTTCCTCACCTATACTACTTTTTCTATTTGTTCCTGAATGTCATCTTGAGATTTCAATCTAAATTGAACTTTAAATTAGGCTGAAGTCAAAATTTAGTTCGAAAATAATGGTTATCCGAGGATGAGGGGGAGTCCCTGGAACTTTGATCCTAGCTTGACGAGCTCTCGGAGGATAACGACACAGTAGCTTCAATCAGATTTTGTATAAATCAAATTGAAATTACCATTTATATAACATAACATTAAATTTATTATATTTTTTTATAACATTAAATTTGTACTACCATTCTCTTAGTTTGTCCAAACTATATAAAAATTTCCTAGCTACCTTCTTCACTGAAGAGCCCCGGGGTAGCTAGAGATATGAATTGTCTGAAGACAGGGGCGAAACAATTCATATCTTAAAATATTCTTTGCCATCGCATATATAACACCATTCCATTCTGATGAGTATATGCTTTATATGATGTAATTTTCAAAAAATTTTCTACAAATTTTATAATTCTATTACTGATTAAAACAAACATACAAAAACGGAACCAAAAAGAGAGTATTTTTCTTTAATTTGCCCTCCCGGTTAACTAACTCAGGCGAACTGGGGCGTCGACAACAGGTTGATCCGCCCACCCTGAGTCACCGCTGGCCAATGCGCCCATATTCGGCGGGGCCGTGGCCGCGAGAGAGAAGGGGAGGTAGTTTTCCATTAAATATTTCAGCAAATCAAACTTCGTGTGCTGTGCAAATTCTTGACCATACTCTTGGCAGATGTGGGATGATCATGCGATTCAGCAGGCATAGCAACGGACTTCATTGCCATCACAATAAGAGAATTGTTCAGCGAACGCTAGACTTTCCTAAGCAGCGATACCACATACGAGATAGGATCGAAAGGCTAGTTTGAACACATCATCCGTGCAAAGAAAATTTGCAAAATCTTTCTGCGTGAACGCCGCCTCACCCCTCGTGAAATTTATCCGAAGCTTTCAAATTCTCAGCATTGCAAGTTCTATCTCGTCTATCTCTGCTAGGACCTACAGCGTTGTCGCAAGCTTGGGCAATTGGTCTCTCATCATGTGAACGACCTCATACTCTTTCCACTCCATTTTTTTGCACCCTTTGCATAAGGTCTGCAAATAATTTTTGCATCAGGTCGAAGCTTTTCATGCCTCTTCTGTGGCAGACCGTGACCAGAAATTCTGAGTTGGTAGCGAAACTTAAACTATTGTTTGGTTCACATAACACCTCATACCTTTGGGTGCTGAAGCTCTTAGAGGAGGAAAAATATTCCGAAAAATAACACACGAATGCCATTTCTTGCTCCGCAACTTTAGAAAGATAGCACACAACATCTCCGTCATCATTTAATACCTTAGCACTCGAAAATTCGAAACAAGTTCAAAATCGTGCAAGCCGAAATGATAAGTCTGGAAATGACCGAATGTCAGTTTCAAAAAAAGTACCTAGAACGAGGGTACCAATCGACTGGAAATGTTCCAAAAATCATTTCTAGATAGGTGAAAAAATAACTTTTTCCAAAAACTGAACTTCGCCTGTCACCCCTCCGGACATGGAAAAAATCGGCCAAAAAACCGGACAAGGGTCGTCTATATACATGACCTAGTGCAAGAATGGAAACTTTAGACAAATGCTAGAAAATGTTAACGTTCGGAGATGAGCTCATAAAATCGATTTTGATCCGAGTTGTGGCCGTTCAAAGGTGCGGTGGTCCCACGGTGGTTCGAAAGCTCCACTGGACCACCGTGGCCGGAAACGAAGGGCGAAGATTCATCCGTTTCTGAAGTGCTTTTCAGCTTCCTTCCTATCTGGCTGGAGTTTTCCAATATCGGCAGCGCGTGAAACGCTATTCATCCCCTTTGGAATGGTGAGGCCCCGAAAATTGAAAAAACCTTCAAAATGAAAATAGTCAGTAACGTCTACCAATTTTTTCACTTTTCCTAGAGGGTCGCTTTTTTAGCCGAAAAAATGTCCCTCTCAAGGGGGGTCGTTGTTCAGGACGACCCGGACCACCGCTGTGCCTGACCCTGTACCGGGACCGCAATGTAGTGCTAGTGGATGGGTTGCACACGAGGATTGGTCGACATTTGTGGCTAATGATAGTCCACATAGAGCTGCTCTCAATCAGCAACGCGCAGCTATCGATCGAAATTCGACCTGGGGCAGCCGAAGCCTAGCGAAGTATGGTCCTAGCCCGTGATCGCGCATGCTCGTCTTAATCTCTTGAACTCAGGGACTTTCAAGTTTTTGAAGAGTCCATAGTGGTTCATTTTGGCGCTCAACCCAAATGCGAGGACCAATTCAATTTTTTCGGGAGATTCCAACGTCTTACGGTAGTTATAATGGTACATTGCTCACCTTAATCGTTCAGAAAATCGGAACCGGACCCTATTTTCATGCTCATCACTTCGAAAAAACCCCATGGACAAAGTTTTCGGCAAAATTTTTTGGCCTTCGGAGGATTGTTGGGGGTACTCAATCTCATTTTTGGGGTTCGAAGGTCGAAATTTTCCTTGCCCAAAATGCGCTCAGCGGGTAATTCTAGGTACTGAACATGAATATGAAGTCCATTTCGTGTTTTGTACTTTTATGGTTGGTTAAATTAGATAGAACGTCATTTTACCACTGCAACCGATCTTTTCGAGCTTATAACTTTTTCAAATACGGAATTAGGTCCAAGTCGCTAACAGTTTATACTACTCGTAGCTTGGGCATTCTCATTTTGCACCTCAGTTCGCAAACCTCGGACTATGTACGCTAAATGGTTTCCCTCGACATTGTGAGTCAAAGTTTTCTAAGTTAAAGGCAGTGGTCGCGCTCAAATATGCTCGTCTTCTTTTCCTCTCTAAACCCTTTTCTGGGCATAGAGTAGTAGAACCTATAAGAAAAAATCGCGAAAAAATAGCTGTTCTGGGCCAAATTCGAAGCCTGAACTTTCTTGCCTTTTGATGGTGGACGAGACCACCCCACATCATCGGCATCGATGATCTCTAATATCAAGAACATCAGCTGGCTTGAACTTGAATTTCAATCAATGAACTTTTGGATTTATGTACACATCTAGTCAGAAACATTGGTTGAAGTGCTTGCTTTCATTGTTCAACTGTTTTATTAGGTAAATTTGCATTTACTTCTTCCTCTGAGTGTCGATGATCTTTGAATGCTTGGCATGAGACTGTGATCTTTCTGTGCACGTGTGCACGAACTGGAATTTTAGGGTCTTAATAACTCTAATTCTAGCCCGTTTTTCACCGCGCTACCTTCATAGTTTTTGAGCTGTTTTTGATCTGAGCTGATTTTTGTGGTTTTTTCGATAACGTTTTTCATCGTGACCACTGCCTTTAAAGGCAGTGTTCACGATGAAAAAAGTTTTCGAAATTCCACTAGGATTGGGTAGTGGAGGGACAGTCTGTAACGTTAACGTCGAGAGAACGCATGAAAACGAGCCAGGAACCCAAAAGAGCCCGAAGTTGCAACTTCGAGCGCATTGAATACCCCAAAAGCGCATCACACGCCCACCGACGTGAACAAATGAATGCTCGAGATCGTGAGATGAGCGATGATTTTCAATCATTAGCCCCGTTCTTCCCTTCATTCTCAGCTTCTCTCTTTACTCAGGTCAGCTCGCATAGATCGGCTGCAAAAGACGGAAGTTACAAGCCTCGGACAACTCGTCCACCATGTTTTCATAGCTCAATCTTTGAGGGACCATAACTCCGTTCCCAGAAGGTCTTGTTGGATTTCAGAGACATCATTGGAATCAGCATGGGGCCGTTTTCAAGATAGGCGGAAAAACAGAAAAACGATTTTCATCGTGAACACTGCCTTTAAAGGCAGTGCTCACGATAATTTCCAATTTTGAGATTATTCGCTATATTGATTAAGCGGCCCCCGGGCAGAACTAAAATGGCGCAGAAATTGAGAAAAACGCACCAGAAGTACACGGAATGCTTAAAGGCACAGTACACCCTCAGATATGAAATTTGAGATTTTCATGTAAGTGTGTAGAAGACCCCTCCTGTATAACATGTGCCAAATGCCAGATCTCATTTCCTCCAAATAAGCGAGATATAAGCGACCACCACAGGCCCGACCCCTTCGCACACCACCACAGGCCCGACCCCTACCAGATTTCCGAACTCGATAGCAACTAGATGGATGAATGAATTCCAACAAGTCGTCGTTCTTCAGCCCACTGCCGGACTGTCTGCTTATCCTGACTAACTCTCGCGCATCGATTGCAAATGAGGACAAATACAGGCCTGAGACAACTCGTCCACCAATTTTTTACCCTTGATATACAGGCATCTTTGAAGAGCCATAACTCTGTTCAAAGGCGGTCCTGCAAGATTTCAGAGATACCGCTGTGATCAGCGTGTGACTCTCTCCAAGACGAGCATGAAATCTAAAAATTAATTTTTTGGGTGTTCTGTGCCTTTAAGTATCACCCCGCCTCTTAAGTATCACAGGAAGTGTTTGTTGTGACAATGAAATCTTTTGTGAACCCGTCCTTTGCAATTCTGTACTCTCTATTGCCCCGTTCTTTCCTTAGGGCCCTAACTAATCCTGTTTTGCCTTAAATAGTCTTCTATATTCGATTGACCCAATTTTGCACCGGTGACAACCACCATGAACATGTTCATCCAACCGGACAACTAGTCCATGTTATAGAATAATGTCACTGAAACATGACGTTTTAATGCGTTTTTCGCCGTTTCTTCGTAATTTTGGTAACACTTGGAGGCCAACGCATTGTTTGGTGTGAAAAACTCGGGGAGGAAAATCGTCGTGAACACTGCCTTCAAGTTTCTTTGTGAAGGAAACTGATTGCGAATGAGGAAAATGAGAGGTCGATTCTGTGTCGAAACTTCTTGAAACCTTCGCGTCCGACGTTTTAGGGAATATCTGTGCTGCAATATCTACGGATAATCGTCGGAATGCCTTTAGGTTGGTGCAAGAGTGATTGCGGTTTAAAAAATCAGTTTCTGCTTGCCCGGTGGAATTATTCAGGCAAAGTGTGTTGGAGTTTTGAAAAAGTTCGAAAGCTTGTTTCTTTCTCTATCTAATCTTCCTCGTCGCTTCCTCTAAACTTTAATCCCTTTTGAATTTTGCATTTAAATTTATTGTGTAGTCTCAATACATATTTAATAATATACGTGCTCGTAAACGTTCTATCAGTGTTCAGCATTTGTAATCGTTGTGAGAGCATTTTATCCTTTTCACCACTTAATGGTAGCGTTCAAACAAAGTCGCGGAGTTCCTTTTATGGTTAATTTACGCCTTTTTTCTCGAAATTTTGGCTGAGCAACAACATTTTTCCAAATTTTAAAAGCCTTTTTCCAAGTTAGCTACCCTCTCTTTCGAAATGAAATTCATTAGGGTCACTTGCGTGCGTGTGCGCGCGTATGCTACGTCTTCTTTCTCCCACGTTCTCTCGATGTCTGTTACCTCGCCACGCACAGACGAATGAACAAAGTAAATTCTGCTTCGAAATAGAGGATAGAGGCATCGAAGGTTTTCTTTGCCAGGTTTGACGAATGCTTCCCGTTTTCACGAAAGTCATCGCTTCCATCGCATCTCAGATGGATTTTCACCCACTTTGGAGTTGCAACTCCAGGATGGAGAAATTGGACCATCTTGGAGCGAGTTATGGCGATGCAGCGTTTTGTGCGCTCGAAGGTCAGAAATTGTCGCGGTACTGCCCTCTGAAAAGCGGTATAACACTATCCGACCTCCTGTATTGAGCAGTTTGTTTTCTTGGGAAGAAAAGTATAGTTTTTACGCACTGCCCATGATAATGCTTTGGTCTCTCAAATACAATCCATATGGGAGTAACCTTCCAGTCTGCAGCTGAAGACAACCGCTATTGCAGCAGGCAGCTCGACTATAATTGTGCTGGGACGAAGATTAATCGAGCCGGGACCCTTTGGTCCTAGCACTACATATTACCTTTGAGCCGCGTGTTGCAACAGCGTTCGCCTGCAAGTGTGGACCGGATTGTCACTCCAACAGTATGTTCGGTATTCGAGTCGAGCCCAATCATACCTACAGTCGCGGAAAAAAAGTAGAGGATAATTATCATTTTAGTGAATACAGTTTTTCGACGTATCTCGGCCTAATCTGAGCGAAATTTAATGAAACTTTAGTATGTTGTAGGGCATCCTTGCACATAGATGATGCATATTTAAATTGAAATTTTGATATACAGTTCCTTGAATGCACAGCTTAATAAATATTTTGCTGTAATAACCCAAATTGAGGGTTTCCCTCAAAACAAGGCTGTAAAAGTTCCAAACCCAAAGCATCTTTTTGACAGACCTTCTAAACCTTAGTACGTTATTTCCGAAATTTAAAATTACAATAAAAATATGCGAAATAGGAGTATTTTTGGAGATTTTCTCTCCTTTATACCTATTTCTAGACACTTACTG
Organism: Aplectana chamaeleonis; assembly: GCA_029168955.1. Taxonomy (NCBI): domain Eukaryota; kingdom Metazoa; phylum Nematoda; class Chromadorea; order Rhabditida; family Cosmocercidae; genus Aplectana; species Aplectana chamaeleonis. Next base: position 185,762 of record JAPDOI010000686.1, read on the forward strand.
CACAGGCACTGACAATGTTCAACAATTGAATGAATTTCGTCGTTCTTCATTCATGGCGAAAAAGTTCCATCGTTTTGGAATTTTTTAAGCCACGTTTTGAGGAAATGACTTTAACGTGATTTATCACCGTGAAATCGCTATTAAATTTCGCATTCAAGAAACTCTGCATTCGAAATTCAGGGTTGAGTGTGCGTTGCTAATGTTTCATGATGTGCTACAGCATATTAAAGTTTCGGTGAGATTAGGCGGAGATATGTAGAAAACAGTTTCGCGAAAATGCAAATTGTCATCTACTTTTGACCGCGACTGTACATATCATGTTGGAGGATTCACCGTCCAGTGAAAATAAACATTTCTTGGAATCAGAAATAATCTGGCAGTCTTGAAAAAAGATGAGCAATGTTTCAGCTGCGAATCGACGATTTCAATGTCCATACGTGCAACACGGATGAGACCCGGCTGAGGCGGCGCGCCAAGCCACAAGTCGAGGATTTCGACAAGCCAATTGAAAGAAGAAAGCCGGCGATGGCGCCAAATGATTTGGGAGACGACACTGGTCAGCGAATGGTGGGGGAGGCCTTCTGAATCGACTCAAATCAATGCTTTAGTGGTACCCTACTCCTTCAACGAGTCCATGGCTAACTTCCTTAATGGATTGAATGATCATTTTGATGCCGAAAATGATTTGGAGTTGGACGAGCAGGTAGTAGTCTAATAACCCATTTGGCGGTAGTTCGATCCATCTTGAATGGAATTGACGAAAAGTAGTAATCTGAATGAGACGATAGCTGCATAGATTGTTTGTTAAGGTTCCTAATTCCTGTGTTGAATTTGAAATGGCTCCGAATCTTCCGAAGTCCTGTATACAAATAGGAATTGCACCGAACGAGAATCTTGCAAGGTTCATCTCTGAGTTCGATGACAGTACAAAGGCGGTACGAACTCTCTATCTAGTCTATTTACATGAAATCTGAATAGAAAATTCCGGGAAAACTAGCCTCAGGACTATATGTATCTATTAGCGAGTTAAAAGTTCGGAGAATTGTTTAGTTACGTTTTCGGCTGTTGGCTACATACCCTTTGTTTTAAAGTATTTGTTGAAAATTCGGAAACAGCTTGGGAGCTAAATTGTTTCGATTTTTGCGAGTATCCGAGCGAGTTTTCAGTGCGGTCATTCGAGCAGGCCGAGTTCGTCAACAGTCTGGTCAACAGTGGACGTCGATATCGTCGACTTCACGAAACGCCCCGATCCTCCATTCACGCATGTTTTTCACGCCAGAGACGAGGTGAATATTTTGAACTTCAAGAGAAAATCCTAGCTTTCAAAGGGTTTCCTACGCAAACCGTGTGACCTGTGGATTTCATGCGAAAGTCATGGCCTCTCAGGGCCCTGTAATGTATACGACGGGGGGGGGGACTGTATAAGAAAATTGCTGGAATCCTCCGCGAATCCGTTTTTTCCAATGAGAGTTTGACAAGAACATACCGCAAAATTTTTTTTGTTATCATTGCAATGAGGGCGCTTTAGTGAAGCAGTAAACATAGCTCAGTCGTTAACGCATCAGGCTACAAAGCGATGGATTGGTAAGGGTTAATGGTTCAAAACTTGGTATGCGGGGAAGAGAATCGCGGCGGATTGAATACCAGCAATGCCGTATTTGTGCTGGATCGAAGCACTGTTATTTTGGCAGGTTCTAGGCAATCCTCGGATTTTCCCGCTGTTTTGATGGGAGTCTGTCGCTTCGGCTCTGGTCCGGCGCCGAGGCGGCAGATTTGCGACCGGTTCTCTTCAGAATTCAGGAAATTCCTGCCAAATGAGCTGCATAAGCACCGCAACGATACGAAGCAGAAACGTCTGCTGTTCCGTGTACCAAGCTCAGGCGTACGGTATGACGATCACGGAGGGGGGGGGCGCAGCCTTAGACGCCGGGTAGGGGGGGGGGGGCGCAGGATCCCGGTCCGTCATCATGCCGAAAATTCCCCTCCTACCGTACCGAGCAGATTTTTTTCTCGCAAAAATGGCGATTTGCGGCCATTTCGCGCGCACAAAGTCCCACATAGCCATAACTTGTTTCAGAGTCCTACGAATTCAATTTTGATGTCATTTTTGAACAGCTTTCAACGAGTACCACACAATAGTGATGCGAGGTAACTGAGTTAATACCCGAAATCAATCAAAAATTGTATATTTCCACAATAAAATCCCTCATTGTGAACTGACCCATAAGAGAAGACGGTCACCATAAGAGAAATGTGACCCGTTTTCACCTGAGGTCATTGGGAATCACAGAAAGAAATACGAGTATTACGATGAAACACCGGAATCAGAGAGACTTTTAACATACAATTGCATTCGCCTCACTAACAGAAACATGACAACTCTGAAAATTCATTCCGTCAATTTTGAAGTGAGTTGTGGCGATGGGGCGCTCTGTGCTAGCAAAAAAATGCAACAAAACGCTTGCAGAAAATTTTCTCGGTGCTGCACTTCTTTTTCAGACCTCGCAATTGAGTGTGAAATCTACTGAAAGGCTCTCTTCGTTTGGAAGAGTTTCAAAGAATGTAGCGAAGTGGTGGAGGCTTGCCTTCACGTGTTCCACAATAGGAGATGTACTGGCGTCATTTATTACCCTTTATGTGACATATTCTTGCTTTCGCCCCTGCGGTGTGACATATAAATTCTGAGACTTACAAGCAGCACCACGTAACTGGTGAGAATGTTGTGTACTCATGACTGAAAACTTCTTCAGTCATGAGTACACAACATTCTCATGAAAAGCAGCTCATCAGACACGGTGGAGCATCGCCATTTGAAGGAACCCGAAATAAATTTCCTCTGCTACAGATGGTTAGGTAGATCTCCCATTAATCCTGGTTGGTGAACCGAGTAGGAAGTACTCATTCATAACAAGTGTTTGGGTGAGGTTCATTGCATATCTTCCCGCGTCGTGATTACAAGGGTCAATTTGTGAGCTCCGCAGACAACAGCAGATCATTCCTTGCGAGTCCCCAAATTTCGTTGCTGGTTACATACATATGTTCCTTCAATAATCCGTACATACCTTGCATCCTACCGTTCATAACGGAAGCCCCACCACAACCGTTTCAAGAAAGAGAAGTAAGACGTTTAATAAAGAATGTTCAAAGACTCATCGAGACGCCAGGTTGCTGTGTCTAGGAATCTAATGAAGTTGAGCGTTCCCGTGAGACATGCAAGGCGCCACGTGCAAACTTATTCTGAACCTCCACAATAGTTAATGAACAATTGACATGAGATGCAGTGCTCAGTAAAAAGACTATCTATTTTATTCCGTTTCCTGTGTGTTCATCTGTTAGAGGTGAGATCGGGAGGTTTTCGTCGATGACTTACTTCAACAGATCGTGTTTCATGTTAAAGGCAGTGTCCACGATGAAAATCGTTCTTCTGTTTTTCAGCCTATCTTCAAAACGGTCCCATGCTGATTCCAACGATGTGTCTGAAATCGTACACGACCTTCTGGGATCCGAGTTATGGTCCTTCAAAAATTGAGCTAAGGAAGCATGGTGGACGAGTTTTCCGAGGCTTGTAACTTCCGTCTTTTGCAGCCGATGTATGCGAGCTGACCTGAGTAAAGAGAGAAGTCGAGAATGAAGGGAAGAACGGGGCTTTTCATCGAAAACCATCGCTCATTTCACGATTTCGAGTGTTCCTTCGTTCACGTCGAGAAACTCGACCGCGAGCGGAAGGGCTAGCGCGAGCGGACTTCGGAGCCGTATGGAGCTCTTTCTGGCTCGTTTTCGTTTGTTCTTTTGACCCCAGTGCTCCAATGAGACTCTGAACTTTCGATTTCCGGCCAAAAACCGAGGACGAAATTTATCGTGGACCTTGCCTTTAACAGCGAACTGCTCAATCACACCTGTAGGCTCTTCTCGCTTCGTAATGAGCTCCACAAGCAACTGTTCCTGTCTTCATCGTGCAATTACCAGTGGAAATTCTTTGGCAAAATTAAATGCCTTTTTAGATGTAGTGTAGGCTATGGCAGTAGATGTTATTGCAGCCCCGGTGGCTCGCTTCAAGCCTTCCTTCTCATGGCCTAGGAAACACGCAAGGTTTTCTTGTGCTCTGTAGGGTTGTAGTGGTGTCATCTCATCGTCTGGCGAAGTAATCTCAGCCCATTTCTGCACGTTCAAAAAATCTGTAGATAGTTTTTTAAAGACAGGAGACCTTGTCATAGTCAAAATGAGCTGTGTCAAAGACAGTCTTCACCCTCCCCCGTGGGAGCGGGGCCTCTCTGTGCATTGCCGTGCTCTGTTGGTTCTGTATTCTAGGCACTTTCCAAAATTAAGGGCGAGTCTGTCGCTTTCTTCGTTCTACTGGGATCGATTCTGACCTTGATCCTCATCTAAAAGATCTAGTATGCCAATCCTCGCGGTGTGACGACTGTCGCAATGCTCGCTGCAGGAAAGTTTGCAGTAATAGAGTGTTGTCTTCCTAGTGTTGTTTCTCACACCATTTTCTCAATTGAAGCATTGGATGAGTTAGGTCCTGCAACATCAACGCGTCGCAATCTCAATTCGAAACGGAGGACCGCAGTCTCATCCCGAAACATTCCGCACAGCTTTGCAACATGGTCGCTAACCGAATTAATTTCCTTATTCGCCAACGTGTTAGTTCTCTGAGTGATCCCAATATGTTGCCCGACAAATAATCCAAATTTCGAGATTTTTCTGGGTTTCTGATTGCCGAGACATCAACTCAGAACAAAATTGTTGAAACTCCACACAGGCTTTGCATGAATCCTTAGAAACCCCTCGATTTCCTGCTTTCTTGAGAGCAGGCTCTACTTCAGGAGCCCATTTCACCACTTTGTTGTCCGTAGTAAGTTAAAAAAGGTATGGCGCGAAGATACACGCCATTGAATTGTGGTGCTCGCGAAGCGCGCACCTAGATTTGGCTTTGATTCCTTACCGCGCGCAACCGCAGATCACCCACTCACACTGTAGCTAGAGAAATAAGCAGCACACCATTGAAACCGCCGTAAGAAGTTACGTAAGTGAATATGTTTTTATCCCGGAGGACCCCCGCGTTGAAAAAATATGACCCCCCAATCAACGACTTTTTTGGGGTCTCCGCCACCGCCACGCCACTTTCATTTTTTTGGAAAACGTGGACCAAATAGACTGAAATTTTGCACCTGGAGGGAATCTACCATGGGAATGCCAAAAATAATTGTCAGAACTCATCATTTTCGCTACTGGGCCACTAACATGCGGTTCAAACCCAGAAACCGGCCTCTCAAGATTAGTTCATAAAAATGAAGGGGTTTTCGATATCAGACTTCTGATACCGTTATCAGCCATTGTTGTCATAGAGACTCCATATATCTAAACACCTTGCTTCCTAGTATGGGACTTAGACTCTGTTTCATGCCAAGTGAACTCATGTTTTCGGTTATCACAGCGCGGAGCGGTGGCTTTTCCGTCGAAACCTCCTTATCACTAATTATATTTCACCGAGGCCCACCGCTCCGCTGCTGGTGATAATCGAAATCAACAGGTCACAACGGCTGTACCAGAGCTTAGGGAAATGTGTGCAGGACCCCAGTTGGAGTGTGCAGGACGTCGTGAAATGTGTGAAGGACCCCAATGGGGGTGTTCAAGACGTCATAGACTATGTGCAGGACCTCAATAGGAGTGTGCATTACGTCGTGAAATGTGTGCAGGACCTCAATAGGAGTGAGCAGGACAGGAGCGTGCAGGACATCATGGAATGTGTGCAGGACACCGGTAGGAGTGCGCAGTACATCATGAAATGTGTGCAGGACCTCAATAGGGGTGTGCAGGACGTCGTGACATGTGCGCAGGACCCCAGTAGGAGCGTGCAGGACGTCGTGAAATGTGTGCAGGACCCTAATAGGAGTGTGCATTGCGTCGCGAAATGTGTGCAGGACCCCAATAGGATTGTGCAGGACATCATGGAAACTGTGCAGGACCCCCAGTGGGAGTGTACAGGACATCATGGAATATGGGTAGGACCCAAGTAGGGGTGTGCAGGACGTTGTGAAATGTGTGAGGGACCTCAACAGGATTGTGTAGAACATCAAGGAAAGTGTGCAGGACCCCCAGTGGGGTTGTGCAGGACATCATGGAATATGGGCAAGACCCCAGTAGCAGTGTGCAGGACGTCGTCGAAAGTGTTGAATAAAGAAGAAAACTAAATTTTAACTGTTTTTTTCATTCCAAGTCGTAACCTTTTTGTAGCGGAGTAAACAGAGAAAAACATGTTTCTTGAGAAGCATGCGACGCGTTCCAAGGAGAGCGCAAAACTCCCTTAAAGGCAGTGTTCACGATGAAAATCGTTTTTCTGTTTTTCCGTCTATCTTGATTACGGTCCCATGCTGATTCCAATGATGTCTCTGAAATCGTACAAGACCTTCTGGGAACGGAGTTATGGTCCCTCAAAAATTGAGCTGAGGAAACATGGTGGACGAGTTGTCCGAGGCTTGTAACTTCCGTCTTTTGCAGCCGATCTATGCAAGCTGACCTGAGTAAAGAGAGAAGCTGAGAATGAAGGGAAGAACGGGGCTATTGATTGAAAATCATCGCTCATTTCACGATCTCGAGCATTAATTTGTTCACGTCGGTGGGCGTGTGATGCGCTCTTGGGGTTTTCAATGCGCTCGAAGTTGCAACTTCGGGCTCTTTTGGGGCTCTTCCTGGCTCGTTTTCATGCGTTCTTTCGACGTTAACGTTACAGAGTGTCCCTCCACTACCCAATCCCAGTGGAATTTCGAAAACTTTTTTCATCGTGAACACTGCCTTTAACAATCAAGGGAAATGTGCAGCACCTTCACTGTTCGTCAAAAATTACAACCGCTCAGTCATTTCGATTTCCTAACTTCCATGAGTGCGTTTGTCCTTATGATGACAGAGATGGTAATGCGAGAATAATCGCTTGGGAACTTCACAAATCGGAAGGAAGGGCATTGGGTTGCGACACAATGGAAGTAGGAACGGAAGGGGTCGGAAGTTTGATGCCGGTAGCAACCGACGATCTACCGCTGGCTTCTTATGTTTTGCGGTTTGATCCCAAATTTTCATACCCCACGCCCTGCTGTAAATGTCCAGCAGCCTGCTCTGTTTAGGAGAGTTCATACGGACAGCAACTTCCGGGTAGACGGAAGTTAGTCAACACTGTTTTGACAAACTAATCTGCCTCAAGAAGTTGGGGCACACCAAAGTTTTCTGGAGCGAAAACTTCGCTAGGTCTTGCTAATTAAGAACTAAATTTAGAAGCCCTTTAAATTTCACCTCGAAACTGCGTTGCTTTCAAAGAATAATAAGCCTTGAAACAGAAACACGTTTGAGGGGCCTGCTGAGGCAGAATTCATCATTGCGTCAACCCTGGGTTTGACGTTTTGGGTTGGGTTTAGCCCGTGCAGAAACGCGCTAGTCCTGGCGCTCAACCCAACCCAAATTCACAAACCCAGGGTTAACGCCATGGTGAATCCGGCCTCTGTAGAAGGGAAACCATTGGAAAAAGTTGTGAAATCTCTCGAAAATCAAAAGGTTGGGCTCCGAGGAAAAGGTTAAAGATTTGGCTTTGCTGAAAATGTGGTGCAATTCCTCTTGTTAGATTTGGCGATCAATTAAATCTTTCAAATGTTGTGAAATTGTTACGAATAGATTTGGCGTTGAACAGTCATAAAATGTTGTGAAATTCCTCTTGTTAGATTTGGCGATTAACGAAGTCTTCAAAATGTTGTGAAATTGTTGCAAATAGATTCGGCAGGCGCACTATCAATAATCAAAGTCAAATCACACGCCAGGAGGATTGGCGCGTCCTCTGATCAGGGTCAAACCCACGCCAATTACTGAAGCCGTCGGAGCGGACAGGAGCCTCTCCGACGGTCCTGCTACCAATAAACTATTTTTTCGCCAGTCAACGCGTGAAAAATCGCAAACTAATACAAAAATGAGACTCTGGATTCTCTCCAGTCTGCCTTGATGCAACTTATTGCTAGGGACATAGTGGCGTTTTCTTATGTTTTGCTAGATTTATCGCTCTTTGGCTTGTTCAGAATTAAACCCGACGCGGAATCCTTTCGGGCGTGTGATTTGACTTTGATTATTGATAGTGCGCCTGCCGAATCTATTTGCAACAATTTCACAACATTTGAAAGAGTTAGTTGATCACCAAATCCAACAAGAGGAATTGCACCACATTTTTAGCAAAGCCAAATCTTTAACCTTTTCCGCGGTGCCCAACCTTTTGGAGACCAAACAGTAAAATCGTTGCATGAATTACGTCTTTCCCGAACCATCGTGGAACTGAATTAGCAGGTCGAAAATTGTGAAACGAACGTCAGATTCGTCTTCAGCGCCATGAATTACACCCCTAGTCAAGATTTCAGCCAAATCCGAGATACTGGCCTGAGATCGGAAAACCGCTGTCTGGACCTGAGACGTCTGGAGAGGTCGAAAAAATGATTTTTCTGGGTCAGGCTTTTGCAGTGTTTATTATGAGAGGACGATCACAAAAAGCTATCGGCCAAGTCCCAGGTCGATCCGACCATTTTGAGCCGATTACGGCCGGTGTGGCGGTGTGATTTGAGCCTTAAAAACAGGCCTCATCACACCGTGTGATTTTTGCGATAAAGGCCCCTAGATCAGTTCTCGAAGCTTTATCAGATAGACAAGTGAGAAACCTACTTGGTTAGTCCTTCCAGAGGCCAAGCAGTCGACTATGAGTGTGTCACTCGGTGCGCTGAAAAATCGGAAAACCGCTGATTGGACTTGAACGTCAGGAGAAGTCGAAAAAATAATTTTTCTGGATCGAGCTGCTGTAGTGTGCTGTAGTGTTTGTTTTGAAGAAGACCATCAAAAAAAGCTATCGGCCACTCTGAGAAAATTTGCATAGACCGTGGCGGGACGGCACCGCAACCCGAGACCGTGCCGGGTCCATGTAGCAACGGCACAGTGATCCGAGCCCGTGCCGCGACACTGTAGCAACGGCTCCGGAATCTTGGAAGATTCCTTCTTGTCCGCAACAGTACAGCAACGGCACCGCAATCCTGAACGGTACCGCGATAGCGAAGCGTGGGCCTAGCAACAGCTTCGCGCCGGCTTCGCGATATCACCGCAACGCCGCCGCTACAGTGGCAGACATGAAAACACATGGTAAAGCGAATGATCACGTCCTGATGTGTTTATCACGTGCACAGCTGGTATAAAAGGTGCCTCATCTCACTCGAGTCCTCTTTCGGCATTCTGATGCCGGCCCTGTAAGGTGACTTCGAGTCCCTCTCCGGAGGCCAGCATATTTTTGACCGCTGGGGGATAAGGTATCCTCACGGCGGGGGGGGGGTGGGGCGGTTTTCGCCGCGGTCCGCAGGGAGGGTGGTTCCTCACCGCAGACCTCGGCGAAGGTAAGCCCTTGTCCGGACATAGGCGGGGCTTTCTCTGGGGGGGGGAGGCAGCCAGATTCAGGCACCGTCGCGGCCCGAATCAGGCACCGTCGAGATAAGGTTGAGGTAATTCCAGAACGGGTTTGGGAACCGTCGCGTCCTGGTTGAGACAACGACGCGGGGTTGATGCAATGGCATAGCTAGTGGAGGGACTCTGGATAGACACTACCCTGCAGGCACCGGTTAGGCGCCTTCAAGGCAGGGTTGGTCTGCCGGCGGTGCAAATTTTCTCAGAGCAAGTCCCAGGTCGATCCGACCATTTTAGCCGATTACGGCCGGTGTGACGGTGTGATTTGAGCCTTAAAAACAGGCCTCATCACACCGTGTGATTTTTGCGCTAAAGGCCCCTAGATCAGTTTTCGAAGCTTTATCAGATAGACAAGTGAGAAAACTACTTGGTTAGTCCTTCCAGAGACCAAGCAGTTGACGATGAGTGTGTGATTCGGGGCGCTGAAAAATCGGAAAACCGTTGATTGGACTCGAACGTTAGGAGAGGTCGGAAAATTAATTTTTCTGGGTAGGGCTGTTGCAGTGTTTATTTTGAAGAGGACCATAAAAAAAGCTGTCGGCCGAGTCCCAGGGCGATCCGACCATTTTGAGCCGATTACGACCATTGTGACGTGACCTATAACGTCCGTTTTTGCTGAAAATCGTTCGGAAGCGTTGTTCGGAAGAGACCTCTCAAATTGTTTTGCACAAGAGGTTAAAGTCACAATCTCGGTGGGAGGAGGGCCGCACCGGATCCAAAGCTGGAGGAGGGGAGGGCGCACCTCTCACGGGTCGATCACACCGCTACGCCTTCCCCTGACGTGTACTGATGCTTTGTTGGCAACATGCTTTATTGGGTAAAAAGGAGAGGAAACGACTATAACTCGAAATGATGTCGGAAAACGGCTAAGAACGATCACGAACTATTGACTGAAAAAAAGACTGGAAACGCAAAATACATCCGAGGGGTCCTTAGCCATTCCACATTATCCATATCGAAGGAACTTAATTTATTAGATAATTGGAATAAGAGCGAAGTAATGAGAGCAAAGCATTGGGAGTTTTGGGTTTTGCTTTTTGAGGAATCCTCCAAGTCTCATCTGTTGTGAATACCTGTTAAATTGGATTTCTCTGAGCTTTCTCAGTTTTCTCCTTTCCATTAAAGGCAGCATACACGCTCGCAAGCATAGTCGAGATAATAGCTTAGATAGGTCCGCACGGTCCGTACTATGTCGTCAACGACGTTTGAAGCGCTGAACACTGTCCAGGATGACAATATTTGACAATGTTTGAGCAATCTTGCCTTCCACGCCCGTATTTTCACACCCCTTCGAGTAACAGAATGAGAATCGATACTTGAGAAAACATGTGATAACTTAGAATGATAGCACTATAAAAAGGGAGTGCAGTATAGGAAAAACTCGATTTACCTCAATATAACATGTTTGTGCACTGATAAAATCCCCCATTTCAAGAGGTCAGCCAAAGCAGAGCGGCATTCTCGAAAGTGGACGAGAGTCAATAGGTATGCAGACATGTTATACTCAAGTAAACCAAGCTATTTCTCTCGTGCACTCCCATTTGATAGTGCTATCACTCTCAATTATCACACGTTTTCACAAGTATCGATTCTCATTCTGTTACTCGAAGGGGTGTGAAAATACGGGCGTGGAAGGCAAGATTGCTCAAACATTGTCACATATTGTCATCCTGGACAGTTTTCGGCGCTTCAAACGTCGTTGACGACATAGTACGGGCCGCGCGGACCTATCTATGCTGTTATCTCGACTATGCTTGCGAGCGTGTATGCTGCCTTTAACCTTTTGAAATGAGTCGCACTGGAAAACAATTTTCGAGCATGGATCTCACATGAAAAGTCTGAAGAAAGAAAACGAGTTACGGAAATGTTTATGGCTTAGCGCGGTTTTTTGCAGGGTTTTACTCTTACAGCTGTTCCTTTCTAGGCGGTTCTTGTCAACGTTGTTGAGACGCCATGTAATGGCTGTTGTGTTGCCGCTTTCACACCGCCCCGCCGGAGTATAACTGGGGCTTAGATTAAGAGGTTTAACATCAAATTTATTCGGCGTGGTAAGCGGGATATTGTTCCGAAATTCGCTCTCTCAATTTTGCACTTTTACTCCCGAGATTGTCGATTTTACTCCCGAGATTGTCGATTTTCATTTTTTGCGAGTCCACCTTTAGCTGGAAACAGGAGTGGTCCAAGAATTTGAGGAAATTCTGATCATCCTAAAAGCCGAATTACAGGCGTCACAGTATTCCTATGCATGCCCGATGATCGGAAACCATGCGGAGGTGGTGGCTGATGCTTTGACGAATCTCTTCTTCCAATTTGGCCTACCAAATACAGTGAGATTGGACTCGTCTTATAGAGGTGACTTTCTTCTTTCTATTTCATATAGTTTCTTCAGTTATATTTGTGAAGCTCATTCATTACCCCTCGTTGTTTTCTGACGCTGCTTTGGCGAGCATTGATGTGAGGAAGAGCTCCTTTCTCTACTGGTCTATCGGGACTGCGTTGACCGGCATCGAAAGGGTGTGGGTTTGTTGCCCACTGTAGAAAGGCTGGCCGCCTCGTTTAGCTTCGCAAAAACGATAACCGATTCTGTGTTCTGTGAAAGAGGGGTTTTTAAACCTTAGAACGATCTTGCCAGCTGCAGAATTTCCTTGTTTAGCTCTTCAATCTGGTGGAGTCGTTTGAAGAGGCACTTGGTGGTTACACAGTTGTCCTGCAATGTGCAGGGTTTGTCGCTCGGTTGATGGAAAATTTACTTCATGGCACAGTTTTAATGGGTGGCGTTGTGAGACGCATGCGTAGAGCAGCTACTCAGAAAAATGGAGGTATGTTACTTGATGCCATCAAGTAACATACCCCTGGTGTTGGAATGAGTTGCAGGCATATTGATCTCCGAGAGTTATCATCGAACTTGAAAGCAGTTGATAGCAAACGGCAATCAATATGCCTGCATCTCATTCCAACACCAGTGGTATGTTTCTTGATAGCATCAAGTAACATACCTCCATTTTTCTGAGTACTCGAGAAAGACTGAGGAACTAGTGACAGTGGATCGACGTGCGATGCGATAACGATCGATTCTCATGATTATCATGCTATCGCATCGCATGGCGATCAAACTACAAAACAGGCCTTAGGGCCACCGTCACCTTTCGACAACAGTCTCAAAGTTGCTTGGAATGTCAACTAACAAGGAAACTACTATTAGTCAGCTTGGACGCTCTACAGGTTTTTCTACAGTTGAGTCCATTAATAATGAAAGGTCACACTACCGGGTCCACCAGTACTATACATATTCATAAGGATACAACCTTATCGAATGTACTTTTCTATAACCGTTTCTGTTGTGGAATGCGAGTATGCTCTTCGCAGCTACCTAAAACCACTTTCAAAAAAGTTATAGGCATTTTTCGCCGGATTTCCGTACCGATTGCACCTTCAAAATACGCGCAATAATCTTACAAAAATCTGGAAACGGACCTCATAATCGTGTGCAGCTCCCAAAACAACTTCCGTGAGCAACGTTCACATTTCCCGAACTTCGCACAGAGTGATAGCGTTTCGAACTTGCACGGATTCGCTGCTGAGCGTTTATCTATATCAATTAGAGGGCTCTGAAAGGGTTGAAAAGAAATGTTTCAGATTTGACCTAGAATTCCCACAGATGGGTTATTTGGGACGCTGATCACGGATTTGGGATTTATTTGTCGATTTTCCGAAGTTTTCCACTTGATTTCTTCAGTGCCTTGCAGCGGGGGATAATTTTGAGGGCAAAACCCACCTTCCGAGATTTCCGGATTTCTACGATAGTTGTGGCTCAAACTGTTTTTCTGGGGGTTCTTCGGAGTGCTGATCACGAATCTGATGTCTGTTTGTCGATTTTTTACAAGGTAGGTTACTTTGGGTATACGGTAGTTTGGTCAAAATCTCAGATTTGACTCAAAATTTGTATGCGGGGTTACTCTGTGTGATTAATATGAATTTGATGTTCATTTATCAGTTTTCGAATTATCGCTCCAGCCGCGAAGCGGCTGGAGAGGTTTTTTGGTTTTCCCTAGGCCTTGTGATCACTTAAAATTTTATGAAATAGTTTATAGAATCTTTGAAACCAAATTTCTGAAGATTTCGTTCTGGATATAAGTGAAGGGGTGCATAAGACACCAGCTATCCAAATTTGAGCCAAATCGGTTCACAAATAACAAAGTTGTGAGCCCGAAAGCTTAAGAAATTTTCATGGTGTGCGCCGTAGGCCGTGGGCCGTAGGCCGTCACGCTTTTCATTCCTCACTGCTAGTAGCCACTGCCATGACGTCATCAGGACGTCGTGAAAAGTGCTTCGGGGTTCTGATGACGTCATCGGGACATGGTGAGAAGTGATTCGGGATGCTGATGACGTCATCGGGACGTCGTGAAAGCGGCTTCGGGCTTCTGATGACGTCATCGGGACGTCGTGAAAGCGGCTTCGGGCTTCTGATGTCGTCATCGGGACGTCGTGAAAAGTGATTCGGGCATCTGTTGACGTCATCGGGACGTCGTGGAAACCCGGAGAGTGGGCAGGTTTTCGGGACCCGTTGACGCGAATCGGTTGGACCCCGGTCGGTGAGGGACGGGTTCACCCGCTCACCCTACTGTATTATAGCTGTATTAAATATGTATTACCTACCCTCTAACCCAGGGGACTTAAAGACAGTGTCCACGATAAAAATCGTTTTTCTGTTTTTCAGCCTATCTTGAAAACGGTCCCATGCTGATTCCAACGATGTCTCTGAAATCGTACACGACCTTCTGGGAACGGAGTTATGGTCTCTCCAAAATTGAGCTAGAGAAGCATTGTGGACGAGTTTTCCGAGTCTTGTAACTTCCGTCTTTTGCAGCCGATGTATGCGAGCTGACCTGAGTAAAGAGAGAAGTCGAGAATGAAGGGAAGAACGGGGCTTTTGATCGAAAACCATCGCTCATTTCGCGATTTCGAGTGTTCCTTCGTTCACGTCGAGAAACTCGACCGCGAGCGAAAGGGCTAGCGCGAGCGGACTTCGGAGCCGTATGGAGCTCTTTCTGGCTCGTTTTCGTTTGTTCTTTCGACCCCAGTGCTCCAATGAGACTGTGAACTTTCGATTTCCGGCCAAAAACCGAGGACGAAATTTATCGTGGACCCTGCCTTTAAGACCTAACACTCCCACTCTCTAAGTCCGGGGGAGGAAACATCAAACACAAAGGTACAAAATATAAGTACGATCGGATGCGATCCGATAATCACAAACACGACACCAGAATGATTACTGTTTATTAGAGAGCAGTTAATATGTGAGAGGTTAATTGATGAGAGATTAATAAGGTTGGGGTAAGTACAGACGAAATCATGTCTGTACTAAAAGAGTTAGTTAATAATAATACCTACGGGCCTACGGCTGCAAGGAGGGCCGGACCGATGTCCGGCTAGAAGGTTGCTGTAGTATAATGTAGTAAAATGTTCTAAGGGCTGAGTAGCCTCTCGAACAGCGACTTGAGAAAAGGAGAATGAATGCAGCCAAAAAAGTGGCCGGCTGCCGACGGCGGTGGAGTGGAGACGCGAGTGACCGCCGTCCCCCTCGCCCGAAAGCATCGACCAGGCCGGTTGGTCGCCGCTGATCGACGGGGTGGTCTTGCTGCAGACCCACCTTGGGAGCGGAAGCTCGCCTTCGCGACACCCCGGGCCCAAAAGAATGGTGGGCCCGGGTGAGCGTAAGCTCGCGGCGGGGAGGAGCCTAACGAGCGTAGTGACCACTGCTGCTACCGCCACTGGGCCTAGTGCCCCTAACTGCAGCTACCCCCTTGTAGTGGATGAAAGGTTCAACCCTTCGTGCAACCGTGTAGTATGTATAGAAAGGGGGAGGATGGTGATAGCAGACATGACCCCTTCTGTACTAGGGATTATAATAGGGGGCAATTTAGCACAACAGTAATCATCCAAATTTTCTCTGCATTCTGCAGTTTCTTCTGAGTAGTGAGAGCAACATTAGTAGATCGATAAAACGGTTAACATGAAGCTAAACAGAACACAGAACAAAACATATGTACAGTAGTCTACAAGAGACTGGAACGCCGCATCGTCACTCATCAATCATCATCGCCAACTTGCCTCCCACACACCCAAGCATACATGTCTGTAATAGACAGGTAATTAAGGGTTCACAAGGAGCGCAACACACACCACACCGACGTCAATAGTCTAACAACTCTCCTTGTTACCCAAACTTACCCATCCGTCGGTGCGCTCATACAGGTGACGACAGCGGCAACTGTATTATATCGGATCTTACCCACGCTCGAGGCAGAAGTTGACTCAGTGGGCACATCCGCTTGTGTTAAGGCTGTAGTAAAGTCTGTACTATGTATGCTGTATTAGGACCTCGCATGTTTTTGCGCGCAGTATCTAAAAGGTAGGTCCGATACGCATAAGCAATCTAAAAACGCGCTTCAAAAAATAGCGAATGCAGCTGAGTATCATGTATTAAATTATCCGCCTCACCACGTGCCATCTGAGTCCGCGTCTTCGTCGTCAGGGGGATTACGAGGCCAGGGTCTCTCATCCCGGGCACGCCTCTGATGGGGTGGAGCCGGAGACTGACTTGGGGCCCTGACTGAACTACCTCTGGAGGAAGACGGGGGCCTCATCGATGACCCAGGTCTCACCGGCCTCTCATGGGGAGCGGGCGACAGACCCCTGGGGAGTGGGGCGGAATGTAGTATCCGCCAGTCTCTGATAGAACGCGGCTGGCGCTGTATTAGTGTCGTTTACCGCCCGAGGATTATACGCGCAGAATGCCCTGTGGTGGCCATAGATGTGACAGAGGCTACAAGGGTTTCGGCGTGCGCAGGCACTGTGGTGGCGTTTGGCACAATTGGAACAAACGTCATACTTGTCTGCCAGCCGAGCCCGTTCGCTCAATGATCTCACCTGGGGACAGTCTGACGTATAATGATCACGCTGCCCACAGAACACACGGGGGTCCAGACCCGGAGGGGGGATCTCTGGGTTCCTCACAGCAGTCACTCGCTCTCTCGGTGTAGGGTCCTCTCGACGAATCGATCCAGACCTGGACGGAGAGCGAGCGGCATGCACGGTCTTCTGTGGGGGGATGCCGCGGTTTGTACTATCTCCATCGTATCTCCTCTTAGCTGCCTGCGCCCCTCGCGACTGGTGCCCGGCAGTGGACGCACCCAACGCCTGGTACTGCCAGGACGGGCCGGGTCGGCCAGCCGGGGGCGAGACGGCTCTCGAAATCGCGGTAGCGGGTGGGCTATAGGAGGCGATGAAGCTGTAGTAGGTGCTACCTGGGTAGCTGTAGTATTGGCTGCTGCTGTATTATCCCTAGCAGATGCTGTTGGTGGAGCTGTAGTAGTGGCTCGGGCATAGTGCTGATGTAGCCTGTCAACCTAGCTAATGCGTAAATGGTCGGCTGTGACGTCGAACCTGAGCGCATTTGAGTAGTTGTCTCTCCACCAAGCACAGCTTTTTTAGGGCCTGTATTAGGTCTTCCCTTCACCGGTCGAATGGCCAACTCGTCCGCCTCCGCTTCCGACTCAGCCTCGCGACCGTCTGTCGTGGCGGTCCATTGAGGTTCAAGAGCCGTGTGCGTACTGCTCGACTGTGAGTTGCCACAGACCTGATGGGGGGGGGGAGACTCCTTCGCTGGTGCGACAAAACACTCTTCCGTGTCCATGGCCTCCTCGTCCGTGGTGATGCCTGTTGACACCTCGGCCACGCCCGGTGAGATTTGGCTGTGCCTCGGGTCTGAATAACCAACGGGACTAGGAGGTTCATGGATTGTCACGGGGGGTCGGGACTGATCCACTGGCCCCGACTGTGTCTGCGACGCAGCTGTATTACGGACTGCATTACGCGCTGTATTAATCGGCTCGCCCTCCCCTCCGCCTATGGTCGGCCTCGTGGCGAGTCCGACCGCAGGGGGATGACTTCGAGGGGGAGGCCGGTCTGCTGTATTATACGCAACCGGTGGAACACGAAAACGATAATACCCCATAGAATGGGACCGGTTCGCTGTATTATGCGCAGCCGGAACACGTGAACGATAATAAACACGAGGACCACCAACTATGGGACAAACGAAGGGGTGAGCACGAGGCTCACCCCGGTACCTGTTTCCGTCGTCGAAGATCTTCCTCGCCGCTGTCTGCTCTGGCTCCCTGTCTCCGGTCGTCTGCTCTCGTTTCGGTTCCTCCCAACTCCTCTTCTGGCGGTCTGCTCTTCTCGTCTGGATTGTTGTTGTTGGATCTGGTCAGGATCCATCGCTGTGCGAATATTGCTAGTTAGCACGAGTCCAAGATCAAGATTTCTCTGGAATAAGGCAGTTAATAATGATTAATTACAAGAAATCTTGAGAGGATGAGGAAACCGAAGGAAAGTAGAAAAAACCGCCAGAACGGCGGGGGAATGCTGCTCGAATGAAGGCCCTTCGGCCTATGGTATACTTTGTCGCTGTAATGAGCGACAGGCATGCAATCTAACACAAATCGTGGCGGGACCCGCATCGGAGCAACGGCAACGGTCGTCGTAGGAACAGATGTCGCGTGTGGGTCGCAGCGACGTGTCGCGGAGGGCTGACATACTGCAACTGTGCCATAGCCTGTCCCTACCACTGTCGCTGTCGCTGTGCAGTGCACTGCGGCAGCGACAGATTTAAAGGACGGGAGGCGGTCGCTGTCGCTGTGCAGAGCGACGCGACCGTGTGTCGCAAAAGTATACCATACCCCTTCCGCCATTGAGATGAGTCAGCCACGCCGACCAAATCGCGGCGGGACCATTTCAACCAATGGCGAGTCGCACCTTCAATGGAACCGCATTCGAAACAGCTAACGCTGCTCGAGTCACATGTTTTTACCCTTTACAAGGATAATGATCGTCGTTGCTGTGAAACCTACCCGTTTATTTTGGGTAGAGGGGCTAATTATGCCCTGTATCATGTCTTGTATTATTCAGAAACGTCATGTAATACAAGTTTACACAGGAAAGATGTGATGAAACATGCAGAAATGACATGTAATAACACGAACATCGCACTTCTGTGTATTACAATTGTTTCTTGTATTATAAACACTGTATTATGGCCGGATGAGAATTTCGCGCGCATTTCCCGAAAAACTTAGTTAGCATTTTATGGTCGCACGTCACAATGCGGAAATTGGCCTGTAGTAGATAAGAAGGATTTTCGATTACTGCTGTAATGCAGTGTGTAGCTGTATTATAGCCATGTAAGCCTGATGTATTAGACGCTGTATTAGTGGTTGTATTAAGTGCTGTATAGACAGCATTTTCAGTACTGTTGTAGCAGACAAAAAAAATTAATCAATTATCTGAAATAACAAATCAATACAATGTTGGCAAGCAATTATCCGTGCAAGCACAACAAGGGCGTCTCCACCACCGAGCTCGTATCCTCTCTGGTTGTCCTTGCCATTCCAGGAAAGTGCCAAGTTGAGACTGAAACTAAAGTGGCGCCCACGACCAGGTCGTGGGTGTTAACGAAAACATGGTCTCGACGCGAATAAAAAATGTGAGCGAAACGTGAGAACAAATTAGAGAAACGTGAGAAGAGAGAGTTAATTGGGAATTAACAAATGAGTATTTTTGTCTAAATGAGTGAAATGGTGCTTATGTGTGATTAACGGAAAGTTTCCGTTCGTGCCGGGTGATTTTTGAATTTTTTGGGATGTTTCTTCCTCTGTGTCCACCCCTTTCCTAGTTCTGGGAAGGGGAGTCTGCCCCATCGCTCGCAGGTCATACCATGCTGTATCCATCGCGTAGGGCCAGCAGATTCAGGCAGCTGTATTAAATTGTAGTAGACTGTATTAAGGGCCAAATACAAAGGTGGGTCAGCCGCTCAGTGTACCGCTTCACTGGATAGGGGGGAAGGGTGACTTCCCAATCGCGTTAGCCACCATCGAGCAAGCAAGGCTGCTCCCCCAAACACCGTACCTCCACCTACCTTATTGGCTGGCCAAGCCACATGGTAGTGAGGATGAGACCGGTCTCCCTAGGTGACCCCGTAGGGTTTTTTAGCGCAACGGCAAATGCATCCACCTTGCTCTGCCTCCGCTTGGCACGGCGATCCACCCACCCTGGAACACACTCCAAACCAGGGGGGCTGGCACTAGACGAGAAGTGACGACATTTAAGGCGCCGGCTCTATCCCTACTCAGCTAGACTAGCCTGTAGCGACCGACTTACCTAGGTATTGCAGTGACCTCAGCCCCTGATCAGTGTGAAAGGTCCGTCGACTAGTTAACCACAATCCTAGTCAACTTCCCTCTCAAGGCTTCGGTCCCCGCTTAGCACCGTAGTTGCTGTATTATGGCTTAATTAAGCCTGTACTAACGCGCGCTGCCCAACCCTGCTATTTGTCCCCCTGTATTACCGTACCCCATGTAGGGTGATGTTGTGGGGGGGGGTGAACTTTGTACCCCGCTGAGCAAAGTGCCAGTGGCAGGGCACCCTTACTCGATCAATAATGATCGATGCGGGTCCGAATACCAACGGCCGATGCACCAAGACGCGAATCGGTTGGACCCCTGTCGGTGAGGGACGGGTTCACCCGCTCACCCTACTGTATTATAGCTGTATTAAATATGTATTACCTACCCTCTAACCCAGGGGACTTAAGACCTAACCCTCCCACTCTCTAAGTCCGGGGGATCACAAAAGGTAAACATCAAACACTTGACTTACTTGACTTAATCAGTTGGCTTTCGCCTGACGCGGTCATTCCGCATCTTCACTGAGGTGTGCCGTCCTAGTAGTCAGCCGTGTCCATTTTTCACGGTCTTCAGCCACAATTTGAACACATTCCATCCAGCTGTCACTATTCCATTTCCTGCGAAACGAAACATCGCGCCTGAACTGTCTTTCGATGCCGAGTGACTTCAAATCCTCTTTAACCACATCCGTCCAGAACTTTCGCCTACGCCCAGGTGGCCGTTTCCAGACAGGATTTGGAAGCATTTTTAAAGCGTGTTGTACGAGACGATCCGGCGTTCTTCTTAGTATATGCCCGAGCAGTCGAAGTCGACTTTCCATTGCTGCTTGAGATGGCGTTAGGAGATGCTGGCACCTCCCTCGTGTCAAGCGTTGATGTACTGCGTCGATTTCCTTGTAAAGATCTTCGTTATGGCATACACGCGGCCAGAAATATCCAAGCAAACGCCTAAAGTCCTTCCTCTCCTCACAATCCAACCTTTCCATCTGCGTCTTCGGTGCTGCCCACGTCTCCGATCCGTACATCATGATAGGGCGAATAGCGGATAGGTAGACGCGCAACTTGACTTCCTTCGCGATGGTGGTAGACCACAAACACTTGGTTAGAGAATTGAATGCAGACGTAGCTTTCGCACATCGTTGTCGAATATCCGCTGCATAACTACCATCGTTCTTCAGCAAACAGCCCAAATAACAGAAATCTTCCACCAGTTCGATACGTTGTCCGTCCACACAAACTCCCGTTGAAGGCCTCTGAGAGACCCACATCTGCTTGCATTTGTCAGGACGAAGACGAAGTCCATAGGCTGCGGCATACTTCGAAACGAGGTTCACAATCCTTTGCAGTTTTGCGTCGTTTTCAGCGAATAACACAATGTCGTCGGCGTACTCCAGGTCGACAAGGGTGCGTCCTGATGGTGTTAGGATCACATCCGCAGGAAACTGTTCTGCAACCCTACGCATGATGTCATCAACGGCGAAGTTGAAAAGAAAAGGTCCTGCAACGGCTCCTTGCCTTACTCCTGTTTTCACCTCGAAAGCTGACGTAAATCCGACAGGTGTACGAACTGCTGCTGTTGTTCCTTTGTTCATGTCCTCGATTAACCGAACATACTTTTCCGGGACTCCATCTGCTCGCAGAGCATTGAGCAATCGATCACGATGAGGAGAGTCGAACGCGGCTTTAAAGTCCAAAAAAGCAAGCTGTAATGGCTTCGAAAACCGCTGCCACGATTCAATTACTCTTCTCACGACGAACACTTGGTCGATGGTCGATCTTCCAGGTCGAAAACCGGCTTGCTCATCTCTGGTCGTTCCTTCACGATGTTTGATAAGTCGCTCGAGAATGTTACGTTCTAAAACCTTGTACATGACACGAAGTAGAGAGATTCCTCTGTAGTTCTTAGGATCTGTGACGGATAGCTTCTTGTGAAGAGGTACGATGATCGCATGTCTCCACGAATCGGGTATCCTTTCGCTCATCCATATAGCACGGATGGTGTTGGTCATTTCACGAATCCCAGACGGAGGAAGAGCTTTCAGCATTTCAGCAGTGATGTTGTCATCTCCACCTGCCTTTCCATTCTTCATTTTCCGGACACAATCCAAAACTTCAGACTCAGTCGGCGGTTCCTCACTGACATCGTAATGTGCTCTCTGAACATGCGGGAGCTCAGGTACTGATGGCGCTGGACGATTCAGTAGCGAACTGAAGTAATCCTTCCATATTGGCAGCGTCGCATCACCAACTGCAACTCCATTGGTAGTGTTCTGGACAGGAGAACATCTCTTCATCTTCCCGCTATACTGTCGCAGCAACGTGTAGGCTTTCCTCGGATTCTTCTCCTCCCAAGCCTTCTCGAACTCCTTAGCTCTACACGTCCACTCTCGTTCGCGGTCACTTTGAAGCTGCCGACGCAACTTCCTCCTCAGACGCTTCTCCTCCACGAAGTTTCCTGCAGTTCGGAGAGCACATACTCTGTTGTAGGTAGATGTTGTTTCTTCTGAGACGTAGGCGAACTTCTTCTTTGGCTGTACAACCGGGAGTGCCTCTATTGAAGCGTCCTGGATGCACTTGACAAAAGAATCCGCGTCGCAAAGTTTCTTCTTAGTCCGTACTCCGATGTGAATAGAAACGCGTTGTCGAAAATTCCTTCTGCACTCTTCATCTCTGAGACTTGTCATGTCAATCCTCTGGAGAGGCTGAGTCCCTCGCTTCCTCTTATGAATCCTCGCAGTGAAGTTCAACAGAACAGGACGGTGATCCGAATCGAATGCAACATCCCACACAGCTCTAGATCTTCGAATGTCCGATACTGGAATATTCCTCGTCAGGACATAGTCAAGCTGTAGTTTCAAAGTTGTCATCTTCCGCTTCCGCTGCTCTTCTGAAGATAGCCGGGTTGGTCCCTGCCACGTAAGCTGATGGCGGCGATGATTCCTCTGGAATGTCGATGCGATAATCAGACCACTGCGTTCACAAAAGTCGACAAGGCGGTAGCCATTGTCCGATGTTTGCTCCACTGGGTAGAACCATTTACCGAGTACTTCGGATTCCTGATCAAGTCCCATCTTCGCATTTGCGTCAATCCCCACGACAACAGCATGTTGACAAGGTATCCTGGCCAGCAACGTATTGAGTTCCTCATAAAACGCATCCTTCGAATTGTCTTCGGCGGTTTCAGTGGGCGCATGAGCACTCACTATCCACAGATTGAATCCTCTGTGATCCCGCAGTCGTACGAATGCATTCCGGCACGACGTTGAGCCAAACTCCTTGACCATACCATTGAAATCCTTCCTTACAGCTATTGCACAGCCTCCCTTTCTCCTATCGTCAGCGTTACCGCAGTAGATGGTGTACTCTCCGACGCTGATGACGGGTCTATCCTTGAGGCGGGTTTCCTGCAAAGCAGCAAACGGTGCATGGAAATAGCCCAGAAGTCTGGATAGCGCAGTTTTTTGGATATCACTCGACAGCGATCGACAGTTCAGGGTGGCGAAATTGTGGCTTGTGGCCAAAGACTCCATGACTCCTTAGGTACGGATCCTAAGGTGTTATGGAACAGAGGCCTTGGTGTGCCGGACGGCGACACCTTTATGCAATGTGCGGGATACATTCGCGATATAGTTGTGCACGCTATATCGCTCGAACGTTCCCTGTGTACACTCAAACGTCTGCTGGGTTCAGTAGAAGCAGGGGCACCAACGAGCAGGTACCAACAGACTTGTATACACACCCCCTCACATCAAACACAAGGGTACAAAATATAAGTACGATCTGATGCGATCCGATAATCACAAACACCACACCAGAATGATTACTGTTTATTATGGAGATGTGATATGTGAGAGGTTAACAGATGAGAGATTAATAAGGTTGGGGTAAGTACAGACGAAATCATGTCTGTACTAAAAGAGTTAGTTAATAATAATACCTACGGGCCTACGGCTGCAAGGAGGGCCGGACCGATGTCCGGCTAGAAGGTTGCTGTAGTATAATGTAGTAAAATGTTCTAAGGGCTGAGTAGCCCCTCGAACAGCGACGTGAGAAAAGGAGAATGAATGCAGCCAAAAAAGTGGCCGGCTGCCGACGGCGGTGGAGTGGAGACGCGAATGACCGCCGTCCCCCTCGCCCGACAGCATCGACTTGGCCGGTTGGTCGCCGCTGATCGACGGGGTGGTCTTGCTGCAGACCCACCTTGGGAGCGGAAGCTCGCCTTCGCGACACCCGTTGCTGGTCATCCGAGAAGTTGTGCAGACCATCCCGCAGAGTAATTAGGAGTCCCGGACCCGTCGCTGGTCATCCGGAAAATTGTGCAGGACACCCCGGAGAGTGAGCAGGAGCCCAGACTCTATGCTAGCCATCCGAGAAATTTTGCAGGTTACCCCAAAGAATGAGCAAGAGTCTTGAGCTTTGGGCTAGTCGTCTGAGATAGTGTGCTGGATGCATCGGAATTTGCGCAGGAGTCAAAGAACACCTTGCAAAACTTTTGTAAAAGTGTAAGGATGACAAGCATAGCGTGCAGAAAGCTTGATGTTATGTAGGTCATGCTGCCAGGCTGCTTTTCAGTTTCGTAACGCGCTGAGGCCATTCACACGACCCCATTTTGAGTGCTCCCTCATTCTTCTTCACCAGCCCACTGATTTTTTCTGCAATAAATGGTACTTGCTTATCAGCATCTAAATTCAAAAACAAATTATCTAACTGTTTTGCTTTGCTACGGATTAGTATGATTTGGAAATGAAACATTTGTGAGAAACTCGTTAAAAGAGGTGAAATGTCTTATGCTACTGATTTGGCATGGGAATAAACTTGAAAGAAGCGCTAAAAACTCAGTGAAATGATTCATCGTTGATTTGGCTGTGCACTTGTTTACTAAACAACAAAAATTGAGTGTGACATTGAAAAACCAAATCACGCAACTTCTTACTGAGCATTTATGTATTCGTGTGACAGCAGTTCTCTTACTTGACGACATTCGCATAAACACACTACGTGATGTTACTCCCACTTTCGTTAATTGATAGTCAATCGGAAGCGAACGCGTCAAATAATTTAGTAATGCTTGAAAATCAATATTTCTGAATGATTGAGGTGGGAGACGCAACATAATTTTGCAAGGACCTGAGACTTGTTAACCTAAACTGCAAGCGTTAGAAAGATTTCAGAAGAGAAGCGGAGTGATTTGGTTTTTCACTGTCACACTCAATTGTTGTTGTTTAGTAAACAAGTGCACAGCCAAATCAACGATGAATCATTTCACTGAGTTTTTAGCGCTTCTTTCGAGTTTATTCCCATGCCAAATCAGTAGCATAAGACATTTCACCTCTTTTAACGAGTTTCTCACAAATGTCACATTTCCAAATCATACTAATCCGTAGCAAAGCAAAACAGTTAGATAATTTCACTTTATTTTAGCAAAAGTTTCCTTTTAAAGGCACATTACACCCTCAGATATGACTTTCATATGTCCATGCAGTTGTGTAGTAGACCCCTCTTGCATAACACTTGCCCACCCCTTCTAGCGCCACCACAGTTCACACCCTTTTTCTTGGTTTCCAAACCCAATGACGACTAGATGAAACAGGATTATAATTTGCCACCGGCACGAAATTCTCACGGAAGTGAAGTGGTTTTTCTTACCAGAGTTTTCCATGAGTAGGCCCCAATATCGTGCTATCTCTATCACCGGTGAGGCTGTTTCCCTAATCCCTAGTGTGTTCAGCTTCAGCCGCTCACCTCCGGAGAATGACGGTGTGTGAATGAAAACACACCGCTCTCAATTTCTTTTATACCCTACCCTTTATCAACTGGTTATCATCAATTTTGTTTACCGTGAGAATTTTGTGCCGGTGGCAATTTATAATCGTCTCTAGATGAACGGATGAATCGCAACCGCGTTTTCGATTTTCACTCCTTTGCCGGTCCTCCCACTTGGGTCAAGTAAACTATCCGTAACGCTTGGCGTACTCCCAGTTGGGTCCCGCCCTCTTTCCCCGGTGCTGGCGCTTTTTCAGTCGAGTCCCACACACTTTCCCCGGCGCTTGGGGCACTCCCAGTTGGGTCCCTCACGCTTTCTTCGGCGCTTGGCGCACCCGAAGTTGGGTTCCTCACACGTTCCCCGGCGCTTGGCGCGTTCCCAGTTGGGTCCCGCACATTTTCTCCGGCGCTCGGCGCTTTTTAATCGGGGTCCCGCACACGTTCCCCGTCGCTTGGCGCTTTTTCAGTCAGGTCCCACACACGTTCTGTGGGGTTTGGCACACTTCCAGTTAGATCCCGCCCACTTTTCCCGGCCCTTGGCGCACTCCTAGTTGGGTCCCGAACACGTTCCCCGGCGCTCGGCGAAATTTAAGTTGGGTTCCGCGCAGGTTCCCTGGCGCTTGGCGCGCTTCCAGTCAGGTTCCACACACGTTCTGTGGCGCTTGGCACATTTCCGTTGGGGTTCCGCACGCTTTCGCCGGCGCTTGGCGCACTCTTGGTTGGGTCTCGCACTCTCTCCCCTGCGCTTTGCGCATTTTCATTCGGGTCCTGGCGCTTGGCGCACTTTCAATCGGATCCTACACACGTTTTGTGGCGTTTGGCACACTTCCAGTCGGACCCCGCACAATAAACGGTGTGCATACGGTTCCTGATGGACGTAAAGGAGACCTACTCTAACGCTTGCAATCAATTCGCTCTTATCACGATGCCACTCCATTTCTCTCAATTGGCCAACCATGTTTCTCATCATTCAAAAGTTTCACCGGACTCTCTCACACACACACACACACACACACACACACACACACACACACACACACACACACACACACACACACACACACACACACACACACACACACACACACACACACACACACACACACACACACACACACACACACACACACACACACACACACACACACACACACACACACACACACACACACACACACACACACACACACACACACACACACACACACACACACACACACACACACACACACACACACACACACACACACACACACACACACACACACACACACACACACACACACACACACACACACACACACACACACACACACACGCAGACACACACAGACACACACACACACAGACACACAGAAACACATTTTGAAATTCACTAATTTTCCAATATCTCGAGAACCACAAAGCAGATTTTTCTGAAACTTGGGCAGTGTTAAGAACCTTTACTGCTCTACATTTTGTGAAAATGCCAAGTTTGGAACTATCTTCCAAACCGAGATTCTGTAACGAGGGGTGTGGGCAGAAGCAATCCTTTTCCAAATCAGGTGCGCGCTTGGCGCGCACCACAATTGTTAGAACTATCTCCATTCGCAGCTCAGCAGAGCTTTTTCATATCAAATTCATGTAATCGAAGCGGCTGCTCTGCCAAGGAATGGGGCGGCGGAAACGAAATAATGAGTATGTAAAACTGCTTTGTTCCACTGATGTGAAAGTGCCCATATGGAATGGAAGGTAGTTTCTGACTGTGCAGTTTTTAGTTAGTTTCATTCGAAAGCGAAGAACTGCGAGCAGAGTCTGCATCCGGCTGTAGGCCAGGAGGCTTTAATGATTATCGACCGGGCTGGCTACGTCTCAGCAACCAACTATAACCGGGGCCTAAAGCCCCTGTCAGAGTTGGTCGAGAAAATCACCGTGGACAGCCCGGTCGATACGTATGAGAAATATGGACAATGGAGGTTGCAAAAAACACCCGGTGTATCCAGAAGTGTCTGACGCGGTCAATATGAATGAATTATGTGGAACGATATCATGTATATCATTCATTTCTTAGCTTATATCATGTGATCACCGGTCGTGTCAGCCACATCGGGTGATTTTTCTGAGATAGTTTTATAACAGATTAGGTCAGTGATTCTTGTGACCACAGGAAGGGGACTGATCTAGTGGGGAGATGAAGAGGTCTTTGTTCGAAATTCTTGGATAGGATATTACTGCGTAATATCAAGAAAAAGTGAACAATTCTGTAAAAAAGGGGTCTTCCAAGCAAAAGTGGTTTGGTTCGCATTACAAATGTTTCAGCAAAGAGGGAACAATAGGAAAGTGGGATAGAGAGAGAGTCTAGAAAAAAATGGAAAATATCTTCCAAAGCTCTTTCCTTTGTCGGCACTTCTAAACAGCGGAAACAAACCGTTGTGGCATTTCACGAGGAAGAATTGAATGGTTTCTTAAAACAATTTGACATCATCTCCTCTTTTAATGATATGCATATATACATATTTTATCGGCACTCACATAATCAAAGTCCTTTATGGAGTCAAAAGCGCTTCCTCTTGGAGAACCGCAACGGTTTGTTTCCGCTGTTTAGAAGTGCCGACAAAGGAAAGAGCTTTGGAGGATATTTTCCATTTTTTGTAGACTCTCTATCCCACTTTCCTATTGTTCCCTTTTTGCTGAAACATTTGTAACGCGAACCAGACCACTTTTGCTTGGAAGACCCCTTTTTACAGAATTAAGATGGTTTTTGCCTGCTAAGTAGCATGGCACATACCGTAACCTACAGTAAACCTCAGAATTTCGACAAACGGATCCCGAATTCGTGTTCAGCACCCTAGAGAACCCGTACGTACAAGTTCTTGAGCAAAATGCGGAATTTTTTTTTCAAAACACAGAACATATCATGAGGGGTGGGTGCCCTTACCATGCCGGCAGGCTTAGCAAAACGCTCATAATTTTTTGCAGAGTGGTTTCAAGCGGCTGCGGAGATCGCACTCGGATTCCACGTCCAAAACCGTTCCAGGAAAGTACATTTCATCCGGAATGGCCCGGCTAACTAAAAGTAAGCCGGTTAGATACTGACACCAAAGTAAGGGTGGAGGTCTTGAAAGGTGACTTGTTCAATGAATGCACACCATCGGCCCGGTGTTCCTTATGAGATTATCAGGGAACTATTAGCTTTCTAATTTTTCTAATATTTGTTGAATGTGAGGCATTGTTCCCGGGTGGGGGCGCTGACGTGGTAAGAAATAGCCGAAAACTTTGACAGACACACAGACATGCAGTCGCTTTATATGCGGATAAAATTGTGCTTTTTTTAAAACACTGGTATTTTTCCAATCTTCTTCTTTATTGGCGCAGATTAACACCCACCTGATAAAATATAATAATAGCACAAATCAATAATTAAAACCAAGCAACGAAGCAAGTACATACTTAGATCAGCCAACAAAGAAAAAAATCAAGAAATCTGTAATAAAAGATCAATCGACTTCGTGAAAAACCTCCGATTTTACTAAATGGGTAGCTAAACGTTTGAACGTAGTCGGGGACAAGTGCATCATATCCTGATATAAGAACGTAAAGACCACCCGAACATTGCTCGACACGACGCGTTCGCGTCACGGTTTTCGTAAACAAAATTGATGATAACCGATTGGTAAGGCCTAGTGCATACTTCTCGCGACGGGCGACGCGACATAGTGTTTGTCATAGAAATCGAACGAAAGTCGATAATGCTGATATGCACCGTCGCGCGTCGCGGTAAGTATGCACTAACAATAAGCCTAAAGGATAGGGTATAAAAGAAGTGGAGAGCGGTGTGTCTTCATTCACATACCGTCCTTCTCCAGAGGTCAACAGTTGAGGATCTGCCTGGACTAGGAAGTAGGATAACAGCACGACCGGTGATCAAGATATAACAAAATCGGAGTAAAAACCAAGAAAAGTATAGAGCCGTGACGCGACCGCGTCGTGTCGGGCAATGTTCGGTTGGCCCTTACTTTCTTAACCTTC
Organism: Aplectana chamaeleonis; assembly: GCA_029168955.1. Classification (NCBI taxonomy): domain Eukaryota; kingdom Metazoa; phylum Nematoda; class Chromadorea; order Rhabditida; family Cosmocercidae; genus Aplectana; species Aplectana chamaeleonis. The sequence continues at coordinate 215,253 of JAPDOI010000686.1, forward strand.
ATTTCCCCTCTACTCGCAGTTTTCTGTATCACTATCATAAAAGTGGTGCGGTTTTTAGAGTGATATCTTCATTTTCATGGTTGAATTTTTTAAACAACCGCTTCGCATCCACGATTGTGATGACTGCGAGTAGCTTGGAAATGAAGGGTATATATCGTGATCGAAAACCCTTTTAAAGACAGTGTTCACGATGATTTTCGTCCCCGAGTTTCTCACTTAAACAATGCGTTGGCCTCCAAGTGTTACCAAAATTACGAAGAAATGGTGAGAAACGCATTAAAACGTCATATTTCAGTGGCATTATTCTATAACATGGACTAGTTGTCCGATTGGATGAACATGTTCATGGTGGTTGTCACCGGTGGAAAATTGGGTCATTCGAAAATAAACGAATATTTAATGCAAAGCAGGATTAGTTAAAACACTCAGGAGAGAATGGATCAATAGAGAGTAGAGAATTGCAAGGGATGGGTCCACAAAAGGTTTCATCGTCACAACAAACAGTTCCTGTGATACTTAAAGGCACAGTCCAACCTCAGAGGTAATTTTTGATATTTTGGTCCGGTCGCCGTCTATAGCAACCCTGCCAAGCGCGAAATCTCAATTCGCTCAAATAAGCGAGAAAAAGCTAGGAAAAAGTTGACCACGCCCCCTTGAAAGAAAAAATGGGCAACGCTCCCTGGCAGGTTTCCGACCTCAATAATGAAGAGACGCGCGAATAATTTTATTCAAAATCTATGTTCTTCCTTTTATTTTCGGTCTGGCTTTATATTGTGACCTGCTTCGGAATGATGGCTGCGAATAACGAGAAAATACAGGTTCGAGACAACTCGTCCACGAACTTCTACCAGTCCAAATTCAAAATTTTTGAGGAGCCCTCACTCAGTTCGCAGTGAGTTCTGAGCGATTCTGGAGACACCATTGTGATCAGTGTGAAATTTTCTCCAAGACAGGCAGAAAACCGAAAAATCGGTTATGAGCTTGGACTGTGGCTTTAAAGGCACAGTCCAACCTCAGAGGCAATTTTTGATATTATGGTCCGGTCGCAGCCTATAGTAACCCTGCCAAGCGCGAAATCTCAATTCGCTCAAATAGGCGAGAAGAAGCTAGGAAAAAGTCGGCCACGCCCCTTGAAAGAAAATGGGTAACGCCCACTGGCGGGTTTCCGACACCTCAATAGGGAAGAGACGCGCGAATCATTTTATTCAAAACCTATGTTCTTCGATTTGTTTTCGTTATGGCTTTATATTGTGGCCTGCTTCAGAACGACGGCTGCGAATAACGAGAAAATGCAGGCCCGAGACAACTCGTCCGCGAACTTCTAGCCGTTCAAAATCGAGATTTTCAAGGAGCCGTAACTCCGTTCGTAGTGAGTTCTGAGAGATTCTGGAGGCACCGTTGTGATCAGCGTGAAATTTTCTCCAAGATAGGCGGAAAAACCGAAAATCGATACTGAGGTTGGACTGTGCCTTTAAAGGCAGTGTTCACGATAAAAATCGTTTTTCTGTTTTTCCGTCTATCTTGATTACGGTCCCATGCTGATTCCAATGATGTCTCTGAAATCGTACAAGACCTTCTGGGAACGGAGTTATGGTCCCTCAAAAATTGAGCTGAGGAAACATGGTGGACGAGTTGTCCGAGGCTTGTAACTTCCGTCTTTTGCAGCCCGATGTATGCGAGCTGACCTGAGTAAAGAGAGAAGCTGAGAATGAAGGGAAGAACGAGGCTAATGATTGGAAATCATCGCCTATCTCACGATCTCGAGCATTCATTTGTTGACGTCGGTGGGCGTGTGTTGCGCTTTTAGGGTTTGCATTGCGCTCGAAGTGGCAACTTCGGGCTCTTTTGGAGCTTCTCCTGACTCGTTGGCATGCGTTCTTTCAACGTCGACGTTACAGTGTGCCCCTCCATTACCCATTCCTAGTGGTAAAAGAAACACATTTTTTATCAGGAACACTGCCTTTAAGAGGCGGGGTGATACCTAAGGATTTCTTGTACTTCTGGTGCGTTTTTCTCAATTTCTACGTCATTTTAGTTCTACCCGGTGGCCTCAATCATTATTGCGAATTGTCTCAAAATTGAAGATTATCGTGAACACTGCCTTTAAACAAAGGTACTACTCTAATAGAAAAGAACTGCGACCTAATTTGAGATTTGGCTAACGGAAGCTTCATTTTTGTGCTCTCACCCCTTATTCTAGGGGTCCGTACCAGGGGTGTGCGTTAATCAAAAATAATTTTTTCGTTAAGCGTTAATCGTTGATTTTTGAGAAAAAAACCGCGTTAACCCGTTAATGCGTTAACACGTTAATTTTCCACTTCGTTAAAAAATTTCTATACTGTACTTGACCACAAGGAAAATCCATAAATCACCAGAGGTCCCAGGAAAAAAATGTAAAATAAACCTTCCATTGACGCCAGCAGGACGTCGTGGACAGCACGTACGGCTCCAGGAGCCATAGGCACGGCCTCGTGGGAAGTACCGTATTTCCTGTTATTGAATACCACCCTCTATTTCAACCCCTCCCTCCAATCGAACCCCCTTTCGATGGAAGTTGAAGAGCAGGACAACCTCCTCTATTAGAGCTCCCCTTCAGCTGGAAAGACATTGGAGACCCATTCTTAGCGGACGTGAACTGCTACGCGCTGCTCGAGATGTCGACACCCATAAGCTTGTTGACCATTTCGAAGAAATTGGTCTTGAGAAGGACTTAAAGGCACATGACACCCAAAAAATTATTTTTCGGATTCCATTCTTATCTTGGAGAGCCACTCTCTGATCACAATGGTATCTCTGAAATCGTCCAAGACCCCCTACGAATGGAGATATGGCTCCTTTAAAATGCCTGCATTTTGAGGGAGGCTTGTATTTCTCTTCATTCGCAATCGCTGCACGCGAGCAAAACAGGATGAGGAGATAGACCGGAAATGGACCGAAGAACGACGACATGTTGAGAATTCATCCATCCATTTAGCCGCTATCGACTTCGTAAATCTGGTAGGGGGTCGGGCCTGTGGTGGTGAGCTCTTGCATTTGGCACGTGTTTTACAGGAGGGGTATCCTACACAATCAAACAAAAATCACAAAATTCATGTCTGAGGGTGAACTGTGCCTTTAAACAATGACTTTATTGATGATGATCTCTTGAAGCTCGCCGAGTAATTCATTATTGTACCATTTTGATTTGCATAATAAACTTGTTTGCCCATATTGACCCTCGAATAGTCGGTTGAAAATTAGAACCTCCTACTCTATTTAACCCCTCCCTCTAATTGAACCTCCCTTTTGGAGGTTGAAAAATAGTACACCCGGGTGTTCAATTGCAGGAAATACGGTATGTAGGGCTTCAGATGACGTCGTTAGGACGTCGTGAAACGTGGGTGGGGCTTCATATGACGTCATGACGTGGAATACGGGTGGGCTTCAGGTGACGCGGCCAGGATTTCGTGGAAAATGGGTAGGCCTTCAGATGATGTCATGGAAAGTAGGTAGGGCATCAGATGACGTCAGCAGCATGTCATGGAAAGTGGGCAGGGCTTCAGATGGTGACGTCAGGACGTCGTGGAACGTGTGCCAGCGCTCAGATAGCGTCAGCGGGACGTCGTGAAAAATGGGGTGCGTCGCGTACTAGAAAGTCAGTAGCGCTTTATGTAGAGCATGCGACGCATGGTAGAAACTAAGTAGCGCCTCATGTGGAGTGTACACCGCGTGGTGCACTCCTTAGAGAGCGTGCGCCGCTTGCTAGAAAGTGAGTGGCCTTCAGCCCCCGCTCCCAACCCTCATTTCATAGCTTTCTCAACTGTAGAGAAGTAGATTAGGCCTCAAATTTCCTGTTCGAAACACGAAGTCGAATTCTACGATATTGAGAAGAAATAACTAAAATAGTTGAACAATGGCATGGGAAACGTTGGGGTCAGCGATACATTTCACAACAAGCAAAAATTGACGACACAAGCCGACGCGACTTGCACGGCCCCAGTTTTTAAATCTGGGCCCGTAGTAAACCCCCAGTGCGCTGAGATGAGCTCACTGCATGCGGACAACTTGTGCGGGGAGGCATGGCCGCATCAATCGAACCGTCACACGGTTAGCGATGGCTGGTCTCCCTGCGGGTGGAAATGGTGGCCGCACGGCTGGCTCGACGCACTTGTGGTGCGAAGAGGGTCACCTCCGCGCCTGCTGGCAGCTGTTGGGGCAAGGAGAAATAGCACAGGTTGCACGAAGACGCAGCGCTGCTGTCATTTGAACCCCGTGAGTTCCCCCCTTGCAACTTACGGCTCTCGCATGACGGTCGTCGCTTTCCGCAGGTTTGCGTTCCACATTCTCGTACAGAAAGCCGAAATAACGGCCAAAATCAATTCACTGAGTGGGTGGATCTTCTGCGAGCGCAAAACAGCTGATGGCAGCCGTATTTTTTCAATATCAGTCTAGTATTTCATTCCTATTGTACAAAGGTGAGTTTTCTAGCATAAGAAGATGTTCTTGTAAGTATTTTGGTGTTTTCGTACTCATGTGTGGGACTGTACTTGATTTGGGGAGGGTTCCTTTGTTTTTTTCATTTTCTTCCGGTAAACAGTTACTAAACAGTTGGGTTCTTTTTGCACTGTGTGATGGACATTATGGAACGTTATCCATTCTGCAGTTTTCTGTTGCTTGCTGAACTCCTTTTATTAAAGCAAATCGATTTATAGAGCTGTGAGGGCGTTGAAATATTCGGGTTTTCATTTTTTTCGGCCTATCGGCCCACGACATTCGAATATTTAGCAACAAGAAAATCATCCAACAGTACTCATGATTTAATTAGAATTCATTCGAAAATTCGTTCGACCATGGTAATAAATATTCGAGTATTCGATTTGAATGGAGGTCAGGTTTTCGACATTATTAATTTGAAAAAATGCAGAGGTCTTGTATGATGAATGCATGCAATTGGATTATTTTACGAGGTCTCATTCGAAAAAGTTATTCTATCATTAATATTCAAAAGGCCTTATAATTTCGGGATTTGCCAATCCATTCGGGATTTTCTAAACGGGAATATTCGAATTGCTGGATCATCCTGGGTGTCCTAAAATACGATATTCGAAATATACATTTATTCGAAAGCTCAAGAACATCGAAAACTAGAATAAGGTTTTTCTTTATCGTGAACGTAGCCTTTAAGTCTGAAATCAGAGAAGTTTTCATTCGCTATGATGTCCGCTCCAGTTCAAAAATGTGGGACCACTGGACATTTTCAAGGATAAATTTATTAAATCTGGGAATTCGGTTTAGCCTGGCGCTAGTCCCTCAACATGGGCTCGTCATACTACCATAATTAGATTTTTGAACAGAAAAGGTCTAACACGCAAATTATAAGTTCAGAGCGGATCAGCTCACCCAGCGTTCATCCCACAATACCAGAAACAACTCAAACGACCCCTAAACAAGAACAGTAGTGAGAAGCAAAAAAAACCCTATCCCAAAACGGATTCAGTCTCCACCATGCCTACCGAAACCTTACAGATAATTATCGAAACAACTTCCCATGCAAAGAACTACTCTTGATACTGCAGGAAGACAACACAAGAGATAAAACATGAATACTTAACGTGCATACAAATGATTTATGAAGACCTAGTGCAAGTTCATACGCCATCCCTCGTCAGATATGCAGTCGAATGTCAAAAATTAGCAGTATTTTTAGGACCCCATATAGCAAGCAAGCCGCGGTAGCAGGGCTGCGACCGCGGCTTGCTTGCTACATATATGGGGTCCTAAAATTCCCTTAATTGGCAACACTTGTTTCTCCCAGGTAGACTCTGTTTCAGTTCAAGTGAACTCCTGTTTTCAATTATCACAGCGCGGAGCGGTGTATTTTTCATCGGAACCTCCTTATCACTAGTTATATTTTACTGGTGATAATCGAATATTTCACTGGTGATATTTCTGCTGGTGATAATCTAAATCCACAGGTCTCTAGGGGTTTTTTCGAGTCTAACGATATGCTCCTCAAACTCTAAACGGCCCAAATTACGTGACTGGACGAAATTTCAATAAGCCACACAATACCTGCACCGTTTCACACGAAGTAGTAAAGTACTAGCATAATAAATTATGCAAAAACATTCCCGTAGTGAAGATAGAAAATTCCACATGTCGTTCTGCCCTCCACTCCATCTAACACATTTATTGCACAGTCAAGCACTCTTTGGTGAAAGGCATGCATTACAATTTATTTGCAAAACGTTCCGACTTGAGGGGATTCGATCTTGAGACGCGCCCGCCCAAGCCCTCGTCGGTAACCACTAGGCCATGCGTCGCATACGTTAACTCTCATGTCCACTCTTTGTGACCACTTGCCTTTCTCATTGAGTGAAGACCTCTCGCCTGCCATTGATCGCTCATCACTGTATCTGTCGATTGCACATGGTCGATGAGGCACCTCAGCGCGCCGCCGTCTTGTCATCTCAGCGCGGAAGGGGGGTTTACTACGGGCCCTGTCCTTAAAGCAGGTCAATCAGTGCCATGATTCCACTGCAATTAACGAACTCAAATTAATGTGATTTTAGGAGTTTTTCGTTAAGCCTAGTTTTGACTGCATCGCTGCTGTTTTTCATCGCAGCGATTTTGCACCCGCTGCTGCAGCGATGTAGCAGCGGCAGCGATTCTGTTCATAGTGCATAGGCCCACGGATGATAGAAGAAATTCAATTAATCAGTGAATTTAATGGCTGGTGTTCATCAATAACGCGTTTCAACTCGAAAACACTGATCTTGTCATGTGAAATAGTCAACGTTCACTAGACGAAACGTGTCATTTGCTGGCAATCGCTCCATCGCTGCCATTTTGGCCGCGATGGAGCGATGGTCAGCGACCATTGAGAATCGCTCTTCAAGCAGCGATGCAGTAAAACATAGGATTTCGTCGCCGCGACCCAGCGATGTAGGACGTTTGCCACGAAGCGATCACAATTGGAGCGGCTTTCCATTACGCGCGATGGAAAAGGAACAGTTGTCCCTCGCATGGCCGCAGCGACCACCTGCAGTCAAAACTAGGCTTTAAGCGTTAATCGTTAATTTTCTGAAATAAACCGTGTTAACCCGTTAATGCGTTAACACGTTAACGTTATAACGCACAGCCCTGGTCCGTACCATTGGGCACCCAAAAAGGGTTTGCCGCCAGTACCAGTGGGCACGTTTTACGGTGGGGAGAGAGATAATTGCACCCCACCTCGTTGGAGACGGCAGATCGTCGACGCCGCGTCGCGGAGAAGACTGTCGCGCTTGCGGAGAGCGGGATTGAGCTCCGTCTCGAGCTGCTATCAGGGGTAATGACGGTGAAACTTGGCACAAAAACTCCAGCATACCTGAGCTTCACCCTCAAGCTGTTATATCTTAAAGCCTCACGTTTGAAACCTTGAAATTCTTCTAGAAAGTGAAATTTTTAGTTCCTTTGTTTACTGACTAAATATTCAGTAGAATTGTGTCCTTGGGATTGAACAAGATTCCGAACCAGTCAGCTTCAGGTGAAACCGAAATTTAAAAATTTCAACCAAAAATTTCCAATTTCTGGTTTCAAGACCAGCCATGAGGTTTGAATGCGTCGTTGAGATTCTGAAAGGTTCCGAACTGGTCAGCTTCACGCAGAAGCTGAAATTTAAAAATTTAAATTTTTATCCTGAAGACCGAAAAAATCAATTTACTTGTTGCAGGACTGATCATGAGGTTCGAATATGTCGTTGAGATTCTACCAGGTTCCGAATTGATCAGCTGCACGCAGAAACTGATATTAGAAAATCTCAAAATTCTCTGAGGACCAATTTCCGGTTTTATGACCTGTCACGAGGTTGGAATACGCTGCTTAAGGAGTACCAGGCTTCAAACTGAACCCATCCAATCGTTTATTCAGAATAGGTTTTCGCGCAACGCCGAATCGTGGAACATTAGCGAATTCGATAATAAAAAATTTATCAAATGTTAGAAAGGTTATTATTCTCTGGGTCGTATTCCGATATCTACCAGATAACTTATTTTTATTAATATTTGCTGGTCGTCGTGGGGTAATATGCGGTGTGAATTAACATGCCATCGAGGTTGACCTTATACAGCGTTTATGGGCTGATGAGGACCTGCGGTGCAGTTGACGCTGAGTCTTGGACTGTCCATTATACATTCCATCCGATGGCCAAAATGGCGTCGGATCGGATTTTCGGATATTGCCGATTTTGCAAAACCGACTCATCGGATAAATCGGATACTGTCCCAAACGAGAATTTCGGATAACGGATCCTATCCGAAACCAGAATTTTTGATCGGATCGGATATCGGATATCCGATCGGATAAAATCGGATTCACCGGATAATTTGGATGAAAAAACGGATAAGAAAATTTTTTTAGTAGTACCGTGGATTCAACCCCGTGTATTCAAGCAAATACATTCTGTAGCCACGAGCATATGCGTCGCGGTCCGGTGTGTGTCGCGCTCGCGGCGAACACTAAAAAACCCCCACCGTTTAGAGTAGTCTTCAGCGCTTTGAAGGAGTAAATGGCTATCATCTGTGACGAGAAATGAACGCAGGAAAGCAAATTATGCCCCTGGACATGTCAGTTTACTTGGTTTCACCCTAAAGCAGGGATGTCGCGTCGCCGCGCAACTCGTCGCGCGCGACGCTCGCCAACCGCGACGCGGCACGCACGGGTGAGAAACTTCGCCCTCCCCTGCATCCGGTGAGAGCTCATAACTGACCAAAAAGAAGACCTGCAACAGAATCATGGTTTAGCGGGGCGTTGCGACCAATCTCGGTAGGGCTACGACCCCTTACCCTGTTAAACGAAACCTTGGAAAAAAATCCGAATTCGTTACGAACTTCCCCGTCTGGGTAAAAATTGAGCTAGAAAATTATATGATCCCTGCAGAATTAACGCTGTCGCAGCAAGGGGGGCACCGTGCAATCGTACATAGCTAAGCCCATTTTCCCGTGCCGCCGCATCATGAGTACACCAACCGAGGGTTTCCCTACCCTCCTGAATTCAAGTCGTTTGATTACGACACGGAAAAATGGGTAGGGACAAGTGCGAAACCGAAGCAAGGCTAAATCTTTTTTGCACACTTCCTCTGTTATCTTCAACATAACTGAAGGACACAACATCAATTAATTTTAACACAAAACTACGGGTTGCGGAACGTGCCATATATTTGACGGTAGAGCGCGTCCCCGCCGTTGCACCGTCAACCCGTTTTCCACCGCCAAATAACCGTCTCCGTGTATTGAATTTCTCTCCATCGGCGGTACAACCAACAATTCGACTCCTCCCCGTTTTTGGTCCCGCCGTCGCACCGACAAGCCTTTTTATCCGCAGAACAACCGTCAGCGTGTCTGAGTCCAACTGCAGAACGTCACCCGAGTTATGAACACAGATTCGTGTTTTAAGAAAGCGTCCGAACAAAAGACATCCCTCCGAAACCTGTCCATAAAAATTGCAAATACAACACTTTTTTGTCTTCCTGAGAGCTCAAAATAATTTTTGTGCCATCATCAGGAGCGCTTTTAATTATTTCGCAGAATCATATAAAATGTAGAAACGCTTACACTTCCCCTTTACACTTAGTGTGGATGGCTTTTGATGGCAATAATGTATCATGAGATTGAACAAATTGAATTAATACCGCAAATTGCAAGTTTTTCCCGCATCTACGAAACTGCAAAACTCTTGCAAAACGACTTGCAAAACGAAATAGGGCATCTCCACTTCACGAAATACCCCTTATCACATGTTATGCAGTTATTTTGTGATATTATGACCCCTTCATCGTAAAATATTTGTTCAATATGCATGTAGTGAAGCGTCAAAATCCAATCCTCACACATGCTTAATCAGCGATTCCGCAACCGTCAATAGCGCGCTCTACTGCGAATTCGCGCGACCTCTACGCGACCGCGTTCGGAGCTGGCTGTTACGGCGGGCGCAATTCCATCCGTTTTTCATCCGAAATTATCCGATATTCATCCGAAATCATCCGATTTTTATCCGAAAATATCTGATTTTCATCCGATCGATTATCCGTTTTTTATCCGATTATCCGGTTTTCTGATCGGATCCTTCGATTTTCACTTTTCCGGATATAGGATAATTCGGATATCGTGTTTTTTCGTCTGATCGGATTTCGGATCAATCCGAAATCGCCATTTTGACGTCGGATCGGATTTCGGATAATTATCCGATCGGATTATCCGACCCGGATATCCGAAACCGACTCCGTCGGATGGAATGTATACTGTCCATTATACATTCCATCCGATGGCCAAAATGGCGTCGGATCGGATTTTCGGATATTGCCGATTTCGCAAAACCGATTCATCGGATAAATCGGATACTGTCCCAAACGAGAATTTCGGATAGCGGATCCTATCCGAAACCAGAATTTTTGATCGGATCGGATATCGGATATCCGATCGGATAAAATCGGATTCACCGGATAATTCGGATGAAAAAACGGATAAGAAAATTTTTTAGTAGTACCGTGGATACAACCCCGTGTATTCAAGCAAATACATTCTGTAGCCACGAGCATACGCGTCGCGGTCCGGTGTGTGTCGCGCTCGCGGCGAACACTGAAACCCCCCCCCCCCCACCGTTTAGAGTAGTCTTCAGCGCTTTAAAGGAGTAAATGGCTATCATCTGTGACGAGAAATGAACGCAGGAAAGCAAATTATGCCCCTGGACATGTCAGTTTACTTGGTTTCACCCTGAAGCAGGGATGTCGCGTCGCCGCGCGCAACTCGTCGCGCGCGACGCTCGCCAACAACGACGCGGCACGCACGGGTGAGAAACTAGTCCTCCTGCAACCGGTGAGAGCACATAACTGACCAAAAGACCTGCCACAGAATCATGGTTTAGCGGGCCGTTGCGACCAATCTCGGTAGGGCTACGACCCTTACCTTGTTAAACGAAACCTTGGAAAAAATCCGAATTCGTTACGAACTTCCCCTTCTGGGTAAACATTGAGCTTGAAAATTATATGATCCCTGCAGAATTAACGCTGTCGCAGCAAGGGGGCCACCGTGCAATCGTACATAGCCACGCGCATTTTCCCGTGCCGCCGCATCATGAGTACACCAACCGAGGGTTTCCTACCCTCCTGAATTCAAGTCGTTTGATTACGACACGGGAAAATGGGTAGGGACAAGTGCGAAACCGAAGCAAGGCTAGTTCTTTTGCACACTTCCTCTGTTGTCTTCAACATAACTGAAAGACACAACATCAATTAATTTTAACACAAAACTACGGGTTGCGAACGTGCCACATATTTCACGGTAGAGCGCGTCCCCGCCGTTGCACCGTCAACCCGTTTTCCACCGCCAAATAACCGTCTCCGTGTATTGAATCTCCCTTTATCTGCGGTACAACCAACAATTCGACTCCTCCCCGTTTTTGCTCCCGCCGTCGCACCGACAAGCCTTTTACCCCGCCGAACAACCATCAGCGTGTCTGAGTCCAATTGGAGAACGTCACCCGAGTTATGAACACAGATTCGCGTTTTAATAAAGCGTCCGAACAAAAGACATTCCTCCGAAACCTGTCCGTGAAATTTACAAATACAACACTTTTTTGTCTTCCTGAGAGCTCAAAATCATTTGTGTGCCATCATCAGGAGCACACTTATTTCGCAGAATCATATAAAATCTGGAAACGCTTACTCTTCCCTTTTACACTTAGTGTGGATGGCTTTTGATGGCAATAATGTATCATGAGATTGAACAAATTGAATTAATACCGCAAATTGCAAGTTTTTCCCGCATCTAAGGCCCCCGGAAGACTTGGTCGAAAACCGACCGAGTCCGGCTAAGTCCGGGGCAGAAAAACCGACCTTCTCAAGCAATCGCGGGGGTCGGTGGCAGGTTAAAACGCCCCTTTTGCAATGAAATTGATCGGATCTGGCTGATCAGCGGAGGTTTCGGCATGACTCATAACTGCCGAAGTTTTCGTGGTAATGTCTCATAAGTGGCGGAGTTTTCGGGTCAATGTGTTGCAGTTTCTGCACTGTTTTTCCCTGACACTCTCTCGTGTAGAGCGCGGAAATGGCAGCCCACAATGTATACGCTGCGCTTGGATGTGAGGTGTTTGTGCTTGTCATGGTTGACATTGTTCGGAATATCGACGCTCTGGCGGGATGTAGGTGGCAGGTTGAATCGCCAGTGCTGCCTCTCGACCTGCACGCGGAGTTTTCGGCATGATTGGGGGAGTTTTCGGGCTTAGCCCGCCCCTTTTTTCGTTTCGAGCGGCAGCACGCTACCTGTTCAACTCCCCTCAACCGGCCACCGAGCCCAGCGAGTGTGTGAGTTGGTGCAATGGATCTGCCCGTGTGCGAACGTGAAACACCCGTATCGACTGGGTGGATTGCGGTTGCAATGAGTCGGTCGCATTCGGACTCAGTGGGTTGATTTTTCTGCACCCGACTGTCACTATTTCGGTGCGTATCGACCGGGTGGGACTCAGTTCATCGACCATCTCTGACGGCGGCCTAAGGACTTGCAAAACGAAATAAGGCCTCTCCACTTCACGAAATACCCCTATCACATGTTATGCAGTTATTTTGTGATATTATGTCCCCTTCATTATAAAATATTTGTATTTGTTCAATATGCATGTAGTGAAGTGTCAAAATCCATTCCTCACACATGCTTAATCAGCGATTCCGCAACCGTCAATAGCGCGCTCTACTGCGAATTCGCGCGACCTCTACGCGACCGCGTTCGGAGCTGGCTGTTACGGCGGGCGCAATTCTATCCGTTTTTCATCCGAAATTATCCGATATTCATCCGATAATTATCCGATTTTTATCCGAAAAAATCCGATTTTTATCCGATCGATTATCCGTTTTTTATCCGATTATCCGGTTTTCTGATCGGATCCTTCGATTTTCACTTTTCCGGATATCGGATAATTCGGATATCGTGTTTTTTCGTCTGATCGGATTTCGGATCAATTCGAAATCGCCACTTTGATGTCGGATCGGATTTCGGATAATTATCCGATCGGATTATCCGACCCGGATATCCGAAACCGACTCCGTCGGATGGAATGTATACTGTCCATGTTTCTACGATGTCACAACGAGACTGGAGAGGGTAGCAGACGTCTATGCAACTAAATTATGACGTTTTCTGGCGATTTTCAAGTAGGCTCCTGTGTTGAGTTCGCTTTATCCATATCACAATTTAATATTCATTCACAATACACACATTTTCAGTCACAATCGAACCTTTCAGGTGAAATTTTCTATATATTTATTCTGCGAATGCATTTTTCATCATTGCATTATCTCACTGAACATTTATTCAAGAAATCAAAAAAAAAAAACTTCTCCATCCGTCTTATAGGTTCTGCTTCCGTAAAAATTGATTGCTTTCGATTTACACATTTAAATCTAATATGCGGTTTCAGCGCTTCTTATATTAGTTCCCCATAGGCTTGCGACCGAATATAATATTTTTTCGTGTAATATCAAATACGAATAATTTGAATATTCGAGTACTCGATTTTTCGAATCATTCGAAAATTTCAATTTTTTTCAAATTTTAAAAAGTTCCGGTTTTTAAATATTCTTCTGATTTCGGGAACTAAACTACTCAGTATTCCTAATACTCCATTCGTTCGGGAGTTCAAAAAATCAGTTTTTCTCTTATTATTGTGTTCATTCGGAAAACTGGATTTTTGGCATTTTAAATAATCGCCCAGATTCGGGTCACGAGATTCGTATATTCAGCCTTCGAGAAAAAATGTAAAAAGTTTTTTTCTAGTTATCCGGAAATGATTAAAGAATTCGAATATAATAAGTTTAAAAAATCTGAATAAAGTTCCCGAATATTCATTTCAATCGAATAGATTACACGTTTTTAATATTTAAAAAAACGCGTTATCCAAAAAATCAATCACTCGAAAGTTTTGAAAACGCCCCATTCGAATTCATTCGCTCAAATGGGAAATTTAAAAGGGGGCTGTATTTGAAAAGTCTGAAATTTGAGAACTTTAGGTTTTAAAGGAAAGTTTCTTTACTTGGCGATCATGTAATTGTCCATACTTGATGTATATTCCTGTACATATGAACTTTATATACGTATTAGTATAATTTCTTGAAGAAGGGATTATTTGAATGATTCATTCATTCGTTTTTTTTTCTAAAAAATACAATATTCACCCTTTGCTTTCGAATGTGAAATCCGAAAGCGTTCTAAATTTATGGAATGCAACAAAAGTTAGACATGTGAAGAACATTTTTCGAGTCATTAAGTCGGTTTTTAGACAAATGGTCAGTGAGATTGCGCCATGATGAAGAAGTGCATCTGTAGAACAAATGTCCAGAGAATTTCACTTTCACCGAAAGGTTTGATTGTGACAGAAAATGTGTGTAGTGTGATACGTATAAAACTGAAAGGTTGGACAGGTGCAGTTTGGAACCTGGTACACCCGCGTTACGGCCTCATGACAGATCTTGAAATATGAAAATCGGAAGTTTTAGTCTTCAGAGTGAAAAGTGAAAATTTCAAATCTCAGTTTCTACGTGAAGCTGATCAGTTACGACTTGATACACCCTCCACGACACATTTCAACCTCATGATGAACTTAACACCAGATAAAGGAGGATTTCATTTTTCGGAGTGAACTTCAAAATATTTTTGAATTTCAGCTTTTGCATGAAGCTGACAAGTTTGGAACCTTGTAGAAGCTCAACGACACATCCGAACCTCATGACCAGTCCTGAAACCAGTAAAATGATTTTTTCGGTCTTCAGGGTAAAAATTAAAATTTTTTAATTTCAGCTTCTGCGTGAAGCTGACCGGTTCGGAACCTGATAGAATCTCAACGACATATTTGAATCTCTATACTAGTCCTAAAACCAGAAAATCAATTTTTTCGGTCTCCAGGATGAAAATTGAAATTTTTAAATTTAAGCTTCTGCGTGAAGCTGACCAATTCGGAAGTTGGTAGAATCTCAACGACACATTCGAAACTCATGACTGGTTTTAAAACCAGAAAATCAATTTTTTCGGTCTCCAGGATAAAAATTGAAATTTTTAAATTTGAGCTTCTGCGTGAAGCTGACCAGTTCGGAACCTTGTAGAATCTCAACGACACATTCAAACCTCATGGCTAGTCTTGAAACCAGAAATTTGGAATTTTCGGCCTTCAGGAGGAAAATTAAAATTTTAAAATTTCAGCTTCTACCTGAAGCTGACTGGTTCGAAATCTTGTAGAATCGCAAGGACATATTTCTACTGCATATTTGGTCAGTAAACAAAGGAACAAAAAATTTCTGGAAGAATTTCAAGGTTTCAAACGCAAAGCTTTAAGATATAATAGCTTGAGAGTGAAGCTCAGGTCTGTTGGAGTTCGTTTGCCAAGTTTCAGCTTCATTGCCCCTGATAGCAGCTCGAGACCGAGCTCAACCCATTCGCCGCGGCGCGACAGTCTTCGCCGCGACGCGGCGTCGACAATCTGCAGTCGACAACGAGGCGGGGTGCAATTATCTCTCCCCACCATAAAACCTGCCCACTGGTACTGGCGGCAAACCCTTTTTGGGTGCCTAATGGCCGCCCCCCTTATTCTAGAATGGAGAGTTGAAAATAATTTAGACGAGTTGACTCTTGCCCTACCTGTAAGAATTTTAAAAGCCATAAGAAGATCGTTTTTACTCCTCCGACTAAGTAGACTAGAAAGAGCAAAACGCTGGCGTCGTTCCACAGTATTAGGGATAAATTCGTAACCGAGACCAGAACAACGCATATCAAGCTTTCGCTTAAAGTTTCTTTGCACTTTCTCTAATACGTGAATATGTATGTGAGGAGCGAAGTGAGAAAAGTCATCTTCTTCATCTGATGATGCTTTGTAGGAACAGTGATTGAAGCCATGATTGCTGACAGATTCCCTTCTACAAGTCTCTACTTCCATGCAGAAAATAGGAACAAACAAGGCGGTATTGTGCCCAGGTACGTACATAGATAGGAGTTTGGTGGTTCATTTCTAGTTTGGTTTGCTCTATCATGGAGTAAACGGCCTTTCGTGTCCGTTCTAAGTGTTCGTGCAAATTTCGTAGCACTGTTGCAATGACATCTACTCAGGCAAACTATCGCTCCGAGCGGGACCGGCTCCTCCCAATTATAACGTCATCGCCCGGACAGCGGCCGAGGGGCCAACTGGCACCGCGGTCCCTGTCCGGTGCCAGTTCGCCCCTCGGTCGCTCTCCGGTCGCTCTCGGGGCCACAGCGGTGCCATCGCCAGAGATAGAGAGACGCGGGATTGGTTGTTCTTTGAGTGATAACGTGCGAGACACGTTATCACTCAAAGAACAACCAATCCTGCGGGTATAAAAGGCGGCTCGCCTCGTGTAGACGGGTAGTTGGCCTTTCGAGGCCACTCTTGAGAGGTGACCTCGGATCACTCTCAGGATGACAATTTTTGGCGGCAGATGGGATCCCCCATGGCCCGCGGTGGGGAAGGCTTCCTCATTGCGGATCATGCTGGGATAGTATCCTTGTTGCGGCCTGTGGCAGGATTAACCTCCTGACCCACAGGCTGTAACAGGTACCTTATCCTCTTAACAGGCTTAATCCTCTCCAGAAGAGGCGGAAATAAAGAAAAAATAGCAATTAGGAAATTTTTGAAAATCGCCCGAACAGAGACCGCAGTGCCAGTTGGGACCGAAGATCGCTCCGAGCGATACTGCTGTGGCCCGGAGAGCGGCTGCTGTTGCCCGAGTAGATGGCTAATTTTCGCTCGGAGCGGAGAGGCAGCGCCGCTCGAGTAGCTCTCCGGTACCGCTCGGAGCGATGGTTTGCCTGAGTAGTAGTTCTTCTCAATCTGGCGCGGTTTTTACTTATCAAGAACATTATTCCCGAAAAAGTCCGCTGAACCTGAATTTGTCTGTGAGCGAAATGGTCTGCTCAAGCTTGAGGGTCCATACATTTTCTTCTTTCAACATGTACCGTAATGAACTTTAGCAAAGTTTTCGTTTCTCCCTCATTAAGACCTCCTCGCAGATATTTTCCAGCAAACTACTACTTTGGACTTTTTTGATCAATGAAACAAGGTTTGAATGGGTTTACAGGACACATCTCTTATTTTTTGGAATGCGATGTATTGCATCTGGAGATAAACGTTTGTGAGAAAAAATAAGAGATGTGTCCTGTAAACCCATTCAAACCTTGTTTCATTGATCAAAAAAGTCTAAAGTAGTCGTTTGTGAGCGAGAGCCAAAAAACTGTTCCGTTCCTATTTACCATATTGGAATGCTTCAAGACTGAATATTCTCAACAATATGCTTTTCATCGAAATCAGCTAGAAATCATCTCTTTTCCCCCAAATTACCGTTGAGCCCCCCCCCCCCCCCCGCCCCTCCCCCCGTACACGACTGAAAGGAAGAAATATATTCTTTGAGAGTCGGAGTCTAGGAGACAACTCTCACAGCTTGCGAATGTTATGTTATGTTTATTTACGCTCCATAAGGCATACGCAATATAGAAAAAAAGGAAAAAAAAACTAACCCAACAAAACTAATACGAGTAAGACACAAATCAGCAATTCCCTACGGCTCTCACCATGACACTATGAAGAGAGAAAAAAGGTAATGTAACTACGGCTTCAAAACAGAAGAAGAAATAGAAATTTTTAAAAGATTTAAGTGAATGCGAAAGAGCTGTGGTCTTGGTCAGTTTGAGGTAAATGGAGCCAGGTCTGTTTATGTAATAATTAGATCTTATGGAGGTTTCAGCCCTCCCGAACCAAATCTCGTTCCCTAAGTCACGAGTGATGGACGGAACTAATCTGAAGAAATGATCCTTGTTGAGCTTGATTTTACCTAGGATAATTTTATGAACCATAACCACATCAAATAGTTGCCTGCGAGTGACTAGTGATTTAAGGCCGAAGTATTTATTTCTGATGTTAGCCCTTGGTATCCTAGCATATAGAAAACCTCCAGTTCTGAGAAGCAGCTTACGCGTATAATTGTTTTGAACCCTTCCTAATACAAATATATCTTTCTTTTTGGAAGGATTGAACACTGTTGTACCGGATTCGAGAATGGTTCGAATATACGTTTTATAAGCAAGGAGTAGAACGTTTTTGTTATTTGTGGTTAAGGCCTTAAAAATCTGATATGTCCTTGAGATGGCACTTTGCGATATAATCCTGTAATGTTTAGAGAAGTCAAGTCTATTATCGTAATAATATCCTAGGTCACGAACAGAATCTGTCTTGGATATAGGCGTGCCATCAATTTCATAGGTGGGAAAACTACCCTGAGATCCGATTCGCAAATGCAAGGTTTTATGGGTGGGGGGGGGCTAAGCTTAACTCTCGGACAGAAAATAGGGCTGACCGCTCGCAACAATAGGACCGACCGCGGGATCGGCGACGTTCCGACCGCATCATTGCGAGCGTTCCGACCGGTATTCAGCCGCGGTCAGTACTAAAGTGAGCGCGTTCCGAACGCAAATCTGCATCACGGCGCTTTGCGTTCGGACCGCGGGCAAGTATGATATCACGGCGCCCTTCCGATGGGAGGGGCTCAGAACAGCGCAATACGCCAACAGGAGATCCTACAATCATGGTGCCCACTACTGGCTATTACAGTATGAAATAGCCAGTACTGGATATCACGATTGGGGGACTCCAGGCTAGCGTATTGCATAACAACATGACACGAAAATGATAATATACAAATTTATTTCCAAATCAATTAGTAATGATACAATAATTGTGACACAAATTGTGTTTGTTCACAATAATGGCTAACGGTTATACACAAAAATATGCAACGAAATACATTACATGATCGAGTTCACAAGTTTCCAAAAAATGACTTCAAATACTTGGAGACAAAAACGAATTGGAAGTATGGGCAATTTGGATGTCAGAATCCGAAAATAGTGCACGTTGGTGTGATTATAAATGTCAAATATTCGAAAAAACAAGTGAAAATAAATTTTAGTAACTGAAAACATATACAATCGAACTGCGAATTCCCTTTTTGTGTCACATCCAGTCAAGTGATTCATATTTTGAATGTTATTACTGTAAAACTTCAATCCGCATTCATTTGTTCTGCTTTCACGCTGTTACATGAAGATTATGTTATAAACAACACTGTTTCCAATTATTTCAAACCATCTTTCAAAAATTGTGAACCCGAAAATTAAAACTTTTACAGCGCACAAAAGTGAAGTCATCAAAACTGAGAACACAAGTGGTAACTGATCATTGTTCTCCAAGAACACAGATACCCAGACCGCGTTTAAAGGCAGTGTTCACGATGAATTTCACTTCCGATATCTCCACGGTTCACGAAAGGTCTGGTGCCCTATATAGCAAGGCATGCTTAAAAGGACACGATAGACGCGTTTTTGAGCAAAAATAGGCCCTCTCTTGTTTACGTTGATTTTTGAGCGTGGAGGAATTGACCGCTAGAAGGATGATACCTATCACTGCAATGAAGCGATCAGCTCACTTATCAGCACTTCCTTCACTTGGTCATTCCTATAATCCGAGTCTTCATTTGTTCCTTTCGAGGGGCCGATCTGGGGCCCGGGGCGTGTCTGGGGCACCAAAACGCCTGTTTGCAGCCGTTATTTTGCCACTCCTGGCTCGTTTTCTACCGTTCTTTCGACACTGGGGCCTAGGATCCTTCTCCCCTATCATTTTACTGTGGAAAGCCAACAATGATGATCATCGTGAACACTGCCTTTAAAATATAGCTAACAATAAGACGACAGCACATTCGAGATTCCTACAGCAAGAAGCGAAATCGATATCATTAAACGAGATAATGGTAGGAGGGCATGTTATAAGGCTAGTAGAACTTACAAATATCTCCCCATGTTAAACTAAGTGGGCATCTACAGTACCGCACTAAGTTTTGTAAAAACTGGGAGCATCTGGAAAACTTGGTAAAAAAGTCTGATGCACGTAACTTCTTTTAATAATGATTTTCGATTTCTGAAAACGCTATCATATTCGCAGATAAAAAAAGCTACTTAACTATGCGACTTTTAGGCCAAGATCCCTAAATTCGCTTTGTTTTTGAAGGAAATAGTTTTTCAACCGTTTTCAAAGCGTCGCGCGCGGCCAAACTTTGAGCTGTATTCGTAGAAGTAATGGAAGGGCGCGCTGCGAAGTGCGGCGAAATTTTTAGCATTATTCGCACGATTGATGGAAGAGCGATCTGTATGCTTTCTTCATAAATTAGGTGTAAATGAGAGTATCTCAAGGTTTGTTTGGGTTGAATTTTAGAAAACTTTCAATTAAGAGTCCGGGGTTCTCGCAACAAAACTCCTGACTTTTCATGTAGTTCTCAAGTGTGTTTAATGAAGGACTTCAAGAATTCAACCAACACAAACCTCGAGATTCTCACCTGCACCTAATTCATGAAGAAAACATACAGATCGCTCTTCCTCACTCGTAAATACTGCTAAAAATTTCGCCGCAACGCGACTGTTTATAAACGATCGCAAAATTAACTTCCTTCAAAAACAAAGCGATTTTAGGGATAGTCGGCCCACAAGTCACATAATTATGTAGGTATTGGATAGCAGCGGTATTGTAGTTCTGAAAAGAATGGTCTCAATAGGCAGTTACAAAAAAGTGTTCTTTTAGATATTCGGCCCATACGAAAAATACATGAACCTTGGACGGAATGCAGGTGACGACGCTCGAATATGAAATCCAGAAAAAACTTATTTGTTCTAGAGTAAATCAAGTGATTTTAGGAAAAGTTCAATGAGCTCATTGTTAAAATAAACACCTGCATACTGATTTGGATCAAAAAGAGGGGTTTATGAACTCTGGAAATTTGATTAATATGTTATTATGATCCGTTGAACGGCTGTAATCAGATTGCTGATCGATTCGAAAAAAAAGGGACTAATGCACAAGTACTAGCGGCAAAATTGAACGAATAAGCACTATTAAACAGCATTTCATCACACTTATTCAGAGGAAGGAACAAATTCTTCAGTTAAGATTAGTTCTAACCGGAATAATTGTACCTCTGTATGTTCTTCATTGCATAACAGACAGAACAACATGAGCTTGCTTCTCTATCCAAAACAATGAAAACGGAACTTATACCAAAGTTTGGCATAAACTTTGGATGCTGAATATTTCAGTCCCGCCTAATACCTACAACTGTCACAACAAAGTTCTGAAAAAAATCTAGTCAGGGGGAGAATCTAAAGTTAGTCCCAAAAAGTGTTACAGACCTAGCTCTGCTACGACAGCCTCTCAAATGTAGTGCGCAGAAACTTAACGGGATCATCGTACTGTGGTTCAGCATTTCCTAGAACAATAATCTCACTGGATTCAACTGTTAAACCGTAACACAAAACGCATACCTCGCTTTGTAGCCTTCGATCTGTTCCATCTAATTTCCCCGTCGCCGCTTCAGAGCCTTCCCATGCGAAACCTCTCAGAAATTTCTGAAAAATAGAACCAATTTAAGTCGCAAACGTCGTGAGCCTATGTTGCAAAAAGCAGATTTATCAGTTGGCTGTGTTTAAACTGTAGCAACAAGTATGAGAGTAGCTTATTATTGAAAAAGCTGTTTTGTTAATACCAGGTCAAGTGTACACGCTATGCACATTTTGTACATACATTAAGATGCAAAAGCTTCTTCTCAACCTAAAGGCAGCAGAAACGCTCAAAAACTTCGTTGGGATAACCACTGGAGTCGTATGGCTAGTAGAACGCTCGCGCTGTTGGAAGCGTCAAAAACTAGTCTAAACTACTAAATTTGAACAATGCAAGTCAAAATTTTCGTTAACCCTGCCCACGAGCTTCGACAACCCCGCCTCCAAATACGAACTCGTCCAGATTGATTCTTCGAATACAGGCGCTGTGGCTGGTTTTTGATGCGTACAATTAGATTAGCGTTCTAGTACAGGCTGCAAGAGTCCATCGGCTCCGCAATCTCAGTTCTATCGGCTTTTGCACACCTACAACGTCGCTCCAATTTTTTCTCAAATCCCAAAGCACTCTTTTGCTGTTGTTCGTACTCCTGGATAAGCTCCTCCCACTTTTCAGAAACACTCCTTACAGGCCCTTGCACACATTCAACGACAATGCACACCTTATTTCAAACTTCTAGGCACTTTTTGCCCTTGTGCACCAATCCCAGAAGCCCCGCCCACATTTCGGGACATTGAAGACATGCCCTCGAAGCCCTCACAGACTTCCAGCCTAATTACCCACACTTTTTCGAATTTCAAAGCACTTTTTCGCCGATGTGCGCACTCCTGTCAGCCCCGCCCACATTTCGGAAAATTGAAATTTTGCCCCGAAGCCCTCACAGACTTCCAGCCTAATTACCCACACTTTTTCAATTTCAAAGCACTTTTTCGCCGCTGTGCTCACTCCTGTCAGCCCCGCCCACATTTCTGAACATTGAAAACTTGCTCTCGAAGCCCTCAAAGACTTCCAGCCTGATTACCCACACTTTTTCGAGTTTCACAGCACTTTTTGCCGCTGAGCACTCCTGTCGAAGCCCCGCCCACTTCCGATCACTTTCCTTTCACGCCTTTAGAGCTTCCTACTTGTCTCCTCAAAGCTACCCACCCAACTGAATCCCTACACCTTCCACAACATTCTGCACATGTCTTCATCAACCGACTGTCAACACCCGTTTTCAATAAGTATTATTGTTATTCTTGCTAATAACCAGTGTAAACAACGCAGGTTATGATAAAAGGGGTGTACATACAGGAGACATAAGGGAACAGAACCATACAGTGGAAAGAAAGAAAAATAAAGAAAAACATAAAAAAAGCGAGATGACACGGAAACTGCAGCAGAAATAATCGAGATTCAGGCGTAGAATTGAATGTGTCCTCGCCGCTACATACCATGCAATCTCCCCTCACGTCTGCGCGCGGTTGGTCCTAAAGTTGCGCGGTTTCTGCCCGCTTTGCAAAGTTGCGCGCGGTCCGAACGGTAAGAGGTGGGAGCCGTGAAAGGACAAGAGCGGTCGGAACGCTCGCAACTTTTTCAAGATCGTACTGACCGCGTGCTTTGCGCGCGGTCAAGCCCTATTCGGTTTTTGCGAGCGGTCGAAACGGTTCTTGCGCGCGGTCGGTACTAAGGGCGAAAACTTGCGCGCGGTCAAGCCTATTTTCTGTCCGAGCTGCCATGTCTTGGACCACTGCACCACTGAATCTATTGATTGCTGAACCTTAGACTCCTCGTCAGTACAGGACACCTCGCGATAGATCTTTACATCGTCGGCATAAATCTTACATTTAACATTTTGAATTTGTAATATGTCAGGTAGATCGGAGAGGAAAATGTTAAACAGCACAGGGGACAAGAAGCCTCCTTGCGGGACGCCGCTGGCTATTTCAAAAGGCCGAGAAAAACTAGAACCGACTTTGACTTGGAAAGTTCTTCCAGTCAAATAATGATTGATCCATTTAATAATTAGGGGATGGAATTGAAGCCGCTGAATCTCATGAATAAGTTTCTTATAGCTGACACGGTCGAAAGCTTTCTGGAAATTGAAATAGATTACGTCACATTTACTCTTATTGTCCAATATGGATGTCCAGTCATTAAAACTTTCTAGGAGATTCGTTTCTATGGATTTTCCTCTGACAAATCCGTGCTGCTCAGGAGCAAGGACCTCATTACTTTCAAGATGATCAACTAAATGCGGTTTTAGCAATTTTTCAAAAAGGCGACACAAATTTGATGTGATACTGATGGGCCGTTAATTTTCGGGGGAGGAGTTTGGAGGTTTTTTGAGAATTAGCGTAACAAAAGTGTGCTTCCATCTCTTGGGCACCTCGCCGTACATCAGTGATTGATTGAAGAGGTATGACAAAGGCCCAGCGATGGGTTGAGCGACGTTTTTGATGAACTGAAAAGGAATATAGTCTGGGGTTAAAGAGAAGGATTTGGGAGAATTTATCAACGCTTCATAGACTTGCATAGGAGTAAATGAAGGAAAAGAAGTCATAGGATTCTTAACTGGCACTTGGAAATCAGTTAAAGGCAGTGTTCACGATAAAAACCATGTCTGATTTTTTGGTGGAGATCGGCAGCTGCGGGGCCTAGCGCAACCCTAACGTTGAAAAAACTAAGAAAAATGAGCTCGGAACGGTCCCCTACGGCCCCAAAGTCGGACAATCGTCAGCTCGTCACACCCAGATGCACTTTCCACGCCCACCGACGTGAACAAATGAATGCTCGAGATTGTGAGGTGAGCGATGGTTTCCGATCAATAGCCCCGTTCTTCCCTTCATTCTCAACTTCTCTCTTTACTCAGGTCAGCTCGCATACATCGGCTTCAAAAGACGGAAGTTACAAGCCTCGCACAACTCGTCCACCATGCTTCCTTAGCTCAATCTTTGAGGGGCCATAACTCCGTTCCCAGAAGGTCTTGTACGATTCCAAAAGCATCATTGGAATCAGCATGGGACCATCTTCAAAATAGGCGGAAAAACAGAAAAACGATTCTTGTCGTGAACACTGCCTTTAAAGGAGTTCCATCCTCTAGAAAAACACTTGAGAATTGTTTGGCTAATAGATTGGCTTTATCCTCATCATTGGTGGCAATAACTTGATCCTGTAGCAGACACCCAATACGCCTGGATTCTGACAATCGTTAATTTATTAGCTTATAAAGATAGTTTCTTTTCCCCGACTGAATGACCCTTTTCTCGACATTGCGATTAAATTTCCTAAGATGGGTGAGAAAATTGACCGTAAATTTTCTGTATTGATCCCATCATCCACTGATGCTTGCAGAATTAAACAAGCATAAACGGTGTTGCATCATATTTTCCAAATGAGGCGGAAGGCTTTTGGCAATACCATAGACAGCCTTGCGCCATGGGACAAAAATGCTTATGGCGTGTTGCAAAATAGCAAGGAAAGTTTCGTATCGGGCATCCAGAGTTGGTAACGAATCAAAGGTATTGATCCAATGAACAGTCCCTAAATAGCTGCAGACAAAGGCGTAATCGCATTTATTAAAATCTTGGAAGTAGACAGGAATTGGAAGCTCTGCGAAGCATTTTATAGCGAAGGAAATACTATTGTGGTCACTAAGACCCACCGGAACTGATACTTTGACATCAATAACAAGTGTGGGGCTATTCGACAAAACAAGATCTAGATCTTGAGTTTGCCCTGGTTGGCTGATTCACATGTTGGACTAAGTTATGGCAGTTAAGCATCTCCACAAAGGATGAAAATTCAGAGGATTCGGTCTCACCCTCACAGGACCAGTCAATACCGGGCATATTGAAATCTCCGACAACCACAGAAGGTGACTCGCAGGCAACAAGATCGCTTAAAACTTTGAAAAGCTGGAAATTCCCAGTTGTGGGGCAGGATGGGGCCCTGTAAACAATGACAACGCGAAACGAGAAATAGTCCCCGAACACGTCGATCGCTAGGATTTCGTAAGCATTTTGCACCGACTCAGAGAAAACAGTCGTAGAAGTGAGTCGATGGTGACTAAAGATCGTAACTCCACCTCCCTTTCTGACACTTCGATCACATCTCCACGCATTGTATTCACTGGAAGCATTTGGTAGTAATGAAGCTGAAGTATGGTGCTGTTTCATCCACGTTTCAGTAAAAGCGATGATATCGTAGTGAGAGCCTAGCAGCAAATCAATAGAATCCTTATTTTTAACCACAGATCGCACATTGGCGTAAAGGCACTTCAATTGAGAAGACAAAACAGGCCGCGGAAAGGGAGCTAGTTTCCCTGACTCGTAGAGGCAAGATTAGAAACATGATCATTATACATTCCATCCGACCGAGTCGGTTTCGGATATCCGGGTCGGATAATCCGATCGGATAATTATCCGAAATCTGATCCGACGTCAAAATGGCGATTTCGGATTGATCCGAAATCCGATCAGACGGAAAAACACGATATCCGAAATATCCGATATCCGGAAAAGTGAAAATCGAAGGATCCGATCAGAAAACCGGATAATCGGATAGAAAAACGGTCAAAAACGGATGATTGATCGGATTGAAATCGGACGAAAATCGGATAATTTCAGATGAAAATCAGATAATTTCGGATAAAACCGGATAGAATTGCGTTCATTTCACTCAATTTAACAAACGCGCCCTAAAGGTAATTCCTGACCCACTGCCCACGGTTTGTGCCTTGTTCGAAACTTGAAATCAATTTCCATCGACGCGTGCGACGCAAATGACGCTGATCTGCGTCTGTGATCTACGCGCGCACGTGTACATTGACGGATTGTCGGCGCCAAAATTGGAATTTCGAAATTCAGAAGGTTCTTTCATCTACTATTCTTCTTCTTAGCCATGAGAGAGCATCGCATCAGAGGCGCAGAAAGTTGGCAACCTCACACGGCTCATAGCATAAATCTTGAGCAGACAGGGTCGTAGGTCTGACCGGATATGAAAATAGATGCGATGACTCATGTCCAAACCGTTGAGAATCAGGACATTTACCGGGGACTCCCAACCGTTCCATCCTATTCTTGACCGGTTCCTGACGATGCCAATGGGAACTGCTGAGACTGCGTGCTGCTTGAGGGGGAGCAGGCCGGTTTCCTGGTGGAGATGGTGGATAGGCGTCGATTTGTGGCATTCTGTAACGAGCCCTAGCGCAGTATTCTGCGTTTGCTGCAGTCTACACCTAGAGGTTTCAGACAGATGCCTAGTCCAAATGGTGGCACCATATTTCAAAACGGGCAGTACCATGGCCCTATACGTGTACGCAGAACTTCCTTTGCGTTGCCCCGGGCGGTGCCAGCAAGGGCACTCAGAACGCTGTTGCGTGAATTGGCTGCAGCAGCACGAATCTGTGTTCTCGTGGAAACATAGAGAGGAATACAGGAATGATGTTTTACACCTGTACTTTTATTTGTCAAAATCCAAGTCTTCCATTCAGAACCGGAACGTGTCATCCTTCGGCGCGATTCTATGAGCATTAGTACTCGCCGCGATCTTAGGAGGTCCTTTATCTGTCAATTAGGCCCACTTAGAAAATCAACTTTGTGTATAATATCAAACCTCTAGGTTGCTAACTATTCATCTTTTGAAATTGGAGGGAAACTCCGGGTGTTGTGAAGTTAACGGAGGGTGAGACGCCGAGTAATGACGTCACCGCGGCCTGGCGAAACCCAGTTTTTGGACAACCCCTTTGTCGCCCCATCATGGGTTATATCTCCGCTTTCTCCGTACGCGAAGAATGAAAAAAAAATAGCCAAAATAATTCCCGGAACTTGTTCTCGTACTTTTCTATTTTTTGTGCTGTGTACGACCAGAGCATTTTGCCTACGCCTCATTTTGATTACGACCGGAAGTTTCTGGTTTCCACTGTTGGAAATCCTGCGCGAGCAGCAGCGTGCCGCGGCCGACCCCTTCGCGAGGAATGCGGCTCCAAATATTTAATTACCCAGGATTCGCTGCTCTACATTATTTACCAAACGTCAGACTTCGGGAAATTCCCTGTACCAACATGTAGTCGTTGAGAAGTATGGGTGCAGTGAGGCCGAATCCGATTATTATGAAGCTCACTCGGATAGTGACGAATCTACTTTCGGAGAGAAAGATGTGTCGGAAGATGGCACCGAAAGAGTAGACTGTACGCGTGTCTTCAAATGCGCTGTACGGTTAAAGCAACCATATCAGTCGAAGAACTCCAAATATGTCTTGTTTTATGGTCAGCACGATAATTTGTTGTAATTCTTTTCCAATCTGAAGGTTTGTTAGTACCGGTCCAACTGCTCATGTCAACTATTGCTTTGACATTTTCCGAGAACCGGTGATTCGCCTGTTTCTACGGGTAATATACGAAGATTACATTTGGTTTTAGAATGGTATTTGCTTGAATACACTTAGTTGAATCCCCGCTACTACTGAAAATTTTTCTTATCCGTTTTTTTCATCCGAGTTATCCGGTGGATCCGATTTTATCCGATCGGATATCCGATCCTGTCAAAAATTCTCGTTCCAGATACGATCCGTTTTCCGAAATCCTCGTTTGGGCCAGTATCCGTTTTATCCGATGAGTCGGTTTTGCAAGATCGGCAATATCTGAAAATCCGATCCGACGCGATTTTGGCCATCGGATGGAATGTATAATGATCATTACAGTGAGGACCGGTAATGGCAGCATTGGGAGGCGAGAAAATGTGTTTTGAACAAAAAGTCTGATTTGAGGCTAGAGTTTGGGTTGGAGCAGAAATATGAATTGGAGCAAGACATTGACTAGGCGCCAAATTTTGAAATGAAGAGGCAAGCGTTTGAGTGAAGGTTGCAGAAGGCAAAGAGGCGTGAAGTGATGGAGAAGACTGATTTAAAGGCATTGTTTGTATTGGAGAAGAAATTTGAATTGTAGCAGAACATTGAATAGGCGCCAAATTTTGAACTGGAGAGTGACGCGAATGAGCGAGGATTTGAGTTGGGGCAGAGATTTGAAACGGAGCAGAGATTCCAGCAGCCGAACTTTGAGTGCTGGGATGATTTGTCTTGAACCGAGCTTCACGTTTGCGAGCCCTTTCCTCAAATGTAAGGGATTCCCTGAGGGAAATTCCCTTACTAGGATAGGACTGAAGACGGGATGCACTTTTTACGGCAAATCTTTGGTGTTTAGAGGAAGGCAAAACAACCTTGATCAGTCCGTTTTTACCAGATAAATGCCTACCGAGACGATATACGGCCATTGGATAACAATCAACGTTCAGATGAGCGAGTATCTCAACAACATTATCAAAATCATACGAAATGCGCTGGTGAGGGTAACGAGATTGACATTCAGGAAGACCACCAATAACAATTGAACGTTTTCTTTCAAATTCACGAAAGCAAATATTATCAGAATTAACAACAGAATTCTTCACAACATCAGCATTATTAGGGCTAGATGAAGAATGATCAAGGAGAAGCAGCTTATGACGTAGTTCACTGTTTTCTTTTGAGAGATCTTTGCACTCATCAAGCTGTGTGCGCAACAAAGTATTCTCGGCCATTAAAGAGCTCAGGTGGCTAGTCATGGTTAACAGAAGTCGTTTGAGGCACTCAGGAACATCCTTGGATTCGTTCACGTCCTTGGCAGCAGATATGAGCTCGGGAGTAGACGGGCCATCAGGAGTTTGAAGTCGTTGACGTTTGCCTGATTTAAGATTGGAGGAGACAGGAGTAATCATGATCACTGATCAACGTCCACTATCAATAAAGGTAGCCAGCAACACCACAGGCCACAACGACGAAAATCGATGACTCCAAAACAGCCCACCGTTAATAGTCGCAAATTCGAGAATTTGGTGTATACCATAGGATTTTGCTCCCCTTGCGACTAGGAGCAGCGCAGAAAAGGCAGCTACAGATGAAAAGTTGAAATGACGTGTAAAGTCGACAGTCGAATAGACGATTAGACGAGAGGTCGAGGGAGAGCCGCCACTCACGGGCAGACACGCACGCAAGAATGAATGTGTTCTCAAAATGTGTTTTTAGGCGAGAAGAGACGATGATTCGTGAAAGGATTTACGCATGGTTGATGGAGAACGGAAAGATGAACTGGTTCAAACATTTGAATGAAATAAAATACATGCATAATTCAGAGTGGATCGACGAATTGGGCTAGTTCCTTTTTTCTCATCAGGTTTCCGAAAAGTCTTGAACGATTCTCACCCTGTTCTCTCTTTTTGGTAGCTACAAAGTCTAGAAACAAAAAAATGGAGGCAGAAAAGCGTCCTTCTTCTGTGGTCTTCAGAAAAAAAAATTCTAAAATTTTTTCTTGTAGGTGGCACACCTATGGAGCTGTTCTTTGGTCGTCCGCGTACTGTACAAAACTCTCGGAAGCGCAAGTTTGTTGGCAATTCTCATGATGATGACACTCTGAGTGATACCTACACGAATAATTCAAACGGTAATTATCCTCGTTGAAGAATTCGAGTGAAAAGCCTAGCACTTGCACTTCTGTTTCCTATCCAATGCCAACTCAACGTTAACCTTTCTGCACTGATCATGAGAGTGTCTCTCTTAGTCTACCAGAATCTGTAGCCTAGCTCCCTCATTTTGAGCCGGTTGAAGTAAGGCTTATCGGGTTCATTATGTCAGAATCTCCTTATCACTTATATTTTGCCATGGCCGACCGCTCCGCGGCTTGCTCCGTCCGGATTCATCCGAGAAAGCTAGGCTTTATGCGTCGCTCGCTACCTCTCCATCTAGCTATACAACACCAGCCGTACCTTTTATTCCAGAAATCGCGACGACGACGCAGAATCGCGTCGAGAACGTCGTTTTCGTTCGGGCTCGGTATTTTCAAAGTCCAAGAACACCAATCTATCTGCCTTATCGCGCTGAGTTCGAAAATGTATTCAAGTTTGGGAGAAACCATAGGCTGAGGCCAGGGGCGAAACGAACTTTGTCAACTTCTCCTTCATACCTTTCCTCTTTTGATTAACCTACCACGAGTAATCTCACGATGAGGTCTAATGTAATTATAAAATTGGCAATTATGTCATTGTCCATACTTGATGTATATTCCTATACATATGAACTTTACATACGTATTAGTATAATTTAGATGGATACTTGTTCCTTGCTTGCGCTAAGTTGTGTCCTAATCTTGATCGTGCAGTAAGCTAACAAAAAGTCAGGAATGATTTAAAAATGACGCAATAGGCTAGCTTGAGCTGATAGGAATTTTTTGTAGTGAAGGAAATTACGGTGAGGATGTAGAACGTTTCCTAACTTTCAATGGATTCCATCCTCGGTGTGGGCAAAATTTTGGTGTATGCCGAGCATTATTCGGGGACGTTTTAGACTCTCGATAACAGCTCACTAATCACAAGGCTTCACGACACCTGGGTGCAAGCCTAGTTGGAGGGGGTTACTCAGGATACGAGGGAAGAATGAATGATACACTGTCAGGACTTCTAGCATTTTGATGGAGTTTCTGTAAGAACAATGATTGAAAGTAGAATCAAATAGCCGATACCGGCAGAAGTCTACATTTTGACGAATAAGAAACCTCCAACTAGGTTTGCATCAAGACCTCGGTGTGGGTGGAACCCTTTTGTGGGTGCGAAAAGCTTAACAGGCTCGCCGCAGTTGTAAATTAAACCCCTTGCTCCGGATTGCTATAAATTGAGGAGTTTCCGAGCGACATCGTGGTAGTTAGTAGAAGATAGGCCAAGGATAAAAATTTTACTTTAGGATCTCAGGATTGCTTTTTTGAAAAAAAAATTAGCGTTGTCCAATTTTGGCCGGAGGCGCGGTTTTGGACAACGGTAAAATGTGTTTTAGGCGATTTTAAGGTCTTGAGAGGAGTGTTGGGTATCAGTTTGTGGGGAATTTCATGGAAAATCTGAATCTTTTTTTCAGAATTTTGAAAATCTAAAATTTTGTGGGGGGACGTACGTTGTTCAGTTTTCGAAGTGAAGAATTTAAGCGGGAATAGGTTTGATTAATGAATGTACCCTCTGGTTCCGGGCATGATTTAGTGTGGGCAATTGCGGACTTGCGTCGTGTGGGCATCGCTTTCGTACAATCAAAGAACTAGGAAGAATCTTGAAAAAGTAGAAAAACACGCACACGATCAGCTGATGAGGGGCGGGCGCGGAAGCTCGTACGAAAGCCATGCGTCGCGCCCCCACGACGCAAGTCCGCAATTGCACACACTAAATCAGGCCCGGAACCAGAGGGTAACTCGTCTGAAAATTTATTTTATGTGCTGAAAAATTGAATACTGCCTAAAATATGTCTATCACATCGTTATGTAAAGATACTTTCCTCACATGCACTGTTGTGGTGCTGCACTATTGTTCTCATTAACTTTTTTGTTGATTGTAAGACAACCTCGTCCGAACCCCTGGTTCAAAGACCTGTTTTCTTCACAGAAAGAGAAACGCGACTGAAAACACCCCCGATTTTTTGAAGTTTTGGCCCGAAGTGTTTACGTCCCCCCCCCCCCACCAAGAAAAAACTCTAAATTGCGAAAATTTTTACGTCCCTCCTGTTGTCCAGCTGGACAACGCACGCCTGACCCTGATCTATTTACATAGGTTATTCTTCAATTGTGACATTTCCCAGGCTTGTTTAGTACTCCATGAAAGTATTTGCAGTCAAGTATATTATTTTTGTGTGCCTTTGCTGATGGTTTCTATTGTTTCTACTGGTACGCGTAACACGTACATAATGATTGCAGATGTTCGAGATGAGGCGTCTTCCTTAGTGGCTGATGCTATGGAACGGGGAAATCCGTTTTTGGGCTTGATCTCGTTGAAGAAGGAGGTGTGATGGTTTCGATGATGATCAGATTCACGCAAATATCCTTGCGTAGTAATATTTTTGAGCATTTGTTGAAGAGAGTTTTTGTGAGAGATCTGATCGGGATTGGTGCGCATTTTTATTTTTTAGTTAGCCAGAGTTGTATGTACATACTTCTCCCAGACCATTGTCTATATAATTCCATTTTCCTTATCTATGAATGTATATAAATATATTCATAACTACTTTGAACATACCACAACCTATATACGTACATGAGAAGATGGAAATATGATGAGTTGCTTCGCTCAAATAAAAAAATCAGGTGAATAGAATTCTTTATTCTTGCAAATCTATCGACAACAAACTGACTCACAGAATTGTCCATAAATTCATAAAAATCTCTGGTGTTGCTTTCTCAACAAAACAACACCCAATACCTCTTTAACTATACAAACAAATGATTTACACGTGATACGTACTCGTTTTGACTAATGGCAGTGTTCACGATAAATTTCACTTGCGGTATCTCCACAGTTTACGAAAGGTCTGGTGCCCTATATAGCAAGGCATGCTTAAAAAGGACACGAAAGACGCGTTTTTGAGCCAAAATAGGCCCTCCCTTGTTTACGTTGATTTTTTAGCGTGGAGGAATTGACCGCTAGAAGGATGATACCTATCAGTGCAATGAAGCGATCAGCTCACTTAATAGTACTTCCTTGACTTGATCATTCCTGTAATCTGAGTCTTCATTTGTTCATTCCGAGGGGGCGGATCTGGGGCACCAGGCGTGTCTGGGGCACCAAAACGCTTGCTTGCAGCCGTTATTTTGCCGCTCCTGGCTCGTTTTCTACCGGTCTTTCGACACTGGGAGCCTAGAATTCTTCTCGCCTATCATTTCACTGTGGAAAGTCAACGAGGATGATCATCGTGAACGCTGCCTTTAACTGGATCTATGTGGTGGAGTTCTTCGAAAACCGCAGAGTAGGAAAATCAATCCCTTCAAAAGTTAAGTCTAGTTCGCTCTAAGGACTAACCTTAGTCAGGCGACAAATCCAAAATGTTAACCTCATCCTGGTTTTGACATAGCAAAATATATTCGCCTGATTGAATGGAAAGGAAGGACAACTAAAATCAAGAAGATGGCAAGTGTCACAAAATAAGAGTACGAAATCAAGAACCGTGGATTCTAAAGATATATTAGCACTGGCTGCTCACATAATAGCACAAAAAACAAGCTCTGAAGTTCAAAGGATTTGGAAATGCTCGTATAGAACACTTGTGATCCTCATTCACAATTACCGCAATTGGCAGTTCAAAAATCAAGGTCTTTCCATCAATATGCATAATGCAACATCAAAAAATTACCTATTTGACTGGGATGCTTGTCTGCACTTTTATCCGAGCTCGGGTCTGCCCCAGCGCTGCACCAAGGAATGCAAGCTCCGGAAAAGAAAGCATGTGTCCTCTGTTTCGTAGTGAAATTTCTCCCGTTTATCGCGGGCGCCTGCGAGCCGTGTATGCAGCGTCTCCTTCTCGTCGCACTTTCCTCGCTTCGCACAAGCATGCGAAGGAGCACAGTAAATTTGACTTCAAACAGAAGATAGGCCTGTCTAAGTGCATAGGAACACCTCGCCTTCGCCCAGGCGAAAATGGTAAACGGGCTCTACGACTACCTCGTTTCGTAAAAAAGGAGTTTACATACCTGACATTATACTTGAAAGTCGCGGCATAATCCTTCTGCAGTCTACCAACAATCCACGCTTTATTTGAGAATGCTAGAAGGTACACTACCCGAGCTAAGTTTTGTAAAAACTTGGAGCATCTGGCAAACTTCGAAAAAAAAGCGTCCGATGCATGTAATTTTTTTTGAATGAAGACTTTTTTGAATTCTGAAAACGCTATCATATTCACAGATCAAATTGCTACCTAACTATGTGACTCATGTGCCGAAGTTCCCTAAAATCGCTTTGTTTTTGAAGGAAATAGTTTTTGCAATCGTTCATCAAAAACGTCGCGCGCGACGAAATGTGGCGAAACTTTGAGCAGTATTTGTATAAGTAATGAAGGAGCAATCTGCATGCTTTCTTCATAAATTACGAGCAGGTAAGAGAATCTCAAGGTTGGTTTAGGTTGAATTTTCGAAAGCCTTCATCTGAAAATCCGGGTTTTCGCAACAGAACTCCTGCTTTTCAGGAAGTTCTCAAGCGCGTTTTGTGAAGAATTTCAAAAATCCAATCAACATAAACCTTGAGATTCTCTCACCTGCACCTAATTTATGAAGAAGGCTTACGGTTTGCTCTTCCATTACTTGTACAAATACTGCTCAAAGTTTCGCCGCACTTCGTCGCGCGCGACGTTTTTGATGAACGGTTGCAAAAACTATTTCCTTCAGAAACAAAGCGATTTAGGGAACTTCGGCTCAAGAGCCCCATAATTAGGTAACAATTTGATCCGCGAAGATGATAGCGTTTTCAGAATTCAAAAAAGTCTTCATTCAAAAAAGTTACATGCATCGGACGCTTTTTTGCCAAGGTTGCCAGATGCTCCCCGTTTTTACAAAACTTAGCGTGGGTATTGCACCCCAAGCCTCTGCCTCAGATTCCTTAGCCATTTCATGCGGCCTTTATGGGAGACACAAATTGTGGTGCGCGCGAAGCGCGCACCAGATTTGGCTTTAACTCGCCCAAGCGCAACCCTGCGATTACGAAATCGGCGTTCGGAGTGACTGAGGAAATGCGGTTCTTCCTCCATCGGAAAGAGCGTAAAAAGTTGGGGTATACACCCAAAGATGGTTTGGAATGGTTCCTTGGCGCTCGAGAAAAATGGAGAAAACCACGTGATTTTGGTCGAAAAACTGTTAATCTCCTTTTTTTCAGACGGCGTTCACGATCTTGTTGCAGTACTTAAAATTGAACTAGGAAGCTAATTTTTTGGCAGGAGTCTGGAAGTGGATGCAGCTAGCTCCTATTCAATTTTGGAGTTGATAGCTCAATTTTAGCGGACCCTCAAAATTGAGGGTCAAGACGGGTAAAAACATGTAAACATGTTATTGTAAACCATCCGACGTTCACTGAGCTTTGAAAATGAACTAATGAAAATCAGCACAGCTAATGATAGGCATCTGGCCAAGATTGTTCTCTCTTTGAGACGGTTGGTGTAAATAGGATTTGAGAAGTGCGCAGGACTCCGCAGAAAGTGTGCGGGCCACCAGTGGGAAAGCGTAGGTTGTCGTAGGAAGTGTGCGGGCCACCAGTCGGAAAGCGTAGGTTGTCGTAGGAAGTGTGCGGGACCCAGTGGGGATGCGCGGGACGCCGTAGAAGGTGTGCGGTAACCCAGTAGGAGTGCGCAGGACGCCGTAGAAAGCGTGCGGGCTCCCAATGGAAGTGCGCAGGACGCCGTAGAAAATGTACGGGACCCCAGTGGGAGTGCGCAGGAAGCCGTAGAAAATGTACGGGACCCCAGTGGGAGTGTGCAGGACGCCGTAGAAAGCGCGCGGGCTACCAATGGGAGTGCGCAGGACGCCGTAGAAAATGTACGGGACACCAGTGGGAGTGTGCAGGACGTCGTAGAAAGCGTGCGGGTTCCCAATGGGAGTGCGCTGGACGCCGTAGAAAGCGTGCGGGCTCCCAATGGGAGTGCGCAGGACGCCGTAGAAAATGTACGGGACCCGAGTGGGAGTGCGCAGGACGCCGTAGAAAATGTACGGGACCCGAGTGGGAGTACGCAGGACGCCGTGGAAAGCGTGCGGGCTCCCAATGGGAGTGTGCAGGACGCCGTAGAAAATGTACGGGACCCAGTGGGAGTGCGCAGGACGCCGTAGAAAGCGTGCGGGCTCCCAATGGAAGTGCGCAGGACGCCGTAGAAAATGTACGGGACCCCAGTGGGAGTGCGCAGGAAGCCGTAGAAAATGTACGGGACCCCAGTGGGAGTGCGCAGGACGCCGTATAAAATGTACGGGACACCAGTGGGAGTGTGCAGGACGTCGTAGAGAGCGTGCGGGTTCCCAATTGGAGTGCGCTGGACGCCGTAGAAAGCGTGCGGGCTCCCAATGGGAGTGCGCAGGACGCAGTAGAAAATGTACGAGACCCGAGTGGGAGTGCGCAGGACGCCGTAGAAAATGTACGGGACCCGAGTGGGAGTGTGCAGGACGCCGTAGAAGGTGTGCGGTAACCCAGTGGGAGTGAGCAGGACGCCGTAGAAAGCGTGCGGGCTCCCAATGGGAGTGCGCAGGACGCCGTAGAAAAGGTACGGGACCCAGTGGGAGTGTGCAGGACGCCGTAGAAGGTGTGCGGTAACCCAGTGGGAGTGAGCAGAACGCCGTAGAAAATGTACGGGACCCCAGTGGGAGTGTGCAGGACGTCGTAGAGAGCGTGCGGGTTCCCAATTGGAGTGCGCTGGACGCCGTAGAAAGCGTGCGGGCTCCCAATGGGAGTGCGCAGGACGCAGTAGAAAATGTACGGGACCCGAGTGGGAGTGCGCAGGACGCCGTAGAAAATGTACGGGACCCGAGTGGGAGTGTGCAGGACGCCGTAGAAGGTGTGCGGTAACCCAGTGGGAGTGAGCAGGACGCCGTAGAAAGCGTGCGGGCTCCCAATGGGAGTGCGCAGGACGCCGTAGAAAAGGTACGGGACCCAGTGGGAGTGTGCAGGACGCCGTAGAAGGTGTGCGGTAACCCAGTGGGAGTGAGCAGAACGCCGTAGAAAATGTACGGGACCCCAGTGGGAGTGTGCAGGACGCCGTAGAAAGCGTGCGGGCTCCCAATGGGAGTGCGCAGGACGCCGTAGAAAATGTACGGGACCCAGTGGGAGTGTGCAGGACGCCGTAGAAGGTGTGCGGTAACCCAGTGGGAGTGAGCAGGACACCGTAGAAAACGTGCGGGCTCCCAATGGGAGTGCGCAGGACGCTGCAGAAAATGTACGGGACTCCAGTGAGAGTGTACAGGACGCCGCAGAAAGTGTGCGGGCCACTAGTGGGAAAGCGTAGGTTGTCGTAGGAAATGTACGGGACCTCAGTGGGAGTGTGCAGGACGCCGTAGAAAGCGTGCGGGCTCCCAATGGGAGTGCGCAGGACGCCGTAGAAAATGTACGGGACCCAGTGGGAGTGTGCAGGACGCCGTAGAAGGTGTGCGGTGACCCAGTGGGAGTGAGCAGGGCACCGTAGAAAACGGGCGGGCTCCCAATGGGAGAGCGCAGGACGCTGCAGAAAATGTACGGGACTCTAGTGAGAGTGTACAGGACGGCGCAGAAAGTGTGCGGGCCACTAGTGGGAAAGCGTAGGTTGTCGTAGGAAATGTACGGGACCTCAGTGGGAGTGTGCAGGACGCCGTAGAAAGCGTGCGGGTTCCCAATGGGAGTGTGCAGGACGCCGTAGAAAATGTACGGAACTCCAGTGAGAGTGTGCAGGACGCCGTAGAAGGTGTGCGGTAACCCAGTGGAAGTGAGCAGGACGCCGTAGAAAGCGTGCGGGCTCCCAATGGGAGTGCGCATGACGCTGCAGAAAATGTACGGGACTCCAGTGAGAGTGTACAGGACGCCGCAGAAAGTGTGCGGGCCACTAGTGGGAAAGCGTAGGTTGTCGTAGAAAATGTACGGGACCCCAGTGGGAGTGTGCAGGACGCCGTAGAAAGCGTGCGGGCTCCCAATGGGAGTGCGCAGGACGCCGTAGAAAATGTACGGGACCCAGTGGGAGTGTGCAGGACGCCGTAGAAGGTGTGCGGTAACCCAGTGGGAGTGAGCAGGACACCGTAGAAAACGTGCGGGCTCCCAATGGGAGTGCGCAGGACGCTGCAGAAAATGTACGGGACTCCAGTGAGAGTGTACAGGACGCCGCAGAAAGTGTGCGGGCCACTAGTGGGAAAGCGTAGGTTGTCGTAGGAAATGTACGGGACCTCAGTGGGAGTGTGCAGGACGCCGTAGAAAGCGTGCGGGTTCCCAATGGGAGTGTGCAGGACGCCATAGAAAGTGTGCATGACCATAGTGGGAGTGCGCAGGACGCCGCAGAGAGTGTGCGACACCCCACTGGAAGTGCGCATGAAGCAGCAAAACGTGTACGGGCTCTCAGTAGGAAAGCGAGGATAGTTTTTTATGGTTGAAGGTCACAATTTTTAGGAGTTATAGTCTACAGCAATGAATGTAGGACCTGGTGAGATTGCGGACTCTTCGTAACATACTGTAGTCTGATTGTGCTATCACTCATTTTTTCGAAATAAGTGAGATTGGTCGGTGAGTTTTCATTTCTACTCTCACATTTTCGCCTGTTTTCATTGCTTCCACAGATGTAGTCGTATCGGTGAAAACACAGACTCACCGATCTATCACCGCTATTTCGGAAAAATGAGTAATACCACTAACAAACTACCGTATGTTAGGACGAGTCCGCAACCTCACGAGGTCTTACTTCCATTGCTGTAGACTATATGGTTCTCAGACAACACCGATTGGTACCGATTTCATTATTTACGGAAGGCGCAAGCTGTCATAGAAGGTTTCGCCTCTCCAAAATGGGAATCGCTAAACAAAAATCAGGTCAAAAAGGGAACCTTTGGGAAAAATATATGAAATTTCTAAAAGTTTAGCTTCCTGGCAAAAGTAATGATTCGGCAATATCATAATTTCAAGAAATCAAGAAGCTGAAAAAATAAAAAAACGTCTTGAAATATCTTTAAAAATGATTTGGCGCAAAATAAGCACAAGTTATGAAAAACTAGGAAATGTAGTGAAATGATTAAAATTGGATTTGGCGGTCAGTCACAGGCCAACTTTTTATAAGTAATGAGAGACGAGGTATAGGATTTTACAAGCTTCTCCGTTAAACTTATCAAAGCTAAATCAAGCGCGCAACGGAAACCGTAAAACATTTCATTGAAGCTGTAATACGGAAATTAGGGTGGGTCAAGCTATGTAAACGTAACGCTCAAATCCGATGCGCGCTTGATTTAGCTTTGATAAGTTTAACGGAGAAGCTTGTAAAATCCTATACCTCGTCTCTCATTACTTATAAAAAGTTGGCCTGTGACTGACCGCCAAATCCAATTTTAATCATTTCACTACATTTCCTAGTTTTTCATAACTTGTGCTTATTTTGCGCCAAATCATTTTTAAAGATATTTCAAGACGTTTTTTTATTTTTTCAGCTTCTTGATTTCTTGAAATTATGATATTGCCAAATCATTACTTTTGCCAGGAAGCTAAACTTTTAGAAATCTGATATCTGTGAATGGTCTCAGCCAGGCTCAGATGTTTGACTGATTACAAAAATCGAAAGGGATTGGCAGCTCGTGCGGTGTCACCAGGATTGCTCTGAAAGGCGTCTGTACCAGCATGTCTAAACCTCGATCTCCAACATCACATATGATCGCCATTCCAGAATTTAGTCCAGTGAATGGAAGCGTTTAAAATCCTGCTGACGGGTGGTTGGCACGGGTCGTCGCGTCTCGTCCATTTGCTAGACTAGATTCGGCGAAAGGCTTACACATAGATGCCCTGGCAGTGTACACATCTGTGAGCGTAAAATAAAACTGAAAAGATGGAGATCAGATCCAACACTTAGGCTACCGCTAAACCATCTTCGATAGTGCTAACGAGCAAGCTCAGAGATGTAAGAACATAGCTAGGTCTGAACTTGGCCAGATGAAATTTCAAAGGTTCTGGCCACCTCCCGAAATGTTTCAAGATTTTAAATTTAAGTTTCTTGCGGTTTCTCGGATTTAATTTACACTTTTTGTAATAACGGCTGCTCGGTTTTTTGCTGTAGAAAAAAAAGTCGAGTCGTGAGCACCACCTTTAAATTAGTCGTCAGTTTTATGACATGAGAGAAGCATTTCGGTAACATGAAGATCAATAGAAAAATTCCTGAGAAAAGCTGAGATGATACAGCACCGAGTTCATTCTTCGATTTCACCCTCTTCGTCGTCCTCTTCGCCATCGTCGTCCTCGTCTTCGTCCTCCTCTTCTAGCTCACAGACGTCCACAATCACGTCATCTTCGATTTCGTTCAGTGAGGAAGGTAATCCTTCCTGCGACGTTTCCGTCATATGCCGGTCACGAGGAGTCGCCAGCTGAATCAAACTGAATTAATAGGCTTAAGAGTAATTAAAGTAATTCGTTACTACTGTTCCGAACATTTTGTAATTTTCTAGCGTGGCTCATATCTCACAGAATTTCAAAACATGAACTCAAAGAAGTTCATAACGACAAACCTCAGTCAAAGTTCGATCCCTATGCTCGGGATGTTCTCGAACAGGTGAGATGTCGGTGGTGTGGCGAATCCTCTTTGGTGTGCTTGGTTCTGTTCCGCGTGAACTGGACGAAGGCAGCGCATGATCACCATCACTGAGACATCTGAAGATACATACAATTGTTTCTGGAGAGATAGTGTCACAGTCTACGGAATTTATTTTCTCACTACGAAGAGGTACTCCAAAGTGAACACCAGTAGGAAATACTGAAAAACTATGGCATTGCTAGCATCGACTACTTGAATTTGCGCCGAAATCGATTCAACAAATATTTGTAACTCTGTATTAAATAGGATAATATTAATTTATCTAATTATTTATTGATTTAACTATTTACAGTAGCGGGCAAAAGTATCGGAACACCACATTCCGTGGGTTTCAATCTTGCCTGCACATTCCTTTGCATCGTGAACGACAATCTTCCAATCTAAGATACCAGCGGCTTCGGCCGGCTCACGCCGGCCTCTGCCGCTGGGGTCCGGCTGCGATGGCCCATCTGCCGGCTTTCCGGTATCTTGGATATAAGGCAAATAAATCGGCGCTTTCTTTTATCCTGCGCCGGCCCATAAGCTGGCTTAGGCGGCAACACTTAAACCATCGGAAATCACAAAGCATTCCAAACCTTGCAACATCCGTTTACTTCCTTATCTGTACCGTGACACACCGGTTGTTCTTCCGTTTTATAAGATCCTGAAGTGGCTTTTGATTAGTTTTAATTTCTGTCATGATAAGGACAACCGCTGTTTGGAATTTACTAAACGTTGTCATGATCAACCGACATCCTGCTACTTTTATTGCCGAATGAAGTAGAATGATGTTTGTGTTTCATGGCTGCAGATTTTGATTAACTCTACTTTTCATTGTATATAAACCCGAATTAGAAAAGTTAGTGCATATTAACAGCTAAGCAGTTGAAATGAGTGGTGAGGGGTAGGGGACCTGAAGAAGGGGATGGCGTACGCTCTCTTTTAGACGCACATAGTGATTCCGAAGTTCCCCGCTCTCTCCCTTGAGTCTCACACGTTTTCTACGGCGTCCGGCGCTCCCTCACTTCAGTCTCACACACTTCCTACGGCGCACTCTCCCTCGGGTCCCCCACACCTTGGACGGCGTCCGGCGCACTCTCACTCGGGTC
Organism: Aplectana chamaeleonis; assembly: GCA_029168955.1. NCBI lineage: Eukaryota > Metazoa > Nematoda > Chromadorea > Rhabditida > Cosmocercidae > Aplectana > Aplectana chamaeleonis. The sequence goes on from JAPDOI010000686.1 coordinate 256,871, forward strand.
CCGCACACTTTCGACGGCGTCCGGCACACTCTCACTCGGGTCCCGCACACTTTCTACGGCGTCCTGCGCACTCCCACTTGGGTCACGCACACTTTCTATGGCGTCCTGTGCACTTCCCCTTGAGTCCCGCACACTCCCTACGGCGCCCGGCGCTCTCCCTTTTGGGTCCCGCCCACTTCCTACGGCATTCGGCGCACTCCAACTTGGGTCCCGCACACTTTCTACGGCGTCGGCGCACTCCCACTTGGGTTCCGCTCACTTTCTACGGCGTCCGGCGCTCTCCCACTTGGGTCCCGCACACTTTCTACGGCGTCCTGCGCACTCCCACTTGGATCCCGCACACTTCCTACGGCGTTCTGCGCACTCCCACTTGGGTCCCGCACACTTTACTACGGCGTCCGGCACACTCCCACTTGGATCCCGCACACTTTCTACGGCGTCCGGCGGACTCCGGTCCCGCACACTTTCTACGGGGTCCGGCGCTCTCCCACTTGGGTCCCGCACACTCTCTACGGCGTCCGGCGCACTCCCACTTGGGTCCCGCACACTTTCTACGGCGTCCTGCGCACTTCCCCTTGGGTCCCGCACACTCTCTACGGCGTTCGGCGCATCCCACTTGGGTCCCGCACACTTTACTATGGCGTCCGGCACACTCCCACTTGGATCCCGCACACTTTCTACCGCGTCCGGAGAACTCCCACTTGGGTCCCGCACACTTTCTACGGCGTCCGGAGAACTCCCACTTGGGTCCCGCACACTTCCTACGGCGTTCTGCGCACTCCCACTTAGTTCCCGCACACTTTCTACGCCGTCCTGCGCACTTCCGCGGGTCCCGCACACTTTCTACGGCGTCCGGCGAACTCCCACTTGGTTCCCGCACACTTTCTACGGCGTCCTGCGCACTTCCACTTGGGTCCCGCACACTCTCTACGGCGTTCGGCGCACTCCCACTTGGGTCCCGCACACTTTACTACGGCGTCCGGCACACTCCCAATTGGATCCCGCACACTTTCTACCGAGTCCGGAGAACTCCCACTTGGGTCCCGCACACTCTCTACGGCGTTCGGCGCACTCCCACTTGGGTCCCGCACACTTTCTACGGCGTCCGGCGCACCCCACTTGGATCCCGCACACTTTCTACGGCGTCCGGCGAACTCCCACTTGGTTCCCGCACACTTTCTACGGCGTCCTGCGCACTTCCACTTGGGTCCCGCACACTCTCTACGGCGTCCGGCGCACTCTCACTCGGGTCCCGCACACTTTCGACGGCGTCCGGCACACTCTCACTCGGGTCCCGCACACTTTCTACGGCGTCCGGTGCACTCCAACTTGGGTCCCGCACACTTTCTACGGCGTCCTGCGCACTTACACTTGGGTCCCGCACACTCTCTACGGCGTTCGGCGCACTCCCACTTGGGTCCCGCACACTTTCTACGGCGTCCTGCGCACTTCCCCTTGGGTCCCGCACACTCTCTACGGCGTTCGGCGCACTCCCACTTGGGTCCCGCACACTTTACTATGGCGTCCGGCACACTCCCACTTGGTTCCCGCACACTTTCTACGGCGTCCTGCGCACTTACACTTGGGTCCCGCACACTTTCTACGGCGTCCTGCGCACTTCCACTTGGGTCCCGCACACTCTCTACGGCGTTCGGCGCACTCCCACTTGGGTCCCGCACACTTTCTACGGCGTCCGGCGCACCCCACTTGGATCCCGCACACTTTCTACGGCGTCCGGCGAACTCCCACTTGGTTCCCGCACACTTTCTACGGCGTCCTGCGCACTTCCACTTGGGTCCCGCACACTCTCTACGGCGTCCGGCGCACTCTCACTCGGGTCCCGCACACTTTCTACGGCGTCCGGTGCTCTCCCACTTGGGTCCCGCACACTTTCTACGGCGTCCGGTGCACTCCAACTTGGGTCCCGCACACTTTCTACGGCGTCGGCGCACTCCCACTTGGGTTCCGCTCACTTTCTACGGCGTCCGGCGAACTCCAACTTGGGTCCCGCACACTTTCTACGGCGTCGGCGCACTCCCACTTGGGTTCCGCTCACTTTCTACGGCGTCCGGCGCACTCCCACTTGGGTCCCGCACACTTTCTACGGCGTTCGGCGCACTCCCACTTGGGTCCCGCACACTCTCTACGGCGTTCGGCGCACTCCCACTTGGGTCCCGCACACTTTCTACGGCGTCCTGCGCACTTCCCCTTGGGTCCCGCACACTCTCTACGGCGTCCGGCGCACTCCCACTTGGGTCCCGCACACTTTCTACGGCGTCCTGCGCACTTCCCCTTGGGTCCCGCACACTCTCTACGGCGTTCGGCGCACTCCCACTTGGGTCCCGCACACTTTCTACGGCGTCCTGCGCACTTCCCCTTGGGTCCCGCACACTCTCTACGGCGTTCGGCGCACTCCCACTTGGGTCCCGCACACTTTACTATGGCGTCCGGCACACTCCCACTTGGATCCCGCACACTTTCTACCGCGTCCGGAGAACTCCCACTTGGGTCCCGCACACTTTCTACGGCGTCCTGCGCACTTCCACTTGGGTCCCGCACACTCTCTACGGCGTTCGGCGCACTCCCACTTGGGTCCCGCACACTTTCTACGGCGTTCGGCGCACTCCCACTTGGGTCCCGCACACTTTCTACGGCGTCCGGCGCACTCCCACTTGGGTCCCGCACACTTTCTACGGCGTCCGGCGAACTCCCACTTGGTTCCCGCACACTTTCTACGGCGTCCTGCGCACTTCCACTTGGGTCCCGCACACTCTCTACGGCGTCCGGCGCACTCTCACTCGGGTCCCGCACACTTTCGACGGCGTCCGGCACACTCTCACTCGGGTCCCGCACACTTTCTACGGCGTCCGGTGCACTCCAACTTGGGTCCCGCACACTTTCTACGGCGTCGGCGCACTCCCACTTGGGTTCCGCTCACTTTCTACGGCGTCCGGCGAACTCCAACTTGGGTCCCGCACACTTTCTACGGCGTCGGCGCACTCCCACTTGGGTTCCGCTCACTTTCTACGGCGTCCGGCGCACTCCCACTTGGGTCCCGCACACTTTCTACGGCGTTCGGCGCACTCCCACTTGGGTCCCGCACACTCTCTACGGCGTTCGGCGCACTCCCACTTGGGTCCCGCACATTTTCTACGGCGTCCTGCGCACTTCCCCTTGGGTCCCGCACACTCTCTACGGCGCCCGGCGCACTCCCACTTGGGTCCCGCACACTTTCTACGGCGTCCTGCGCACTTCCCCTTGGGTCCCGCACACTCTCTACGGCGTTCGGCGCACTCCCACTTGGGTCCCGCACACTTTGTACGGCGTCCTGCGCACTTCCCCTTGGGTCCCGCACACTCTCTACGGCGTTCGGCGCACTCCCACTTGGGTCCCGCACACTTTCTACGGCGTCCGGCGCATTCCCACTTGGGTCCCGCACACTTTCTACGGCGTCCTGCGCACTTCCACTTGGGTCCCGCACCCTTTCTACGGCGTTCGGCGCACTGCCACTTGGGTCCCTCACACTTTCTACGGCGTCCGGCGCACTCCCACTTGGGTCCCGCACCCTTTCTACGGCGTCCTGCGCACTTCCACTTGGGTCCCGCACACTCTCTACGGCGTCCGGCGCACTCTCACTCGGGTCCCGCACACTTTCTACGGCGTCCGGTGCTCTCCCACTTGGGTCCCGCACACTTTCTACGGCGTTCGGCGCACTCCCACTTGGGTCCCGCACACTTTCTACGGCGTCCGGCGCACCCCACTTGGGTCCCGCACACTTTCTACGGCGTCCTGCGCACTTCCCCTTGGGTCCCGCACACTTTCTACGGCGTCGGCGCACTCCCAATTGGGTTCCGCTCACTTTCTGCGGCGTCCGGCGCACTCCCACTTGGGTCCCGCACACTTTCTACGGCGTTCGGCGCACTCCCACTTGGGTCCCGCACACTCTCTACGGCGTTCGACGCACTCCCACTTGGGTCCCGCACATTTTCTACGGCGTCCTGCGCACTTCCCCTTGGGTCCCGCACACTCTCTACGGCGTCCGGCGCACTCCCACTTGGGTCTCGCACACTTTCTACGGCGTCCTGCGCACTTCCCCTTGGGTCCCGCACACTCTCTACGGCGTTCGGCGCACTCCCACTTGGGTCCCGCACACTTTCTACGGCGTCCTGCGCACTTCCCCTTGGGTCCCGCACACTCTCTACGGCGTTCGGCGCACTCCCACTTGGGTCCCGCACACTTCCTACCGCGTCCGGAGAACTCCCACTTGGGTCCCGCACACTTTCTACGGCGTCCTGCGCACTTCCACTTGGGTCCCGCACACTCTCTACGGCGTTCGGCGCACTCCCACTTGGGTCCCGCACACTTTCTACGGCGTCCGGCGCACCCCACTTGGGTCCCGCACACTTTCTGCGGCATCCTGCGCACTTCCCCTTGAGTGCCGCACACTCTCTACGGCGTCCGGCACTCTCTCTTTTGGGTCCCGCCCACTTCCTACGGCATTCGGCGCACTCCCACTTGGGTCCCGCACACTTTCTACGGCGTCCGGCGCACTCCCACTTGGGTTCCGCTCACTTTCTACGGCGTCCGGCGCTCTCCCACTTGGGTCCCGCACACTTTCTACGGCGTCCTGCGCACTCCCACTTGGATCCCGCACACTTCCTACGGCGTTCTGCGCACTCCCACTTGGGTCCCGCACACTTTACTACGGCGTCCGGCACACTCCCACTTGGATCCCGCACACTTTCTACAGCGTCCGGCGCACTCCCACTTGGGTCCCGCACACTTTCTACGGCGTCCTGCGCACTTCCCCTTGGGTCCCGCACACTCTCTACGGCGTTCGGCGCACTCCCACTTGAGTCCCGCACATTTTCTACGGCGTCCTGCGCACTTCCCCTTGGGTCCCGCACACTCTCTACGGCGTCCGGCGCACTCCCACTTGGGTCCCGCACACTTTCTACGGCGTCCTGCGCACTTTCCCTTGGGTCCCGCACACACTCTACGGCGTTCGGCGCACTCCCACTTGGGTCCCGCACACTCTCTACGGCGTTCGGCGCACTCCCACTTGGGTCCCGCACACTTTACTACGGCGTCCGGCACACTCCCAATTGGATCCCGCACACTTTCTACCGAGTCTGGAGAACTCCCACTTGGGTCCAGCACACTTTCTACGGCGTCCTGCGCACTTCCACTTGGGTCCCGCACACTCTCTACGGCGTTCGGCGCACTCCAACTTGGGTCCCGCACACTTTCTAAGGCGTCCGGCGCACCCCACTTGGATCCCGCACACTTTCTACGGCGTCCGGCGAACTCCCACTTGGTTCCCGCACACTTTCTACGGCGTCCTGCGCACTTCCACTTGGGTCCCGCACACTCTCTACGGCGTCCGGCGCACTCTCACTCGGGTCCCGCACACTTTCGACGGCGTCCGGCACACTCTCACTCGGGTCCCGCACACTTTCTACGGCGTCCGGCACACTCCCACTTGGATCCCGCACACTTTCTACGGCGTTCGGCGCACTCACATTTGGGTTCCGCACACTTTCTACGGCATCCTGCGCACTCCCATTTGAATCCCGCACACTTCCTACGGCGTCCTGCGCACTTCCCCTTGGGTCCCGCACACTTTCTACGGCGTCCGGCGAACTCCCACTTGATTCCCGCACACTTTCTACGGCGTCCTGCGCACTTCCACTTGGGTCCCGCACACTCTCTACGGCGTTCGGCGCACTCCCACTTGGGTCCCGCACACTTTACTACGGCGTCCGGCACACTCCCAATTGGATCCCGCACACTTTCTACCGAGTCTGGAGAACTCCCACTTGGGTCCAGCACACTTTCTACGGCGTCCTGCGCACTTCCACTTGGGTCCCGCACACTCTCTACGGCGTTCGGCGCACTCCTACTTGGGTCCCGCACACTTTCTAAGGCGTCCGGCGCACCCCACTTGGATCCCGCACACTTTCTACGGCGTCCGGCCAACTCCCACTTGGTTCCCGCACACTTTCTACGGCGTCCTGCGCACTTCCACTTGGGTCCCGCACACTCTCTACGGCGTCCGGCGCACTCTCACTCGGGTCCCGCACACTTTCTACCGAGTCTGGAGAACTCCCACTTGGGTCCAGCACACTCTCTACGGCGTCCGGCGCACTCTCACTCGGGTCCCGCACACTTTCTACGGCGTTCGGCGCACTCCCACTTAGGTCCCGCACACTTTCTACGGCGTCCGGCGCACCCCACTTGGATCCCGCACACTTTCTACGGCGTCCGGAGAACTCCCACTTGGGTCCCGCACACTCTCTACGGCGTTCGGCGCACTCCCACTTGGGTCCCGCACACTTTCTACGGCGTCCGGCGCACCCCACTTGGATCCCGCACACTTTCTACGGCGTCCGGCGAACTCCCACTTGGTTCCCGCACACTTTCTACGGCGTCCTGCGCACTTACACTTGGGTCCCGCACACTTTCTACGGCGTCCTGCGCACTTCCACTTGAGTCCCGCACACTCTCTACGGCGTTCGGCGCACTCCCACTTGGGTCCCGCACACTTTCTACGGCGTCCGGTGCACTCCAACTTGGGTCCCGCACACTTTCTACGGCGTCGGCGCACTCCCACTTGGGTTCCGCTCACTTTCTACGGCGTCCGGCGCTCTCCCACTTGGGTCCCGCACACTTTCTACGGCGTCCTGCGCACTCCCACTTGGATCCCGCACACTCTCTACGGCGTTCGGCGCATCCCACTTGGGTCCCGCACACTTTCTACGGCGTCCGGCGCACTACCACTTGGGTCCCTCACACTTTCTACGGCATCCGGCGCACTTCCACTTGGGTCCCGCACCCTATCAACGGCGTCCTGCGCACTTCCACTTGGGTCCCGCACAATTTCTACGGCGTCCGGCGCACTCCCACTTGGGTCCCGCACACTTTCTACGGCGTCCGGCGCTCTCCCACTTGGGTCCCGCACACTTTCTACGGCGTCCTGCGCACTCCCACTTGGATCCCGCACACTCTCTACGGCGTTTGGCGCATCCCACTTGGGTCTCGCACACTTTACTACGGCGTCCGGCACACTCCCAATTGGATCCCGCACACTTTCTACCGAGTCCGGAGAACTCCCACTTGGGTCCCGCACACTTTCTACGGCGTCCTGCGCACTTCCACTTGGGTCCCGCACACTTTCTACGGCGTTCGGCGCACTCCCACTTGGGTCCCGCACACTCTCTACGGCGTTCGACGCACTTCCCCTTGGGTCCCGCACACTCTCTACGGCGTCCGGCGCGCTCCCACTTGGGTCTCGCACACTTTCTACGGCGTCCTGCGCCCACCCACTTGGGTCCCGCACACTTTCTACGGCATCCGGCGCACTCCTACTTGGGTCCAGCATACTTTCTACGGCGTCCGGCGCCCTCCCGCTTGGGTCCCGCACACTTTCTACGGCGTCCGGTGCACCCCTCTTGGTTCCCGCACACTTTCTACGGCGTCCTGCGCACTTCCACTTGGGTCCCGCACACTCTCTACGGCGTCCGGCGCACTCCCATGGGTCCCGCACACTTTCTACGGCGTCCGGCGCACTTCCCCATGGGTCCCGCACAGTTTCTACGCCGTCCGTCGCACTCCCACTTGGGTCCCGCCCACTTCCTACGGCGTCCAGCGCACTTCCCCTTGGGTCCCGCATTTTTTCTACGGCGTCCGGCGCACTCGCACTTGGGTCCCCCCCACTTTCTACGGCGTCCGGCGCACTCCCACTTGCGTCCCGCACACTTTCTACGGCGTCCGGCGCACTTCCGCTTGGGGCCCGCACACTTTCTTCGGCGTCCTGCGCACTCCCACTTGGGTCCCGCACACTTTCTACGGCGTCCGGCGCACTCCCACTTGGGTCCCGCACACTTTCTACGGCGTCCTGCGCACTCCCGCGGGTCCCACACACTTTCTGCGGCGTCCTGCGCACTCCCACTAGGGTCCCACACACTTTTCACGGCGTCCTGCGCACGTCCACTTGGGTTCCGCGCACTTTCTACGGCGTCCTGCGCACTCCCACTTGGGTCACGCACACTTTCTACGGCGTTCGGCGCACTCCCGAATGGGTCCCCGCACACCTTCTACAGCGTCCTGCGCACTCCCACTTGGGTCCCACACACTTTCTACTGCGTCCGGCGCACTCCCATATGGGTCCCACACGCTTTCTGCGGCTTCTTGCGTACTCCCACTTGGGTCCCGCACACTTTCTACGGCGTTCGGCGCACTCCCGAATGGATCCCCGCACACCTTCTACGGCGTCCTGCGCACTCCCACTTGGGTCCCGCACACTTTCTACGGCGTCCAGCGCACTTACGAAAGGGTCCCACACACCTTCTACGGCGTCCTGCGCACTCCGACTTGGGTCCCGCACACTTTTTATGGCGTCCGACGCACTCCCACTTGGGTCCCGCACACTTTCTACGGCGTCCGGCGCACTCCCACGGGTCCCGCACACTTTCTACGGCGTCCGGCGCACTCCATTTGGGTCCCGCATACTTTCTACGGCGTCCGGCGCACTCCCACTTGGGTCCCGCACACTTTCTACGGCGTCCGGCGCACTCCCACTTGGGTCCCGCACACTTTCTACGGCGTCCGGCCCACTCCCACTTGGGTCCCCCACACTTTCTACGGCGTCCGGCGCACTCCCATGGGTCCCGCACACTTTCTACGGCGTCCGGCGCACTCCCATGGGTCCCGCACACTTTCTACGGCGACCGGCCCCCTCCCAGTTGGGTCCCGCACACTTTCTACGGCGTCCGGCGCACTCCCACTTGGGTCCCGCACACTTTCCACGGCGTCCGGTGCACTCCCACTTGGGTCCCGCACACTTTCTACGGCGTCCGGCGCACTCCCACTTGGGTCCCGCACACTTTCTACGGCGTCCGGCGCACTCCCATGGGTCCCGCACACTTTCTACGGCGTCCTGCGCACTCCCACTTGGGTCCCGCACACTTTCTACGGCGTCCTGCGCACTCCCATGGGTCCCGCACACTTTCTACGGCGTCCGGCGCACTCCCACTTGGGTCCCGCACACTTTCTACGGCGTCCGGCGCACTCCACTTGGGTCCCGCACACTTTCTACGGCGTCGGCGCACTCCCACTTGGGTCCCGCACACTTTCTACGGCGTCCGGCGCACTCCCATGGGTCCCGCACACTTTCTACGGCGTCCGGCGCACTCCCACTTGGGTCCCGCACACTTTCTACGGCGTCCGGCGCACTCCCATGGGTCCCGCACACTTTCTACGGCGTCCGGCGCACTCCCACTTGGGTCCCGCACACTTTCTACGGCGTCCGGCGCACTCCCATGGGTCCCGCACACTTTCTACGGCGTCCGGCGCACTCCCATGGGTCCCGCACACTTTCTACGGCGTCCGGCGCACTCCCACTTGGGTCCCGCACACTTTCTACGGCGTCCGGCGCACTCCCACTTGGGTCCCGCACACTTTCTACGGCGTCCGGCGCACTCCCACTTGGGTCCCGCACACTTTCTACGGCGTCCGGCGCACTCCCACTTGGGTCCCGCACACTTTCTACGGCGTCCGGCGCACTCCCACTTGGGTCCCGCACACTTTCTACGGCGTCCTGCGCACTCCCACTTGGGTCCCGCACACTTTCTACGGCGTCCGGCGCACTCCCACTTGGGTCCCGCACACTTTCTACGGCGTCCTGCGCACTCCCACATGGGTCCCGCACACTTTCTACGGCGTCCGGCGCACTCCCACTTGGGGCTCACGCACTTTCTGCGGCGTCCTGCGCACTTCCACTTGGGGTCCGCGCACTTTCTACGGCGTCCGGAGCACTGCCACATGGGTCCCGCACACTTTCTACGGCGTCCGGCGCACTCCCGGGTCCCGCACACTTTCTACGGCGCCCGGCGCACTCTCACTTGGGTCCCGCACACTTTCTACGGCGTCCGGCGCACTCTCATTTGGGTCCCGCACACTTTCTACGGCGTCCGGGCACTCCCACTTGGGTCCCGTACACTTTCTATGGCGTCCGGCGCACTCCCACTTGGGCCCCACACACTTTCTACGGCGTCCGGGCACTCCCACTTGGGTCCCGCACACTTTCTACGGCGTCCGGCGCACTCTCATTTGGGTCCCGCACACTTTCTACGGCGTCCGGCGCACTCCCACATGGGCCCCGCACACTTTCTACGGCGTCCGGGCACTCCCACTTGGGTCCCGCACACTTTCTACGGCGCCCGGCGCACTCCCACTTGGGTCCCGCACAATTTCTACGGCGTCCGGCGCACTCCCATGGGTCCCGCACACTTTCTACGGCGTCCGGCGCACTCCCGCGGGTCCCGCACACTTTCTACGGCGTCCGGCGCACTCCCACTTGGGTCCCGCACACTTTCTACGGCGTCCGGCGCACTCCCATGGGTCCCGCACACTTTCTACGGCGTCCGGCGCACTCCCACTTGGGTCCCGCACACTTTCTACGGCGTCCGGCGCACTCCCACTTGGGTCCCGCACACTTTCTACGGCGTCCGGCGCACTCCGCATGGGTCCCGCACACTTTCTACGGCGTCCGGCGCACTCCCACTTGGGTCCCGCACACTTTCTACGGCGTCCGGCGCACTCCCACTTGGGTCCCGCACACTTTCTACGGCGTCCGGCGCACTCCCACTTGGGTCCCGCACACTTTCTACGGCGTCCGGCGCACTCCCATGGGTCCCGCACACTTTCTACGGCGTCCGGCGCACTCCCACTTGGGTCCCGCACACTTTCTACGGCGTCCGGCGCACTCCCACTTGGGTCCCGCACACTTTCTACGGCGTCCGGCGCACTCCCACTTGGGTCCCGCACACTTTCTACGGCGTCCGGCGCACTCCCACTTGGGTCCCGCACACTTTCTACGGCGTCCGGCGCACTCCCATTGGGTCCCGCACACTTTCTACGGCGTCCGGCGCACTCCCCATGGGTCCCGCACACTTTCTACGGCGTCCGGCGCACTCCCGCGGGTCCCACACCCTTTCTACGGCGTCCGGCGCACTCCCACTTGGGTCCCACACACTTTCTACGGCGTCCTGCGCACTTCCCCTTGGGTGCCGCACACTTTCTACGGCGTCCTGCGCACTCACACTTGGGTCCCACACACTTTCTACGGCGTCCAGCGCACTCCGCCTTGGGCCCAACACACTTCCTACGGCGTCCGGCGCACCCTACTTTGGGTCACGCACACTTTCTACGGCGTCCTGCGCACTCCCCTTGGGTCCCGCACACTTTCTACGGCGTCCAGCGCATTCTACTTTGGGTCCCGCACACTTTCTTTGGCGTCCAGCGCACTCCCATGGGTCCCGCACACTTTCTACGGCGTCCGGCGCACTCCCACTTGGGTCCCGCACACTTTCTACGGCGTCCGGCGCACTCCCACTTGGGTCCGCACACTTTCTACGGCGTCCGGCGCACTCCCATGGGTCCCGCACACTTTCTCCGCCGTCCGGCGCCCTCCCACTTGGGTCCCGCACACTTTCTACGGCGTCCGCGCACTCCCACTTGGGTGCCGCACATTTTCTACGGCGTACTGCGCACTCCCACTTGGGTCCCCGACAATTTCTACGGGGTCCTGCGCATTCCCACATGGGGTCCGCGCACTTTCTACGGCGTCCCGCGCACTCCCATGGGTCCCGCACACTTTCTACGGCGTCCTGCGCACTCCCATGGGTCCCGCACACTTTCTACGGCGTCCGGCGCACTCCCATGGGTCCCGCACACTTTCTACGGCGTCCTGCGCACTCCCATGGGTCCCGCACACTTTCTACGGCGTCCGGCGCACTCCCATGGGTCCCGCACACTTTCTACGGCGTCCGGCGCACTCCCACTTGGGTCCCGCACACTTTCTACGGCGTCCGGCGCACTCCACTTGGGTCCCGCACACTTTCTACGGCGTCCGGCGCACTCCCACTTGGGTCCCGCACACTTTCTACGGCGTCCGGCGCACTCCCATGGGTCCCGCACACTTTCTACGGCGTCCGGCGCACTCCACTTGGGTCCCGCACACTTTCTACGGCGTCCGGCGCACTCCCACTTGGGTCCCGCACACTTTCTACGGCGTCCGGCGCACTCCCATGGGTCCCGCACACTTTCTACGGCGTCCGGCGCACTCCCACTTGGGTCCCGCACACTTTCTACGGCGTCCGGCGCACTCCCGCGGGTCCCGCACACTTTCTACGGCGTCCGGCGCACTCCCACTTGGGTCCCGCACACTTTCTACGGCGTCCGGCGCACTCCCACTTGGGTCCCGCACACTTTCTACGGCGTCCGGCGCACTCCCACTTGGGTCCCGCACACTTTCTACGGCGTCCTGCGCACTCCCACTTGGGCCCCGCACACTTTCTCCGGCGTCCTGCGCACTCCCACTTGGGTCCCGCACACTTTCTACGGCGTTCGGCGCACTCCCGAATGGGTCCCCGCACACCTTCTACGGCGTCCTGCGCACTCCCACTTGGGTCCCGCACACTTTCTACGGCGTCCTGCGCACTCCCACTTTGGTCCCACACGCTTTCTGCGGCGGCCCGCGCACTCCCACTTGGGTCCCGCACACTTTCTACGGCGTCCTGCGCACTCCCACTTGGATCCCGCACACTTTCTACGGCGTGCGGCGCACTCCCGCGGGTCCCGCACACTTTCTACGGCGTCCTGCGCACTCCCACTTGGGTCCCGCACACTTTCTACGGCGTCCGGCGCACTCCCACTTGGGTCCCGCACACTTTCTACGGCGTCCGGCGCACTCCACTTGGGTCCCGCACACTTTCTACGGCGTCCTGCGCACTCCCGCGGGTCCCGCACACTTTCTACGGCGTCCGGCGCACTCCCACTTGGGTCCCGCACACTTTCTACGGCGTCCGGCGCACTCCACTTGGGTCCCGCACACTTTCTACGGCGTCCGGCGCACTCCCATGGGTCCCGCACACTTTCTACGGCGTCCTGCGCACTCCCATGGGTCCCGCACACTTTCTACGGCGTCCGGCGCACTCCCATGGGTCCCGCACACTTTCTACGGCGTCCTGCGCACTCCCATGGGTCCCGCACACTTTCTACGGCGTCCGGCGCACTCCCACTTGGGTCCGCACACTTTCTACGGCGTCCGGCGCACTCCCACTTGGGTCCCGCACACTTTCTACGGCGTCCGGCGCACTCCCGCGGGTCCCGCACACTTTCTACGGCGTCCTGCGCACTCCATTGGGTCCCGCACACTTTCTACGGCGTCCGGCGCACTCCCACTTGGGTCCCGCACACTTTCTACGGCGTCCGGCGCACTCCCACTTGGGTCCCGCACACTTTCTACGGCGTCCGGCGCACTCCATTGGGTCCCGCACACTTTCTACGGCGTCCGGCGCACTCCCATGGGTCCGCACACTTTCTACGGCGTCCGGCGCACTCCCTATGGGTCCCGCACACTTTCTACGGCGTCCGGCGCACTCCCACTTGGGTCCCGCACACTTTCTACGGCGTCCGGCGCACTCCCATGGGTCCCGCACACTTTCTACGGCGTCCGGCGCACTCCCACTTGGGTCCCACACACTTTCTACGGCGTCCGGCGCACTCCCGCGGGTCCCGCACACTTTCTACGGCGTCCGGCGCACTCCCATGGGTCCCACACACTTTCTACGGCGTCCTGCGCACTCCCATGGGTCCCGCACACTTTCTACCGCGCCCGGCGTACTCCCACTTGGGTCCCGCACACTTTCTACGGCGTCCGGCGCACTCCCACTTGGGTTCCACACACTTTCTACGGCGTCCGGCGCACTCCCACTTGGGTCCCACACACTTTCTACGGCGTCCGGCGCACTCCATGGGTCCCGCACACTTTCTATGGCTTCCGGCGCACTCCTACATGAGGCCCGCACACTTATTACGGCGTCCGGCGCACTCCCACTTGGGTCCCGCACACTTTCTGCGGCGTCCTGCGCACTCCCACTTGGGTCCCAAACACTTTCTACGGCATCCGGCGCACTCCCACTTGGGTCCCAAACACTTTCTACGGCGTCCTGCGCACTCCCCTTTGGGTCACACACTCTTTCTACGGCGTCCGGCGCACTCCCACTTGGGTCCCGCACACTTTCTACGGCGTCCTGCGCACTCCCACTTGGGTCCCGCACACTTTCTACGGCGTCCGGCGCACTCCCACTTGGGTCCCGCATACTTTCTACGGCTTCTGGCGCACTCCCACTTGGGTCCCTCACACTTTCTACGGCGTCCGGCGCACTCCCACTTGTGTCCCGCACACTTTCTACGGCATCCGGCGCACTCCCACTTAACGGCGTCCTGCGCACTCCCACTTGGGTCCCGCACACTTTCCACGGCGTCCTGCGCACTCCCATATGGGTCCCGCACACTTTCTACGGCGTCCGGCGCACTCCCACTTGAGTCCCGCACACTTTCTACGGCGTCCGGCGCACTCCCACTTGGGCCCCGCACACTTTCTACGGCATCCGGCGCACTCCCACTTGGGTCCCGCACACTTTCTACGGCGTCCGGCGCACTCCCGCGGGTCCCGCACACTTTCTACGGCGTCCTGCGCACTCCCATGGGTCCCACACACTTTCTACGGCGTCCGGCGCACTCCCACTTGGGTCCCGCACACTTTCTACGGCGTCCTGCGCACTCCCGCGGGTCCCGCACACTTTCTACGGCGTCCGGCGCACTCCATGGGTCCCACACACTTTCTACGGCGTCCGGCGCACTCCCACTTGGGTCCCGCACACTTTCTACGGCGTCCGGCGCACTCCCGCGGGTCCCGCACACTTTCTACGGCGTCCGGCGCACTCCCACTTGGGTCCCGCACACTTTCTACGGCGTCCTGCGCACTCCCCATGGGTCCCGCACACTTTCTACGGCGTCCGGCGCACTCCCATGGGTCCCGCACACTTTCTACGGCGTCCTGCGCACTCCCACTTGGGTCCCACACACTTTCTACGGCATCCGGCGCACTCCCATGTGGGTCCCACAAACTTTCTACGACGTCCGGCGCACTCCCACGTGGGTCTCGCACACTTTCTACGGCGTCCGGCGCACTCCCACTTGGGTCTCGCACACTTTCTACGGCGACCGGCGCACTCCCACATGGGTCCCACACACTTTCTACGGCGTCCGGCGCACTCCCGCGGGTCCCACACACCTTTTACGGCGTCCGGCGCACTCCCACTTGGGTCTCGCACACTTTCTACGGCGACCGGCGCACTCCCACATGGGTCCCACACACTTTCTGCGGCGTCCGGCGCACTCCCACTTGGGTCCCACACACCTTCTACGGCGTCCGGCGCACTCCCGCGGGTCCCGCACACTTTCTACGGCGTCCGGCGCACTCCCAAGGGTCCCGCACACTTTCTACGGCGTCCGGCGCACTCCCATGGGTCCCGCACACTTTCTACGGCGTCCGGCGCACTCCCACTTGGGTCCCGCACACTTTCTACGGCGTCCGGCGCACTCCCATGGGTCCCGCACACTTTCTACGGCGTCCTGCGCACTCCCATGGGTCCCGCACACTTACTACGGCGTGCGGCGCACTCCCACATGGGTCCCGCACACTTTCTACGACGTCCTGCGCACTCCCACTTGGGTCCCGCACACTTTCTACGACGTCCTGCGCACTCCCACTTGGGTTCCGCACACTTTCTACGGCGTCCTGCGCACTCCCGTACACACTTTCTACGACGTCCTGCGCACTCCCACTTGGGTCCCGCACACTTTCTACGACGTCCTGCGCACTCCCTTGGATCCCACACACATTCTACAGCGTCCTGCGCACTCCCACTTGGGTCCCGCGCGCTTTCTACGGCGTCCTGCGCACTCCCACTTGGGTCCCGCACACTTTCTACGACGTCCTGCGCACTCCCACTTGGGTTCCGCACACTTTCTACGACGTCCTGCGCACTCCCACTTGGGTTCCGCACACTTTCTACGGCGTGCGGCGCACTCCCACATGGGTCCCGCACACTTTCTACGGCGTGCGGCGCGATCCCACTTGGGTCCGTGCGCTTTCTACGGCGTCCGGCGCACTCCACTTGGGTCCCGCACACATTCTCCAGCGTCCTGCGCACTCCCATATGCGTCCCACACACTTTCTACGGCGTGCGGCGCACTCCCACATGGGTCCCGCACACTTTCTACGGCGTGCGGCGCGATCCCACTTGGGTCCGTGCGCTTTCTACGGCGTCCGGCGCACTTCCATATGGGTCCCGCACACTTTCTACGGCGTCCTGCGCACTCCCGTACACACTTTCTACGGCGTCCGGCGCACTACCACTTGGGTCCCGCGCGCTTTCTACGGCTTCCTGCGCACTCCTGTATGGGTCCCATACACTTTCTACGGCGTCCGGCGCACTCCCACTTGGGTCCCGCACACTTTCTACGGCGTCCGGCGCACTCCCACTTGGGTCCCGCACACTTTCTACGGCGTCCGGCGCACTCCCACTTGGGTCCCGCACACTTTCTACGGCGTCCTGCGCACTCCCATTGGGTCCCGCACACTTTCTACGGCGTCCGGCGCACTCCCGCGGGTCCCGCACACTTTCTACGGCGTCCTGCGCACTCCCACTTGGGTCCCGCACACTTTCTACGGCGTCCGGCGCACTCCCACTTGGGTCCCGCACACTTTCTACGGCGTCCTGCGCACTCCCATGGGTCCCACACACTTTCTACGGCGTCCGGCG
This sequence comes from Aplectana chamaeleonis, assembly GCA_029168955.1. Lineage (NCBI taxonomy): Eukaryota > Metazoa > Nematoda > Chromadorea > Rhabditida > Cosmocercidae > Aplectana > Aplectana chamaeleonis. Next base: position 273,547 of record JAPDOI010000686.1, read on the forward strand.
CACTCCCATGGGTCCCGCACACTTTCTACGGCGTCCTGCGCACTCCCACTTGGGTCCCGCACACTTTCTACGGCGTCCTGCGCACTCCCATGGGTCCCGCACACTTTCTACGGCGTCCGGCGCACTCCCACTTGGGTCCCACACACTTTCTACGGCGTCCTGCGCACTCCCATGGGTCCCGCACACTTTCTACGGCGTCCGGCGCACTCCCACTTGGGTCCCGCACACTTTCTACGGCGTCCGGCGCACTCCCATGGGTCCCGCACACTTTCTACGGCGTCCTGCGCACTCCCATATGGGTCCCGCACACTTTCTACGGCGTCCTGCGCACTCCCATGGGTCCCGCACACTTTCTACGGCGTCCTGCGCACTCCCGCGGGTCCCGCACACTTTCTACGGCGTCCGGCGCACTCCCACTTGGGTCCCGCACACTTTCTACGGCGTCCTGCGCACTCCCATGGGTCCCGCACACTTTCTACGGAGTTCGGGGCACTCCCACTTGGGTCCCACACACTTTCTACGGCGTCCTGCGCACTCCCACTTGGGTCCCGCACACTTTCTACGGCGTCCTGCGCACTCCCATATGGGTCCCGCGCACTTTAACGGTGTCCTGCGCACTCCCACTTGGGTCCCGCACACTTTCTACGGCGTCCGGCGCACTCCCATGGGTCCCGCACACTTTCTACGGCGTCCGGCGCACTCCACTTGGGTCCCGCACACTTTCTACGGCGTCCTGCGCACTCCCACTTGGGTCCCGCACACTTTCTACGGCGTCCGGCGCACTCCCACTTGGGTCCCGCACACTTTCTACGGCGTCCTGCGCACTCCCATGGGTCCCGCACACTTTCTACGGCGTCCGGCGCACTCCCATGGGTCCCACACACTTTCTACGGCGTCCGGCGCACTCCATTTGGGTCCCGCACACTTTCTACGGCGTCCTGCGCACTCCACTTGGGTCCCACACACTTTCTACGGCGTCCGGCGCACTCCCACTTGGGTCCCGCACACTTTCTACGGCGTCCTGCGCACTCCCATGGGTCCCACACACTTTCTACGGCGTCCGGCGCACTCCCACGGGTCCCGCACACTTTCTACGGCGTCCGGCGCACTCCCACTTGGGTCCCGCACACTTTCTACGGCGTCCGGCGCACTCCCATGGGTCCCGCACACTTTCTACGGCGTCCGGCGCACTCCCATGGGTCCCACACACTTTCTACGGCGTCCTGCGCACTCCCACGGGTCCCGCACACTTTCTACGGCGTCCGGCGCACTCCCATGGGTCCCGCACACTTTCTACGGCGTCCTGCGCACTCCCATGGGTCCCGCACACTTTCTACGGCGTCCGGCGCACTCCCACAGGTCCCACACACTTTCTACGGCGTCCTGCGCACTCCCATGGGTCCCACACACTTTCTACGGCGTCCGGCGCACTCCCACTTGGGTCCGACACACTTTCTGCGGCGTCCGGCGCACTCCCGTATGGGTCCCACACACTTTATACGGCGCCCTGCGCACTTCCACTTGGGTTCCGCGCACTTTCTACGGCGTCCGGCGCACTCCCATGGGTCCCGCACACTTTCTACGGCGTCCTGCGCACTCCACTTGGGTCCCGCACACTTTCTACGGCGTCCGGCGCACTCCCACTATGGGTCCCACACACTTTCTACGGCGTCCGGCGCACTCCCATGGGTCCCGCACACTTTCTACGGCGTCCTGCGCACTCCCATGGGTCCCGCACACTTTCTACGGCGTCCGGCGCACTCCCATGGGTCCCGCACACTTTCTACGGCGTCCTGCGCACTCCACTTGGGTCCCGCACACTTTCTACGGCGTCCGGCGCACTCCCATGGGTCCCGCACACTTTCTACGGCGTCCGGCGCACTCCCACTTGGGTCCCGCACACTTTCTACGGCGTCCTGCGCACTCCCATGGGTCCCGCACACTTTCTACGGCGTCCGGCGCACTCCCACTTGGGTCCCGCACACTTTCTACGGCGTCCGGCGCACTCCCATGGGTCCCGCACACTTTCTACGGCGTCCGGCGCACTCCCGTGGGTCCCGCACACTTTCTACGGCGTCCTGCGCACTCCCATGGGTCCCGCACACTTTCTACGGCGTCCGGCGCACTCCCATATGGGTCCCGCACACTTTCTACGGCGTCCTGCGCACTCCCACTTGGGTCCCGCACACTTTCTACGGCGTCCTGCGCACTCCCATGGGTCCCGCACACTTTCTACGGCGTCCGGCGCACTCCCATGGGTCCCGCACACTTTCTACGGCGTCCGGCGCACTCCCGCGGGTCCCGCACACTTTCTACGGCGTCCTGCGCACTCCCACTTGGGTCCCGCACACTTTCTACGGCGTCCTGCGCACTCCCATGGGTCCCACACACTTTCTACGGCGTCCTGCGCACTCCACTTGGGTCCCGCACACTTTCTACGGCGTCCGGCGCACTCGCATTTGGGTCCCACACACTTTCTACGACGTACTGCGCACTCCCATATGGGTCCCGCACACGTTCTTCGGCGTCCTGCGCATTCCCACTTAGGCCCCGCACACTTTCTACGGCGTACTGCGCACTCCCAATTAGGTCCCGCACACCTTCTACGGCGTCCTGCGCACTCCCGCGGGTCCCGCACACTTTCTACGGCGTCCTGCGCACTCCCATGGGTCCCGCACACTTTCTACGGCGTCCGGCGCACTCCCGCGGGTCCCGCACACTTTCTACGGCGTCCTGCGCACTCCCGTGGATCCCACACACATTCTACAGCGTCCTGCGCACTCCCACTTGGGTCCCGCGCGCTTTTTACGGCGTCCTGCGCACTCCCGTACACACTTTCTACGGCGTCCGGCGCACTCCCATATGGGTTCCACACACTTTCTACGAAGTCCTGCGCACTCGCATGTGCGTCTCACACACTTTCTACGGCGTCCTGCGCACTCCCATGGGTCCCGCACACTTTCTACGGCGTCCGGCGCACTCCATGGGTCCCGCACACTTTCTACGGCGTCCGGCGCACTCCCACTTGGATCCCGCACACTTTCTACGACGTCCTGCGCACTCCCACTTGGGTTCCGCACACTTTCTACGGCGTGCGGCGCACTCCCACATGGGTCCCGCACACTTTCTACGGCGTGCGGCGCGATCCCACTTGGGTCCGTGCGCTTTCTACGGCGTCCGGCGCACTTCCATATGGGTCCCGCACACTTTCTACGGCGTCCTGCGCACTCCCGTACACACTTTCTACGGCGTCCGGCGCACACCCATATGGGTTCCACACACTTTCTACGGCGTCCGGCGCACTCCCGTGGGTCCCGCACACTTTCTACGGCGTCCGGCGCACTCCCAAGGGTCCCGCACACTTTCTACGGCGTCCGGCGCACTCCCGCGGGTCCCGCACACTTTCTACGGCGTCCTGCGCACTCCCATGGGTCCCGCACACTTTCTACGGCGTCCTGCGCACTCCCATGGGTCCCGCACACTTTCTACGGCGTCCGGCGCACTCCCGCGGGTCCCGCACACTTTCTACGGCGTCCGGCGCACTCCCGCGGGTCCCGCACACTTTCTACGGCGTCCTGCGCACTCCCATATGGGTCCCGCACACTTTCTACGGCGTCCGGCGCACTCCCGCGGGTCCCGCACACTTTCTACGGCGTCCGGCGCACTCCATTTGGGTCCCGCACACTTTCTACGGCGTCCGGCGCACTCCCATGGGTCCCACACACTTTCTACGGCGTCCGGCGCACTCCCACTTGGGTCCCGCACACTTTCTACGGCGTCCTGCGCACTCCATGGGTCCCGCACACTTTCTACGGCGTCCGCGCACTCCACGCGGGTCCCGCACACTTTCTACGGCGTCCGGCGCACTCCCATGGGTCCCACACACTTTCTACGGCGTCCTGCGCACTCCCATGGGTCCCGCACACTTTCTACGGCGTCCGGCGCACTCCCATGGGTCCCGCACACTTTCTACGGCGTCCTGCGCACTCCCATATGGGTCCCACACACTTTCTACGGCGTCCGGCGCACTCCGCCGAGTCCCGCACACTTTCTACGGCGTCCGGCGCACTCCCATGGGTCCCACACACTTTCTACGGCGTCCTGCGCACTCCCATATGGGTCCCGCACACTTTCTACGGCGTCCTGCGCACTCCCATGGGTCCCGCACACTTTCTACGGCGTCCGGCGCACTCCCACTTGGGTCCCGCACACTTTCTACGGCGTCCGGCGCACTCCCGCGGGTCCCGCACACTTTCTACGGCGTCCTGCGCACTCCCATATGGGTCCCACACACTTTCTACGGCGTCCGGCGCACTCTACCTTGGGTCCCGCACACTTTCTACGGCGTCCTGCGCAATCTACCTTGAGTCCCGCACACTTTTTACGGCGTCCGGCGCACTCTACCTTAGGTCCCGCACCTTTCTACGACGTCCTGCGCACTTCAATTCGGGTCCTGCACACTTTCTTCGGCGTCCGGCGCACTCCCACTTGGGTCCCACACACTTTCTACGGCGTCCGGCGCACTCCCACTTGGGTCCCGCACACTTTATACGACGTCCTGCGCACTCCCATGGGTCCCGCACACTTTCTACGGCGTCCGGCGCACTCCCATGGGTCCCGCACACTTTCTACGGCGTCCGGCGCACTCCCATATGGGTCCCGCACACTTTCTACGGCGTCCTGCGCACTCCCATGGGTCCCGCACACTTTCTACGGCGTCCGGCGCACTCCCGCGGGTCCCGCACACTTTCTACGGCGTCCTGCGCACTCCCATGGGTCCCACACACTTTCTACGGCGTCCTGCGCACTCCCATTTGGGTCCCGCACACTTTCTACGGCGTCCGGCGCACTCCCATGGGTCCCGCACACTTTCTACGGCGTCCGGCGCACTCCCATTTGGGTCCCGCACACTTTCTACGGCGTCCGGCGCACTCCCATGGGTCCCGCACACTTTCTACGGCGTCCGGCGCACTCCACTTGGGTCCCGCACACTTTCTACGGCGTCCGGCGCACTCCCATGGGTCCCGCACACTTTCTACGGCGTCCTGCGCACTCCCACTTGGGTCCCGCACACTTTCTACGGCGTCCGGCGCACTCCCACTTGGGTCCCGCACACTTTCTACGGCGTCCTGCGCACTCCATTTGGGTCCCGCACACTTTCTACGGCGTCCGGCGCACTCCCACTTGGGTCCCGCACACTTTCTACGGCGTCCTGCGCACTCCCATGGGTCCCGCACACTTTCTACGGCGTCCTGCGCACTCCCACTTGGGTCCCACACACTTTCTACGGCGTCCGGCGCACTCCCATGGGTCCCGCACACTTTCTACGGCGTCCTGCGCACTCCCAGGGTCCCGCACACTTTCTACGGCGTCCGGCGCACTCCATGGGTCCCGCACACTTTCTACGGCGTCCGGCGCACTCCCACTTGGGTCCCGCACACTTTCTACGGCGTCCTGCGCACTCCCACTTGGGTCCCGCACACTTTCTACGGCGTCCTGCGCACTCCCATGGGTCCCGCACACTTTCTACGGCGTCAGGCGCACTTCCACTTGGGTCCCGCACACTTTCCACGGCGTCCGGAGAAATCCCATGTGAGTTCCGTCCACTTTCTACGGCGTTCTGCGCACTCCAACTTGGGTCTCGCACACTTTCTACGGCATCCGGCGCACTCTCACTTAGGTCCGGCACACTTTCTACAGCGTCCTGCGCACTCCCACTTGGGTCCCGCGCGCTTTCTACGGCGTCCGGCGCACTCCCATATGGGTCCCGCACACTTTCTACGGCGTACTGCGCACTCCCGTATGGGTCGCACATACTATCTACGGCGTCCGGCGCACTCCTATATGGGTCCCGCACACTTTCTACGGCGTCCGGCGCACTCCCACTTGGGTCCCCCACACGTTCTACGGCTTCCGGCGCACTCCCACTAGAGTTCCGCACACTTTCTAGGCGTCCAGCGCACTCCCACTTGGGTCCCGCACACTTTCTACGGCGTCCTGCGCACTCCCGTACACACTTTCTACGGCGTCCGGCGCACACCCATATAGGTTCCATACACTTTCTACGGCGTTCTGGGCACGCCCATTTGGGTCCCGCACACTTTCTACGGCGTCCGGCGCACTCCCACTTGGGTCACACACACTTTCTACGGCGTCCGGCGCACTCCCACTTGGGTCCCGCACACTTTCTACGGCGTCCGCGCACTCCCGCGGGTCCCGCACACTTTCTACGGCGTCCGGCGCACTCCCACTTGGGTCCCGCACACTTTCTACGGCGTCCGGCGCACTCCCATATGGGTCCCGCACACTTTCTACGGCGTCCGGCGCACTCCCATGGGTCCCGCACACTTTCTACGGCGTCCGACGCACTCTCACTTCGGTCCCGCACACTTCCTACGGCGTCCTGCGCACTCCCACTCGGGTCCCGCACACTTCCTAAGGCGTCCGGCGCACTCCCACTTGGGTCCCACACACTTTCTACGTCGTCCTGCGCACTCCATGGGTCCCGCACACTTTCTACGGCGTCCGGCGCACTCCACTTGGGTCCCGCACACTTTCTACGGCGTCCTGCGCACTCCCATATGGGTCCCACACACTTTCTACGGCGTCCTGCGCACTCCCATGGGTCCCGCACACTTTCTACGGCGTCCGGCGCACTCCCATGGGTCCCGCACACTTTCTACGGCGTCCTGCGCACTCCCATATGGGTCCCACACACTTTCTACGGCGTCCGGCGCACTCCCATGGGTCCCGCACACTTTCTACGGCGTCCGGCGCACTCCCACTTGGGTCCCGCACACTTTCTACGGCGTCCTGCGCACTCCCATATGGGTCCCGCACACTTTCTACGGCGTCCGGCGCACTCCCATGGGTCCCGCACACTTTCTACGGCGTCCTGCGCACTCCCATTTGGGTCCCGCACACTTTCTACGGCGTCCGGCGCACTCCCGCGGGTCCCGCACACTTTCTACGGCGTCCGGCGCACTCCCTTGGGTCCCGCACACTTTCTACGGCGTCCGGCGCACTCCCACTTGGGTCCCGCACACTTTCTACGGCGTCCGGCGCACTCCCACTTGGGTCCCGCACACTTTCTACGGCGTCCGGCGCACTCCCATGGGTCCCGCACACTTTCTACGGCGTCCGGCGCACTCCCATTGGGTCCCGCACACTTTCTACGGCGTCCTGCGCACTCCCATGGGTCCCGCACACTTTCTACGGCGTCCGGCGCACTCCCATGGGTCCCACACACTTTCTACGGCGTCCGGCGCACTCCCATTTGGGTCCCGCACACTTTCTACGGCGTCCGGCGCACTCCCATTTGGGTCCCGCACACTTTCTACGGCGTCCGGCGCACTCCATATGGGTCCCACACACTTTCTACGGCGTCCGGCGCACTCCCACTTGGGTCCCGCACACTTTCTACGGCGTCCTGCGCACTCCCATGGGTCCCGCACACTTTCTACGGCGTCCGGCGCACTCCCATGGGTCCCACACACTTTCTACGGCGTCCGGCGCACTCCCACTTGGGTCCCGCACACTTTCTACGGCGTCCGGCGCACTCCCATGGGTCCCGCACACTTTCTACGGCGTCCTGCGCACTCCCATAGGGTCCCACACACTTTCTACGGCGTCCGGCGCACTCCCATGGGTCCCACACACTTTCTACGGCGTCCTGCGCACTCCCATGGGTCCCGCACACTTTCTACGGCGTCCGGCGCACTCCCATGGGTCCCGCACACTTTCTACGGCGTCCGGCGCACTCCCACTTGGGTCCCGCACACTTTCTACGGCGTCCGGCGCACTCCCATGGGTCCCGCACACTTTCTACGGCGTCCTGCGCACTCCCATGGGTCCCGCACACTTTCTACGGCGTCCGGCGCACTCCCGCGGGTCCCGCACACTTTCTACGGCGTCCTGCGCACTCCCATTTGGGTCCCGCACACTTTCTACGGCGTCCGGCGCACTCCCATGGGTCCCGCACACTTTCTACGGCGTCCTGCGCACTCCCATTTGGGTCCCGCACACTTTCTACGGCGTCCGGCGCACTCCCATGGGTCCCGCACACTTTCTACGGCGTCCGGCGCACTCCCATGGGTCCCGCACACTTTCTACGGCGTCCGGCGCACTCCCATGGGTCCCACACACTTTCTACGGCGTCCGGCGCACTCCCATTTGGGTCCCGCACACTTTCTACGGCGTCCTGCGCACTCCCATGGGTCCCGCACACTTTCTACGGCGTCCGGCGCACTCCCATTTGGGTCCCGCACACTTTCTACGGCGTCCGGCGCACTCCCATATGGGTCCCGCACACTTTCTACGGCGTCCTGCGCACTCCCATGGGTCCCGCACACTTTCTACGGCGTCCGGCGCACTCCCATGGGTCCCGCACACTTTCTACGGCGTCCGGCGCACTCCCATATGGGTCCCACACACTTTCTACGGCGTCCGGCGCACTCCCGCGGGTCCCGCACTTTTTCTACGGCGTCCTGCGCACTCCCATTTGCGTCCCGCACACTTTCTACGGCGTCCGGCGCACTCCCACTTGGGTCCCACGCACTTTCTACGGCGTCCTGCGCACTCCCATGGGTCCCGCACACTTTCTACGGCGTCCTGCGCACTCCCATGGGTCCCGCACACTTTCTACGGCGTCCTGCGCACTCCCATTTGGGTCCCGCACACTTTCTACGGCGTCCGGCGCACTCCCACATGGGTCCCACACACTTTCTACGGCGTCCGGCGCACTCCCATGGGTCCCACAGACTTTCTACGGCGTCCGACGCGCTCCCATGTGGGTCCCCCACACTTTCTACGGCGTCCTGCGCACTCCCGTCTGGGTCGCCCATACTCTCTACGGCGTCCGGCGCACTCCTATATGGGTCCCGCACACTTTCTACGGCGTCCGGCGCACTCCCACTTGGGTCCCCCACACGTTCTACGGCGTCCTGAGCACTGTCCCGCACACTTTCTACGGCGTCGGCGCACTCCCACTTAGGTCCCACACACTTTCTATGGCGTCCGGCACACTCCCATATGGGTCCCACACACTTTCTACGGCGTCCTGCGCACTCCCACTTAGGTCCCACACACTTTCTACGGCGTCCGATACACTCCCAATGGGTCCCACACACTTTCTACGGCGTCCTGCGCACTCCCATGGGTCCCGCACACTTTCTACGGCGTCCTGCGCACTCCCATGGGTCCCGCACACTTTCTACGGCGTCCGGCGCACTCCCACTTGGGTCCCGCACACTTTCTACGGCGTCCGGCGCACTCCCATGGGTCCCGCACACTTTCTACGGCGTCCTGCGCACTCCCATGGGTCCCGCACACTTTCTACGGCGTCCGGCGCACTCCCACTTGGGTCCCGCACACTTTCTACGGCGTCCTGCGCACTCCCATGGGTCCCACACACTTTCTACGGCGTCCGGCGCACTCCCACTTGGGTCCCGCACACTTTCTACGGCGTCCTGCGCACTCCCATGGGTCCCGCACACTTTCTACGGCGTCCGGCGCACTCCCATGGGTCCCACACACTTTCTACGGCGTCCTGCGCACTCCCATGGGTCCCGCACACTTTCTACGGCGTCCGGCGCACTCCCGCGGGTCCCGCACACTTTCTACGGCGTCCTGCGCACTCCCATGGGTCCCGCACACTTTCTACGGCGTCCGGCGCACTCCCATTTGGGTCCCGCACACTTTCTACGGCGTCCTGCGCACTCCCATGGGTCCCGCACACTTTCTACGGCGTCCGGCGCACTCCCATTTGGGTCCCACACACTTTCTACGGCGTCCGGCGCACTCCCGCGGGTCCCGCACACTTTCTACGGCGTCCGGCGCACTCCCATGGGTCCCGCACACTTTCTACGGCGTCCTGCGCACTCCCACTTGGGTCCCGCACACTTTCTACGGCGTCCTGCGCACTCCATGGGTCCCGCACACTTTCTACGGCGTCCGGCGCACTCCCACTTGGGTCCCACACACTTTCTACGGCGTCCGGCGCACTCCCACTTGGGTCCCGCACACTTTCTACGGCGTCCTGCGCACTCCCATGGGTCCCGCACACTTTCTGCGGCGTCCTGCTCACTTCCACGAGTTCCGCGCACTTTCTACGGCGTCCGGCGCACTCCCACTTGGGTCCCACACACATTCTACGGCGTCCTGCGCACTCCCAGGTCTGTCCCGCACACTTTCTACTGCGTCCGGCGCACCCCCTCTTGCACACACCTTCTACGGCGTTTGGCGCACTCCCATATGGGTCCCACACACTTTCTAAGGCGTCCTTCGCACTCCCACTTGGGCCCCGCACACTTTCTACGGCGTCCGGCACACTCCCATATGGGTCCCATACACTTTCTACGGCGTCCGGCGCACTCCCATGGGTCCCACACACTTTCTACGGCGTCCTGCGCACTCCCATATGGGTCCCGCACACTTTCTACGGCGTCCGGCGCACTCCACTTGGGTCCCGCACACTTTCTACGGCGTCCTGCGCACTCCCATTTGGGTCCCGCACACTTTCTACGGCGTCCGGCGCACTCCCATGGGTCCCGCACACTTTCTACGGCGTCCTGCGCACTCCAGGGTCCCGCACACTTTCTACGGCGTCCGCGCACTCCCATGGGTCCCGCACACTTTCTACGGCGTCCGGCGCACTCCCGCGGGTCCCACACACTTTCTACGGCGTCCGGCGCACTCCCATTTGGGTCCCGCACACTTTCTACGGCGTCCGGCGCACTCCCGCGGGTCCCGCACACTTTCTACGGCGTCCGGCGCACTCCCATATGGGTCCCGCACACTTTCTACGGCGTCCGGCGCACTCCCACTTGGGTCCCGCACACTTTCTACGGCGTCCTGCGCACTCCCATGGGTCCCGCACACTTTCTACGGCGTCCGGCGCACTCCCATTTGGGTCCCGCACACTTTCTACGGCGTCCGGCGCACTCCCATGGGTCCCGCACACTTTCTACGGCGTCCTGCGCACTCCCATGGGTCCCGCACACTTTCTACGGCGTCCGGCGCACTCCCATGGGTCCCGCACACTTTCTACGGCGTCCTGCGCACTCCCATTTGGGTCCCGCACACTTTCTACGGCGTCCTGCGCACTCCCATGGGTCCCGCACACTTTCTACGGCGTCCGGCGCACTCCCGCGGGTCCCGCACACTTTCTACGGCGTCCTGCGCACTCCCATTTGGGTCCCGCACACTTTCTACGGCGTCCGGCGCACTCCCATATGGGTCCCGCACACTTTCTACGGCGTCCGGCGCACTCCCGCCGGTCCCACACACTTTCTACGGCGTCCTGCGCACTCCCACTTGGGTCCCGCACACTTTCTACGGCGTCCTGCGCACTCCCATGGGTCCCACACACTTTCTACGGCGTCCTGCGCACTCCCATGGGTCCCGCACACTTTCTACGGCGTCCGGCGCACTCCCAGGGTCCCGCACACTTTCTACGGCGTCCGGCGCACTCCCGCGGGTCCCACACACTTTCTACGGCGTCCTGCGCACTCCCATTTGGGTCCGCACACTTTCTACGGCGTCCGGCGCACTCCCATTTGGGTCCCGCACACTTTCTACGGCGTCCTGCACTCCCACTTGGGTCCCACACACTTTCTACGGCGTCCGGCGCACTCCCATATGGGTCCCGCACACTTTCTACGGCGTCCTGCGCACTCCCACTTGGGTCCCGCACACTTTCTACGGCGTCCGGCGCACTCCCATGGGTCCCGCACACTTTCTACGGCGTCCTGCGCACTCCCATTTGGGTCCCGCACACTTTCTACGGCGTCCGGCGCACTCCCATGGGTCCCGCACACTTTCTACGGCGTCCGGCGCACTCCCATGGGTCCCACACACTTTCTACGGCGTCCGGCGCACTCCCATATGGGTCCCACACACTTTCTACGGCGTCCGGCGCACTCCCATGGGTCCCGCACACTTTCTACGGCGTCCTGCGCACTCCCATTTGGGTCCCGCACACTTTCTACGGCGTCCGGCGCACTCCCATGGGTCCCGCACACTTTCTACGGCGTCCGGCGCACTCCCATGGGTCCCGCACACTTTCTACGGCGTCCTGCGCACTCCCATTTGGGTCCCGCACACTTTCTACGGCGTCCGGCGCACTCCCGCGGGTCCCGCACACTTTCTACGGCGTCCGGCGCACTCCATTTGGGTCCCGCACACTTTCTACGGCGTCCGGCGCACTCCCATGGGTCCCGCACACTTTCTACGGCGTCCGGCGCACTCCCACTTGGGTCCCGCACACTTTCTACGGCGTCCGGCGCACTCCCATGGGTCCCGCACACTTTCTACGGCGTCCGGCGCACTCCCATTTGGGTCCCGCACACTTTCTACGGCGTCCTGCGCACTCCCATGGGTCCCGCACACTTTCTACGGCGTCCTGCGCACTCCCATTTGGGTCCCACACACTTTCTACGGCGTCCTGCGCACTCCCCATGGGTCCCGCACACTTTCTACGGCGTCCGGCGCACTCCCGCGGGTCCCGCACACTTTCTACGGCGTCCGGCGCACTCCCATATGGGTCCCGCACACTTTCTACGGCGTCCGGCGCACTCCCACGGGTCCCGCACACTTTCTACGGCGTCCTGCGCACTCCCATGGGTCCCGCACACTTTCTACGGCGTCCGGCGCACTCCCATTTGGGTCCCACACACTTTCTACGGCGTCCTGCGCACTCCCACTTGGGTCCCGCACACTTTCTACGGCGTCCGGCGCACTCCCACGGGTCCCACACACTTTCTACGGCGTCCGGCGCACTCCCGCGGGTCCCGCACACTTTCTACGGCGTCCGGCGCACTCCCATGGGTCCCGCACACCTTCTACGGCGTCCGGCGCACTCTCATTTGGGTCCCGTACACTTTATACGGCGTCCGGCGCACTCTCATTTGGGTCCCGTACACTTTCTATGGCGTCCGGCGCACTCTCATTTGGGTCCCGCACACTTTCTACGGCGTCCGGCGCACTCCCACATGGGCCCCGCACACTTTCTACGGCGTCCGGGCACTCCCACTTGGGTCCCGCACACTTTCTACGGCATACGGAGCACTCTCATTTGGGTCTCGCACACTTTCTACGGCGTCCGTCGCACTCCTACACGGGTCCCGCACACTTTCTACGGCGTACGTGGGTCTCTCATTTGGGTGCCACACACTTTCTATGGCGGCCGGTGCACCCCCACATGGGTCCCGCACACTTTCTACGACGTCCTGCGCACTCCCACTTGGGTCCCGCACACTTTCTACGGCGTGCGGCGCACTCCCATGGGTCCCGCACACTTTCTACGGCGTCCTGCGCACTCCCATTTGGGTCCCGCACACTTTCTACGGCGTCCTGCGCACTCCCATGGGTCCCGCACACTTTCTACGGCGTCCTGCGCACTCCCACTTGGGTCCCACACACTTTCTACGGCGTCCGGCGCACTCCCATGGGTCCCGCACACTTTCTACGGCGTCCGGCGCACTCCCGCGGGTCCCGCACACTTTCTACGGCGTCCGGCGCACTCCCATGGGTCCCACACACTTTCTACGGCGTCCGGCGCACTCCCATATGGGTCCCGCACACTTTCTACGGCGTCCGGCGCACTCCCAGGGTCCCGCACACTTTCTACGGCGTCCGCGCACTCCCATGGGTCCCACACACTTTCTACGGCGTCCTGCGCACTCCCATTTGGGTCCCGCACACTTTCTACGGCGTCCGGCGCACTCCACTTGGGTCCCGCACACTTTCTACGGCGTCCGGCGCACTCCCATTTGGGTCCCACACACTTTCTACGGCGTCCTGCGCACTCCCACTTGGGTCCCGCACACTTTCTACGGCGTCCTGCGCACTCCCATTTGGGTCCCGCACACTTTCTACGGCGTCCGGCGCACTCCCATGGGTCCCGCACACTTTCTACGGCGTCCTGCGCACTCCCATTTGGGTCCCGCACACTTTCTACGGCGTCCGGCGCACTCCATATGGGTCCCACACACTTTCTACGGCGTCCGGCGCACTCCATGGGTCCCGCACACTTTCTACGGCGTCCGGCGCACTCCCATGGGTCCCGCACACTTTCTACGGCGTCCGGCGCACTCCACTTGGGTCCCGCACACTTTCTACGGCGTCCTGCGCACTCCCATATGGGTCCCGCACACTTTCTACGGCGTCCGGCGCACTCCCATGGGTCCCGCACACTTTCTACGGCGTCCTGCGCACTCCCATGGGTCCCGCACACTTTCTACGGCGTCCTGCGCACTCCCATTTGGGTCCCGCACACTTTCTACGGCGTCCGGCGCACTCCCATGGGGTCCCGCACACTTTCTACGGCGTCCGGCGCACTCCCATGGGTCCCACACACATTCTACGGCGTCCTGCGCACTCCCAGGTCTGTCCCGCACACTTTCTACGGCGTCCGGCGCACTCCCATTTGGGTCCCGCACACTTTCTACGGCGTCCTGCGCACTCCCATTTGGGTCCCACACACTTTCTACGGCGTCCGGCGCACTCCCATATGGGTCCCGCACACTTTCTACGGCGTCCGGCGCACTCCCGCGGGTCCCGCACACTTTCTACGGCGTCCGGCGCACTCCATTTGGGTCCCGCACACTTTCTACGGCGTCCTGCGCACTCCACGGGTCCCGCACACTTTCTACGGCGTCCGGCGCACTCCCACTTGGGTCCCGCACACTTTCTACGGCGTCCGGCGCACTCCCATGGGTCCCGCCCACTTTCTCCGGCGTCCGGCGCACTCCCACTTGGGTCCCGCACACTTTCTACGGCGGTCTGCGCACTCTCGTTTGGGTCCCGCACACTTTCTACGGCGTCCTGGCCACTCCCACATCTGTCCCGCACACTTTCTGCGGCGTCTGAGCACTCCCATTTCTGTCCTGCACACTTTCTACGGCGTTCTGAGCACTCCTATTTCTGTCCCGCACACTTTCTACGGCGTCCGGCGCACTCCCATTTGGGTCCGACACACTTTCTACGGCGTCCGGCACACTCCCATGGGTCCCGCACATTTTCTACGGCGTCCGGCGCACTCCCATTTGGGTCCGACACACTTCCTACGGCGTCCGGCACACTCCCATATGGGTCCCGCACACTTTCTACGGCGTCCGGCGCACTCCCATGGGTCCCGCACACTTTCTACGGCGTCCGGCGCACTCCCAGGGTCCCACACACTTTCTACGGCGTCCGGCACACTCCCATATGGGTCCCGCACACTTTCTACGGCGTCCGGCACACTCCCATATGGGTCCCGCACACTTTCTACGGCGTCCGGCGCACTCCCACTTAGGTCCGACACACTTCCTACGGCGTTCGGCGCACTCCCACTTAAGTCCCACAAACCTTTTACGGCGTCCTGCGCACTGTCCCACACACATTCTACGGCGTCCTGCGCACTCCCACATCTGTCCCGCACACTTTCTACTGCGTCCGGCGCACTCCCACTTAGGTCCCGCACACTTTCTACGGCGTCCGGCGCACTCTCATTTGGGTCCCGTACACTTTCTACGGCGTCCGACGCACTCCCATTTGGGTCCCGCACACTTTCTACGGCGTCCTGCGCACTCCCACTTGGGTCCCGCATGCTTTCTACGGCGTGTGGCGCACTCCCTTTTGGGTCCCGCACACTTTCTACGGCGTCCGGCGCACTCCCTTTTGGGTCCCGCACGCTTTCTACGGCGTTCTGCGCACACCCATTTGGGACCCGCACACTTTCTACGGCGTCCGGCGCACTCCCATATGGGTCCCACACACTTTCTACGGCGTCCGGCGCACTCCCACTTGGGTCCCGCACACTTTCTACGGCGTCCTGCGCACTCCCACGGGTCCCGCACACTTTCTACGGCGTCCGGCGCACTCCCATATGGGTCCCACACACTTTCTACGGCGTCCGGCGCACTCCCATTTGGGTCCCGCACACTTTCTACGGCGTCCGGCACTCCCACTTGGGTCCCGCACACTTTCTACGGCGTCCGGCGCACTCCCATGGGTCCCGCACACTTTCTACGGCGTCCGGCGCACTCCCACTTGGGTCCCGCACACTTTCTACGGCGTCCGGCGCACTCCCATTTGGGTCCCGCACACTTTCTACGGCGTCCGGCGCACTCCCGCGGGTCCCGCACACTTTCTACGGCGTCCGGCGCACTCCCAAGGGTCCCGCACACTTTCTACGGCGTCCTGCGCACTCCCATGGGTCCCGCACACTTTCTACGGCGTCCGGCGCACTCCCACTTGGGTCCCGCACACTTTCTACGGCGTCCGGCGCACTCCCATTTGGGTCCCGCACACTTTCTACGGCGTCCTGCGCACTCCCATGGGTCCCACACACTTTCTACAGCGTCCTGCACACTCCCACTTGGGTTCCGCACACTTTCTACGGCGTCCGGCGCACTCCCATATGGGTCCCGCACACTTTCTACGGCGTCCGGCGCACTCCCATATGGGTCCCACACACTTTCTACGGCGTCCTGCACACTCCCACTTGGGTCCCGCACACTTTCTATAGCGCCCTGCGCACTCCCACTTGGGTGCCGCACACTTTCTACGGCGTCCGGCGCACTCCCATATGGGTCCCGCACACTTTCTACGGCGTCCTGCGCACTCCCATGGGTCCCGCACACTTTCTACGGCGTCCTGCGCACTCCCATTTGGGTCCCGCACACTTTCTACGGCGTCCGGCGCACTCCCGCGGGTCCCGCACACTTTCTACGGCGTCCGGCGCACTCCCATTTGGGTCCCGCACACTTTCTACGGCGTCCGGCGCACTCCCATGGGTCCCACACACTTTCTACGGCGTCCGGCGCACTCCCGCGGGTCCCGCACACTTTCTACGGCGTCCGGCGCACTCCCATGGGTCCCGCACACTTTCTACGGCGTCCTGCGCACTCCCATATGGGTCCCACACACTTTCTACGGCGTCCTGCGCACTCCCATTTGGGTCCCGCACACTTTCTACGGCGTCCGGCGCACTCCCACTTGGGTCCGCACACTTTCTACGGCGTCCTGCGCACTCCCATTTGGGTCCCGCACACTTTCTACGGCGTCCGGCGCACTCCCATGGGTCCCACACACTTTCTACGGCGTCCGGCGCACTCCACTTGGGTCCCGCACACTTTCTACGGCGTCCGGCGCACTCCCATTTGGGTCCCGCACACTTTCTACGGCGTCCGGCGCACTCCCATGGGTCCCACACACTTTCTACGGCGTCCGGCGCACTCCCATTTGGGTCCCGCACACTTTCTACGGCGTCCGGCGCACTCCCATATGGGTCCCGCACACTTTCTACGGCGTCCGGCACTCCCGCGGGTCCCGCACACTTTCTAAGACGTCCTGCGCACTCCATTTTGGGTCCCGCACACTTTCCACGGCTTCCGGCGCAGTCCCACTTGGATCCCACACATTTTCTACGGTGTCTGGCGCACTCCCACTCGGGTGCCGCACACTTTCTAAGACGTCCTGCGCACTTCCTTTTGGGTCTCACACACTTTCTACGACGTCCTGCGCACTCCCACTCGGGTCCCGCACACTTTCTACGGCGTCCTGCGCACTCTATTTGGGTCCCGCACACTTTCTACGGCGTCCTGCGCACTCCCATTTGGGTCCCGCACACTTTCTACGGCGTCCGGCGCACTCCCGCGGGTCCCGCACACTTTCTACGGCGTCCTGCGCACTCCCATGGGTCCCGCACACTTTCTACGGCGTCCTGCGCACTCCCACTGGGTCCCGCACACTTTCTACGGCGTCCGGCGCACTCCCATGGGTCCCGCACACTTTCTACGGCGTCCTGCGCACTCCCATATGGGTCCCGCACACTTTCTACGGCGTCCGGCGCACTCCCATGGGTCCCGCACACTTTCTACGGCGTCCGGCGCACTCCCACTTGGGTCCCACACACTTTCTACGGCGTCCTGCGCACTCCCAGGGTCCCGCACACTTTCTACGGCGTCCGGCGCACTCCCATGGGTCCCGCACACTTTCTACGGCGTCCTGCGCACTCCCATGGGTCCCGCACACTTTCTACGGCGTCCGGCGCACTCCCGCGGGTCCCGCACACTTTCTACGGCGTCCTGCGCACTCCCATTTGGGTCCCACACACTTTCTACGGCGTCCGGCGCACTCCCATTTGGGTCCCGCACACTTTCTACGGCGTCCGGCGCACTCCCGCGGGTCCCACACACTTTCTACGGCGTCCGGCGCACTCCTTTGGGTCCTGCACACTTTCTACGGCATCCGGCGCACTCTACCTCGGGTCCCGCACTTTTTCTACGGCGTCCTGCGCACTCCCATTTGGGTCCCGCACACTTTCTACGGCGTCCGGCGCACTCCCACTTGGGTCCCGCACACTTTCTACGGCGTCCGGCGCACTCCCACTTGGGTCCCACGCACTTTCTACGGCGTCCTGCGCACTCCCATGGGTCCCGCACACTTTCTACGGCGTCCGGCGCACTCCCACTTGGGTCCCGCACACTTTCTACGGCGTCCGGCGCACTCCCATGGGTCCCACACACTTTCTACGGCGTCCTGCGCACTCCCATTTGGGTCCCGCACACTTTCTACGGCGTCCGGCGCACTCCACATGGGTCCCGCACACTTTCTACGGCGTCCGGCGCACTCCCATGGGTCCCACACACTTTCTACGGCGTCCGGCGCACTCCATATGGGTCCCGCACACTTTCTACGGCGTCCGGCGCACTCCCCATGGGTCCCGCACACTTTCTACGGCGTCCTGCGCACTCCCATTTGGGTCCCACACACTTTCTACGGCGTCCGGCGCACTCCCGCGGGTCCCGCACACTTTCTACGGCGTCCTGCGCACTCCCATTTGGGTCCCGCACACTTTCTACGGCGTCCGGCGCACTCCCACGGGTCCCGCACACTTTCTACGGCGTCCGGCGCACTCCCGCGGGTCCCACACACTTTCTACGGCGTCCTGCGCACTCCCATTTGGGTCCCGCACACTTTCTACGGCGTCCGGCGCACTCCCATGGGTCCCGCACACTTTCTACGGCGTCCGGCGCACTCCCATTTGGGTCCCACACACTTTCTACGGCGTCCTGCGCACTCCCAAGGGTCCCGCACACTTTCTACGGCGTCCGGCGCACTCCCATGGGTCCCGCACACTTTCTACGGCGTCCGGCGCACTCCCATTTGGGTCCCGCACACTTTCTACGGCGTCCTGCGCACTCCCACTTGGGTCCCGCACACTTTCTACGGCGTCCGGCGCACTCCCGCGGGTCCCGCACACTTTCTACGGCGTCCTGCGCACTCCCATTTGGGTCCCGCACACTTTCTACGGCGTCCTGCGCACTCCCACTTGGGTCCCACACACTTTCTACGGCGTCCGGCGCACTCCCACTTGGGTCCCGCACACTTTCTACGGCGTCCTGCGCACTCCCATGGGTCCCGCACACTTTCTACGGCGTCCGGCGCACTCCCACTTGGGTCCCGCACACTTTCTACGGCGTCCTGCGCACTCCCATTTGGGTCCCGCACACTTTCTACGGCGTCCGGCGCACTCTCCCGCGGGTCCCGCACACTTTCTACGGCGTCCGGCGCACTCCCATTTGGGTCCCGCACACTTTCTACGGCGTCCTGCGCACTCATTTGGGTCCCGCACACTTTCTACGGCGTCCGGCGCACTCCCGCAGGTCCCGCACACTTTCTACGGCGTCCTGCGCACTCTCATTTGGGTCCCCCACACTTTCTACGGCGTCCGGCGCACTCCCACATGGATCCCGCACACTTTCTACGGCGTCCGGGGCACTCTCATTTGGGTCCCGCACACTTTCTACGGCGTCCGGCGCACTCCCATTTGGGTCCCGCACACTTTCTACGACGTCCTGCGCACTCCCACTTGGGTACCACACACTTTCTACGGCGTCCGGCGCACTCCCATATGGGTCCCACACACATTCTACGGCTTCCTGCGCACTCCCACGGGTCCCGCACACTTTCTACGGCGTCCGGCGCACTCCCAGGGTCCCACACACTTTCTACGGCGTCCGGCGCACTCCCACTTGGGTCCCGCACACTTTCTACGGCGTCCTGCGCACTCCCGCGGGTCCCGCACACTTTCTACGGCGTCCGGCGCACTCCCACTTGGGTCCCGCACACTTTCTACGGCGTCCTGCGCACTCCATATGGGTCCCGCACACTTTCTACGGCGTCCGGCGCACTCCCACTTGGGTCCCGCACACTTTCTACGGCGTCCGGCGCACTCCCCATGGGTCCCACACACTTTCTACGGCGTCCTGCGCACTCCCATTTGGGTCCCGCACACTTTCTACGGCGTCCGGCGCACTCCCGCAGGTCCCGCACACTTTCTACGGCGTCCTGCGCACTCCCATTTGGGTCCCGCACACTTTCTACGGCGTCCGGCGCACTCCATATGGGTCCCGCACACTTTCTACGGCGTCCGGCGCACTCCATTTGGGTCCCACACACTTTCTACGGCGTCCGGCGCACTCCCATGGGTCCCGCACACTTTCTACGGCGTCCGGCGCACTCCCATGGGTCCCATACACTTTCTACGACGTCCTGCGCACTCCCATTTGGGTCCCGCACATTTTCTACGGCGTCCTGCGCACTCCCACTTGGGTCCCGTACACTTCCTACGCCGTCCGTAGCACTCCCAGATGGGTCCCACACACTTTCTACGGCGTCCTGCGCACTCCCATTATGGGTCCCGCACACTTTCTACGGCGTCCGGCGCACTCCCACTTGGGTCCCGCACACTTTCTACGGCGTCCGGCGCACTCCCATGGGTCCCGCACACTTTCTACGGCGTCCTGCGCACTCCCATGGGTCCCGCACACTTTCTACGGCGTCCTGCGCACTCCCATTTGGGTCCCGCACACTTTCTACGGCGTCCTGCGCACTCCCATGGGTCCCGCACACTTTCTACGGCGTCCGGCGCACTCCCATGGGTCCCGCACACTTTCTACGGCGTCCGGCGCACTCCCATGGGTCCCGCACACTTTCTACGGCGTCCGGCGCACTCCCATTTGGGTCCCACACACTTTCTACGGCGTCCTGCGCACTCCCATTTGGGTCCCGCACACTTTCTACGGCGTCCGGCGCACTCCCACTGGGTCCCGCACACTTTCTACGGCGTCCGGCGCACTCCCATTTGGGTCCCGCACACTTTCTACGGCGTCCGGCGCACTCCCATGGGTCCCGCACACTTTCTACGGCGTCCTGCGCACTCCCATGGGTCCCGCACACTTTCTACGGCGTCCGGCGCACTCCCATGGGTCCCGCACACTTTCTACGGCGTCCGGCGCACTCCCATATGGGTCCCGCACACTTTCTACGGCGTCCGGCGCACTCCCAGGGTCCCGCACACTTTCTACGGCGTCCGGCGCACTCCCATTTGGGTCCCGCACACTTTCTACGGCGTCCGGCGCACTCCCATGGGTCCCGCACACTTTCTACGGCGTCCGGCGCACTCCCATGGGGTCCCGCACACTTTCTACGGCGTCCTGCGCACTCCCATTTGGGTCCCGCACACTTTCTACGGCGTCCGGCGCACTCCCGCGGGTCCCGCACACTTTCTACGGCGTCCTGCGCACTCCCATTTGGGTCCCGCACACTTTCTACGGCGTCCGGCGCACTCCCGCAGGTCCCGCACACTTTCTACGGCGTCCTGCGCACTCCCATTTGGGTCCCGCACACTTTCTACGGCGTCCGGCGCACTCCCATATGGGTCCCACACACTTTCTACGGCGTCCGGCGCACTCCCACTTGGGTCCCGCACACTTTCTACGGCGTCCGGCGCACTCCCATTTGGGTCCCGCACACTTTCTACGGCGTCCGGCGCACTCCCGCGGGTCCCGCACACTTTCTACGGCGTCCGGCGCACTCCCATTTGGGTCCCGCACACTTTCTACGGCGTCCGGCGCACTCCCATATGGGTCCCACACACTTTCTACGGCGTCCGGCGCACTCCCGCGGGTCCCGCACACTTTCTACGGCGTCCTGCGCACTCCCATTTGGGTCCCGCACACTTTCTACGGCGTCCGGCGCACTCCCATGGGTCCCGCACACTTTCTACGGCGTCCGGCGCACTCCCACTATGGGTCCCGCACACTTTCTACGGCGTCCGGCGCACTCCCGCGGGTCCCGCACACTTTCTACGGCGTCCGGCGCACTCCCAAGGGTCCCGCACACTTTCTACGGCGTCCGGCGCACTCCCGCGGGTCCCGCACACTTTCTACGGCGTCCTGCGCACTCCCATTTGGGTCCCGCACACTTTCTACGGCGTCCGGCGCACTCCCATTTGGGTCCCGCACACTTTCTACAGCGTCCGGCGCACTCCCATATGGGTCCCGCACACTTTCTACGGCGTCCGGCGCACTCCCATATGGGTCCCACACACTTTCTGCAGAGTCCTGCGCACTCCCGCTTGGGTCCCGCACACTTTCTACGGCGTCCGGCGCACTCCCATATGGGTCCCACACACATTCTACGGCTTCCTGCGCACTCCCATATGGGTCCCATACACTTTCTACGGCGTCCGGCGCACTCCTATATGGGTCGCGCACACTTTATACGGCGTCCGGCGCACACTCCCCATGGGTCCCGCACACTTTCTACGGCGTCCGGCGCACTCCCATGGGTCCCGCACACTTTCTACGGCGTCCGGCGCACTCCCATTTGGGTCCCGCACACTTTCTACGGCGTCCGGCGCACTCCCATGGGTCCCGCACACTTTCTACGGCGTCCGGCGCACTCCCATGGGTCCCGCACACTTTCTACGGCGTCCGGCGCACTCCCATGGGTCCCGCACACTTTCTACGGCGTCCGGCGCACTCCCATTCGGGTCCCGCACACTTTCTACGGCGTCCGGCGCACTCCCATTTGGGTCCCACACACTTTCTACGGCGTCCTGCGCACTCCCATGGGTCCCGCACACTTTCTACGGCGTCCGGCGCACTCCACTTGGGTCCCACACTTTCTACGGCGTCCGGCGCACTCCACTTGGGTCCCGCACACTTTCTACGGCGTCCGGCGCACTCCCATGGGTCCGCACACTTTCTACGGCGTCCGGCGCACTCCCATTTGGGTCCCACACACTTTCTACGGCGTCCGGCGCACTCCCACTTGGGTCCCGCACACTTTCTACGGCGTCCGGCGCACTCCCACGGGTCCCGCACACTTTCTACGGCGTCCGGCGCACTCCCATATGGGTCCCGCACACTTTCTACGGCGTCCGGCGCACTCCCATGGGTCCCGCACACTTTCTACGGCGTCCGGCGCACTCCCATGGGTCCCGCACACTTTCTACGGCGTCCTGCGCACTCCCACTTGGGTCCCGCACACTTTCTACGGCGTCCGGCGCACTCCCATTTGGGTCCCGCACACTTTCTACGGCGTCCGGCGCACTCCCACGGGTCCCGCACACTTTCTACGGCGTCCTGCGCACTCCCGGGTCCCGCACACTTTCTACGGCGTCCGGCGCACTCCCATTTGGGTCCCGCACACTTTCTACGGCGTCCTGCGCACTCCCATGGGTCCCGCACACTTTCTACGGCGTCCGGCGCACTCCCACTTGGGTCCCGCACACTTTCTACGGCGTCCGGCGCACTCCCATTTGGGTCCCGCACACTTTCTACGGCGTCCGGCGCACTCCCATGGGTCCGCACACTTTCTACGGCGTCCGGCGCACTCCCATTTGGGTCCCGCACACTTTCTACGGCGTCCGGCGCACTCCCGCGGGTCCCGCACACTTTCTACGGCGTCCTGCGCACTCCCATGGGTCCCGCACACTTTCTACGGCGTCCGGCGCACTCCCATGGGTCCCGCACACTTTCTACGGCGTCCGGCGCACTCCACTTGGGTCCCGCACACTTTCTACGGCGTCCGGCGCACTCCCATGGGTCCCGCACACTTTCTACGGCGTCCTGCGCACTCCCATTTGGGTCCCGCACACTTTCTACGGCGTCCGGCGCACTCCCATTTGGGTCCCGCACACTTTCTACGGCGTCCGGCGCACTCCCACGGGTCCCGCACACTTTCTACGGCGTCCGGCGCACTCCCACTTGGGTCCCGCACACTTTCTACGGCGTCCGGCGCACTCCCATGGGTCCCGCACACTTTCTACGGCGTCCGGCGCACTCCCATTTGGGTCCCGCACACTTTCTACGGCGTCCGGCGCACTCCCACTTGGGTCCCGCACACTTTCTACGGCGTCCGGCGCACTCCATGGGTCCCGCACACTTTCTACGGCGTCCGGCGCACTCCCATGGGTCCCGCACACTTTCTACGGCGTCCGGCGCACTCCCATGGGTCCCACACACTTTCTACGGCGTCCTGCGCACTCCATTTGGGTCCCGCACACTTTCTACGGCGTCCGGCGCACTCCCATGGGTCCCGCACACTTTCTACGGCGTCCTGCGCACTCCACTTGGGTCCCGCACACTTTCTACGGCGTCCTGCGCACTCCCATTTGGGTCCCGCACACTTTCTACGGCGTCCGGCGCACTCCCACTTGGGTCCCGCACACTTTCTACGGCGTCCTGCGCACTCCACTTGGGTCCCGCACACTTTCTACGGCGTCCGGCGCACTCCCATGGGTCCCGCACACTTTCTACGGCGTCCGGCGCACTCCCACTTGGGTCCCGCACACTTTCTACGGCGTCCGGCGCACTCCCATTTGGGTCCCGCACACTTTCTACGGCGTCCGGCGCACTCCCACTTGGGTCCCGCACACTTTCTACGGCGTCCTGCGCACTCCATTTGGGTCCCGCACACTTTCTACGGCGTCCGGCGCACTCCCGCGGGTCCCGCACACTTTCTACGGCGTCCTGCGCACTCCCATTTGGGTCCCGCACACTTTCTACGGCGTCCGGCGCACTCCCATGGGTCCCGCACACTTTCTACGGCGTCCGGCGCACTCCCGCGGGTCCGCACACTTTCTACGGCGTCCGGCGCACTCCCATTTGGGTCCCGCACACTTTCTACGGCGTCCGGCGCACTCCATTTGGGTCCCGCACACTTTCTACGGCGTCCGGCGCACTCCCACTTGGGTCCCGCACACTTTCTACGGCGTCCTGCGCACTCCCGCGGGTCCCGCACACTTTCTACGGCGTCCGGCGCACTCCCATTTGGGTCCCGCACACTTTCTACGGCGTCCGGCGCACTCCACTTGGGTCCCGCACACTTTCTACGGCGTCCTGCGCACTCCCATTTGGGTCCCGCACACTTTCTACGGCGTCCTGCGCACTCCATGGGTCCCGCACACTTTCTACGGCGTCCGGCGCACTCCGCAGGTCCCGCACACTTTCTACGGCGTCCTGCGCACTCCCATGGGTCCCGCACACTTTCTACGGCGTCCGGCGCACTCCATTTGGGTCCCGCACACTTTCTACGGCGTCCGGCGCACTCCCATTTGGGTCCCGCACACTTTCTACGGCGTCCGGCGCACTCCCACTTGGGTCCCGCACACTTTCTACGGCGTCCGGCGCACTCCCGCGGGTCCCGCACACTTTCTACGGCGTCCGGCGCACTCCCATGGGTCCCGCACACTTTCTACGGCGTCCGGCGCACTCCCATGGGTCCCGCACACTTTCTACGGCGTCCTGCGCACTCCCATTTGGGTCCCGCACACTTTCTACGGCGTCCGGCGCACTCCCATTTGGGTCCCGCACACTTTCTACGGCGTCCTGCGCACTCCCATATGGGTCCCACACACTTTCTACGGCGTCCGGCGCACTCCCATTATGGGTCCCGCACACTTTCTACGGCGTCCTGCGCACTCCCACGGGTCCCGCACACTTTCTACGGCGTCCGGCGCACTCCCATTTGGGTCCCGCACACTTTCTACGGCGTCCGGCGCACTCCACTTGGGTCCCGCACACTTTCTACGGCGTCCTGCGCACTCCCATGGGTCCCGCACACTTTCTACGGCGTCCTGCGCACTCCCACTTGGGTCCCACACACTTTCTACGGCGTCCGGCGCACTCCCATGGGTCCCGCACACTTTCTACGGCGTCCGGCGCACTCCACTTGGGTCCCGCACACTTTCTACGGCGTCCGGCGCACTCCCGCGGGTCCCGCACACTTTCTACGGCGTCCGGCGCACTCCCATTTGGGTCCCGCACACTTTCTACGGCGTCCTGCGCACTCCCATTTGGGTCCCGCACACTTTCTACGGCGTCCGGCGCACTCCAGGGGTCCCGCACACTTTCTACGGCGTCCTGCGCACTCCCATTTGGGTCCCGCACACTTTCTACGGCGTCCGGCGCACTCCCGCGGGTCCCGCACACTTTCTACGGCGTCCGGCGCACTCCCATTTGGGTCCCGCACACTTTCTACGGCGTCCGGCGCACTCCCACTTGGGTCCCGCACACTTTCTACGGCGTCCGGCGCACTCCCGCGGGTCCCGCACACTTTCTACGGCGTCCTGCGCACTCCCATTTGGGTCCTACACTTTCTACGGCGTCCGGCGCACTCCACTATGGGTCCCGCACACTTTCTACGGCGTCCGGCGCACTCCCACTTGGGTCCCGCACACTTTCTACGGCGTCCGGCGCACTCCCAGGGTCCCGCACACTTTCTACGGCGTCCTGCGCACTCCCACTTGGGTCCCGCACACTTTCTACGGCGTCCGGCGCACTCCCACTTGGGTCCCGCACACTTTCTACGGCGTCCTGCGCACTCCCAGGGTCCCGCACACTTTCTACGGCGTCCGGCGCACACTCCCATTGGGTCCCGCACACTTTCTACGGCGTCCGGCGCACTCCCATGGGTCCCGCACACTTTCTACGGCGTCCGGCGCACTCCCAGGGTCCCGCACACTTTCTACGGCGTCCGGCGCACTCCCACTTGGGTCCCACACACTTTCTACGGCGTCCTGCGCACTCCCATGGGTCCCGCACACTTTCTACGGCGTCCGGCGCACTCCATGGGTCCCGCACACTTTCTACGGCGTCCGGCGCACTCCCACTTGGGTCCCGCACACTTTCTACGGCGTCCGGCGCACTCCCGCGGGTCCCGCACACTTTCTACGCCCGTCCGGCGCACGCCCATTTGGGTCCCGCACACTTTCTACGGCGTCCTGCGCACTCCATGTGGGTCCCGCACACTTTCTACGGCGTTCCGCGCACACCCACTCGGGTCCCGCCCACTTTCTACGGCGTGCGGCGCACTCCATTTGGGTCCCGCACACTTTCTACGGCGTCCGGCGCACTCCACTTGGGTCCCGCACACTTTCTACGGCGTCCGGCGCACTCCCATGGGTCCCGCACACTTTCTACGCCCGTCCGGCGCACGCCCATTTGGGTCCCGCAAACTTTCTACGGCGTCCGGCGCACTCCCACTTGGGTCCCGCACACTTTCCACGGCGTCCGGCGCACTCCCATTTGGGTCCCGCACACTTTCTACGGCTTCCGGCGCACTCTCATTTGGGTCCCGCACACTTTCTACGGCGTCCGGCGCACTCCCGCGGGTCCCGCACACTTTCTACGGCGTCCTGCGCACTCCCATTTGGGTCCCGCACACTTTCTACGGCGTCCGGCGCACTCCAGGGTCCCGCACACTTTCTACGGCGTCCGGCGCACTCCCACTTGGGTCCCGCACACTTTCTACGGCGTCCGGCGCACTCCCATGGGTCCCGCACACTTTCTACGGCGTCCTGCGCACTCCCGCGGGTCCCGCACACTTTCTACGGCGTCCGGCGCACTCCCATTTGGGTCCCACACACTTTCTACGGCGTCCGGCGCACTCCCATTTGGGTCCCGCA
Source organism: Aplectana chamaeleonis (assembly GCA_029168955.1). Taxonomy (NCBI): domain Eukaryota; kingdom Metazoa; phylum Nematoda; class Chromadorea; order Rhabditida; family Cosmocercidae; genus Aplectana; species Aplectana chamaeleonis. The sequence goes on from JAPDOI010000686.1 coordinate 301,292, forward strand.
CACTTTCTACGGCGTCCGGCGCACTCCCGCGGGTCCCGCACACTTTCTACGGCGTCCGGCGCGCTCCCAATTGGGTCCCGCACACTTTCTACGGCGTCCGGCGCACTCCCACTTGGGTCCCGCACACTTTCTACGGCATCCTGCGCACTCCCATTAGAAGCCCGCACGCTTTCTACGGCGGCCTGCGCACTCCCATGGGTCCCGCACACTTTCTACGGCGTCCGGCGCACTCCCATTTGGGTCCCACACGCTCTCTACGGCGTACGGCGCACTCCCACTTGGGTCCCGCACACTTTCTACGGCGTCCTGCCCCCACCCATTTGGGTCCCGCACACTTTCTACCGCGTCCTGCCCCCTCCCACGTGGGTCCCGCACACTTTCTACGGCGTCCGGCGCACTCCGCGGGTCCCGCACACTTTCTACGGCGTCCGGCGCACTCCCATTTGGGTCCCGCACACTTTCTACGGCGTCCGGCGCACTCCCACAGGGTCCCACACACTTTCTACGGCGTCCGGCGCACTCCCATGGGTCCCGCACACTTTCTACGGCGTCCTGCGCACTCCCACTTGGGTCCCGCACACTTTCTACGGCGTCCTGCGCACTCCCACTTGGGTCCCGCACACTTTCTACGGCGTCCGGCGCACTCCCACTTGGGTCCCGCACTTTCTACGGCGTCCTGCGCACTCCCACTTGGGTCCCGCACACTTTCTACGGCGTCCGGCGCACTCCCCATGGGTCCCGCACACTTTCTACGGCGTCCGGCGCACTCCCATTTGGGTCCCGCACACTTTCTACGGCGTCCGGCGCACTCCCATGGGTCCCGCACACTTTCTGGGGCGTCCGGCGCACTCCCACTTGGGTCCCACTCACTTTCTACGGCGTCCGGCGCATTCCCATATGAGTCCCGCACACTTTCTACGGCATCCTGCGCACTCCCATTTGGGTCCCGCACACTTTCTACGGCGTCCTGCGCACTCCCATTTGGGTCCCGCACACTTTCTACGGCGTCCGGCGCACTCCCGCGGGTCCCGCACACTTTCTACGGCGTCCTGCGCACTCCCACTTGGGTCCCACACACTTTCTACGGCGTCCGGCGCACTCCCATGGGTCCCGCACACTTTCTACGGCGTCCTGCGCACTCCCATTTGGGTCCCGCACACTTTCTACGGCGTCCGGCGCACTCCCATGGGTCCCGCACACTTTCTACGGCGTCCTGCGCACTCCCATTTGGGTCCCGCACACTTTCTACGGCGTCCGGCGCACTCCCATGGGTCCCGCACACTTTCTACGGCGTCCGGCGCACTCCCATGGGTCCCGCACACTTTCTACGGCGTCCGGCGCACTCCCATGGGTCCCGCACACTTTCTAGGGCGTTCTGCGCACTGCCATTTGGGTCCCGCACACTTTCTACGGCGTCTGGCGCACTCCCACTTGGGTCCCGCACACTTTCTACGGCGTCCTGCGCACTCCCATTTGGGTCCCGCACACTTTCTACGGCGTCCTGCGCACTCCCATGGGTCCCGCACACTTTCTACGGCGTCCGGCGCACTCCCACTTGGGTCCCACACACTTTCTACGGCGTCCGGCGCACTCCCGCGGGTCCCGCACACTTTCTACGGCGTCCTGCGCACTCCCATTTGGGTCCCGCACACTTTCTACGGCGTCCTGCGCACTCCCATTTGGGTCCCGCACACTTTCTACGGCGTCCGGCGCACTCCCATTGGGTCCCGCACACTTTCTACGGCGTCCGGCGCACTCCCACTTGGGTCCCGCACACTTTCTACGGCGTCCGGCGCACTCCACTTGGGTCCCGCACACTTTCTACGGCGTCCGGCGCACTCCCATGGGTCCCGCACACTTTCTACGGCGTCCGCGCACTCCCATGGGTCCCATACACTTTCTACGACGTCCTGCGCACTCCCATTTGGGTCCCGCACATTTTCTACGGCGTCCTGCGCACTCCCACTTGGGTCCCGGACACTTCCTACGGCGTCCGTACCACTCCCATATGGGTCCCCACATTTTCTACGGCGTCCTGCTCACTCCCCCTTGGGTCCCGCACACTTTCTACGGCGTCCGGCGCACTCCCGCGGGTCCGCACACTTTCTACGGCGTCCTGCGCACTCCCATTTGGGTCCCGCACACTTTCTACGGCGTCCGGCGCACTCCCACTTGGGTCCCGCACACTTTCTACGGCGTCCTGCGCACTCCCACGGGTCCCGCACACTTTCTACGGCGTCCTGCGCACTCCCATGGGTCCCGCACACTTTCTACGGCGTCCTGCGCACTCCATGGGTCCCGCACACTTTCTACGGCGTCCGGCGCACTCCCACTTGGGTCCCGCACACTTTCTACGGCGTCCTGCGCACTCCCATTTGGGTCCCGCACACTTTCTACGGCGTCCGGCGCACTCCCACTTGGGTCCGCACACTTTCTACGGCGTCCGGCGCACTCCCATTTGGGTCCCGCACACTTTCTACGGCGTCCGGCGCACTCCCACTTGGGTCCCGCACACTTTCTACGGCGTCCTGCGCACTCCCATTTGGGTCCCGCACACTTTCTACGGCGTCCTGCGCACTCCCATGGGTCCCGCACACTTTCTACGGCGTCCGCGCACTCCCACTTGGGTCCCGCACACTTTCTACGGCGTCCGGCGCACTCCCATGGGTCCCGCACACTTTCTACGGCGTCCTGCGCACTCCCATTTGGGTCCCGCACACTTTCTACGGCGTCCGGCGCACTCCCGCGGGTCCCGCACACTTTCTACGGCGTCCGGCGCACTCCCATGGGTCCCACACACTTTCTACGGCGTCCGGCGCACTCCCATTTGGGTCCCGCACACTTTCTACGGCGTCCGGCGCACTCCCAGGGTCCCGCACACTTTCTACGGCGTCCGGCGCACTCCCACTTGGGTCCCGCACACTTTCTACGGCGTCCTGCGCACTCCCATTTGGGTCCCGCACACTTTCTACGGCGTCCGGCGCACTCCCATGGGTCCCGCACACTTTCTACGGCGTCCGGCACGCACTCCCGCGGGTCCCGCACACTTTCTACGGCGTCCTGCGCACTCCCATTTGGGTCCCGCACACTTTCTACGGCGTCCGGCGCACTCCCACTTGGGTCCCGCACACTTTCTACGGCGTCCGGCGCACTCCATGGGTCCCGCACACTTTCTACGGCGTCCTGCGCACTCCCATGGGTCCCGCACACTTTCTACGGCGTCCGGCGCACTCCCGCGGGTCCCGCACACTTTCTACGGCGTCCGGCGCACTCCCACTTGGGTCCCGCACACTTTCTACGGCGTCCTGCGCACTCCCATGGGTCCCGCACACTTTCTACGGCGTCCGGCGCACTCCCATTGGGTCCCGCACACTTTCTACGGCGTCCGGCGCACTCCCGCGGGTCCCGCACACTTTCTACGGCGTCCGGCGCACTCCCATTTGGGTCCCGCACACTTTCTACGGCGTCCGGCACACTCCCATTTGGGTCCCGCACACTTTCTACGGCGTCCTGCGCACTCCATTTGGGTCCCGCACACTTTCTACGGCGTCCTGCGCACTCCCATTTGGGTCCCGCACACTTTCTACGGCGTCCGGCGCACTCCCATGGGTCCCGCACACTTTCTACGGCGTCCGGCGCACTCCCACTTGGGTCCCGCACACTTTCTACGGCGTCCGGCGCACTCCCGCGGGTCCCGCACACTTTCTACGGCGTCCTGCGCACTCCCATTTGGGTCCCGCACACTTTCTACGGCGTCCGGCGCACTCCACTTGGGTCCCGCACACTTTCTACGGCGTCCTGCGCACTCCCATGGGTCCCGCACACTTTCTACGGCGTCCGGCGCACTCCCACTTGGGTCCCGCACACTTTCTACGGCGTCCTGCGCACTCCCATGGGTCCCGCACACTTTCTACGGCGTCCTGCGCACTCCCATGGGTCCCGCACACTTTCTACGGCGTCCGGCGCACTCCCATTTGGGTCCCGCACACTTTCTACGGCGTCCGGCGCACTCCCATGGGTCCCGCACACTTTCTACGGCGTCCTGCGCACTCCCATTTGGGTCCCGCACACTTTCTACGGCGTCCGGCGCACTCCACTTGGGTCCCGCACACTTTCTACGGCGTCCGGCGCACTCCCGCGGGTCCCGCACACTTTCTACGGCGTCCTGCGCACTCCCATTTGGGTCCCGCACACTTTCTACGGCGTCCGGCGCACTCCCACTTGGGTCCCGCACACTTTCTACGGCGTCCTGCGCACTCCCATTTGGGTCCCGCACACTTTCTACGGCGTCCTGCGCACTCCCACTTGGGTCCCGCACACTTTCTACGGCGTCCTGCGCACTCCCATTTGGGTCCCGCACACTTTCTACGGCGTCCGGCGCACTCCCGCGGGTCCCGCACACTTTCTACGGCGTCCGGCGCACTCCCATTTGGGTCCCGCACACTTTCTACGGCGTCCTGCGCACTCCACTTGGGTCCCGCACACTTTCTACGGCGTCCTGCGCACTCCCATTTGGGTCCCGCACACTTTCTACGGCGTCCGGCGCACTCCCGCGGGTCCCGCACACTTTCTACGGCGTCCTGCGCACTCCCATGGGTCCCGCACACTTTCTACGGCGTCCGGCGCACTCCCATGGGTCCCACACACTTTCTACGGCGTCCGGCGCACTCCCATTTGGGTCCCGCACACTTTCTACGGCGTCCGGCGCACTCCCGCGGGTCCCACACACATTCTACGGCTTCCTGCGCACTCCCATATGGGTCCCATACACTTTCTACGGCGTCCTGCGCACTCCCACTTGGGTCCCGCACACTTTCTACGGCGTCCGGCGCACTCCCATTTGGGTCCCGCACACTTTCTACGACGTCCTGCGCACTCCCACTTGGGTACCACACACTTTCTGCGGCGTCCTGCGCACTCCCGCGGGTCCCGCACACTTTCTACGGCGTCCTGCGCACTCCCATTTGGGTCCCGCACACTTTCTACGGCGTCCTGCGCACTCCCACGGGTCCCGCACACTTTCTACGGCGTCCTGCGCACTCCACTTGGGTCCCACACACTTTCTACGGCGTCCGGCGCACTCCCATATGGGTCCCGCACACTTTCTACGGCGTCCGGCGCACTCCCATTTGGGTCCCGCACACTTTCTACGGCGTCCGGCGCACTCCCATGGGTCCCGCACACTTTCTACGGCGTCCGGCGCACTCCCATTTGGGTCCCGCACACTTTCTACGGCGTCCGGCGCACTCCCATTTGGGTCCCGCACACTTTCTACGGCGTCCGGCGCACTCCCATGGGGTCCCGCACACTTTCTACGGCGTCCGGCGCACTCCCGCCGGGTCCCGCACACTTTCTACGGCGTCCGGCGCACTCCCATGGGTCCCGCACACTTTCTACGGCGTCCTGCGCACTCCCATTTGGGTCCCGCACACTTTCTACGGCGTCCGGCGCACTCCCGCGGGTCCCGCACACTTTCTACGGCGTCCTGCGCACTCCCACTTGGGTCCCGCACACTTTCTACGGCGTCCTGCGCACTCCCATATGGGTCCCACACACTTTCTACGGCGTCCGGCGCACTCCATATGGGTCCCACACACTTTCTACGGCGTCCGGCGCACTCCCATATGGGTCCCGCACACTTTCTACGGCGTCCGGCGCACTCCCATTTGGGTCCCGCACACTTTCTACGGCGTCCTGCGCACTCCCATGGGTCCCGCACACTTTCTACGGCGTCCTGCGCACTCCCATTGGGTCCCGCACACTTTCTACGGCGTCCGGCGCACTCCCATGGGTCCCGCACACTTTCTACGGCGTCCTGCGCACTCCGCTGGGTCCCGCACACTTTCTACGGCGTCCGGCGCACTCCCACGGGTCCCGCACACTTTCTACGGCGTCCTGCGCACTCCCATTTGGGTCCCGCACACTTTCTACGGCGTCCGGCGCACTCCACTTGGGTCCCGCACACTTTCTACGGCGTCCGGCGCACTCCCGCGGGTCCCACACACTTTCTACGGCGTCCTGCGCACTCCATTTGGGTCCCGCACACTTTCTACGGCGTCCGGCGCACTCCCGCGGGTCCCGCACACTTTCTACGGCGTCCTGCGCACTCCCATGGGTCCCGCACACTTTCTACGGCGTCCTGCGCACTCCCACTTGGGTCCCGCACACTTTCTACGGCGTCCGGCGCACTCCCATTGGGTCCCGCACACTTTCTACGGCGTCCGGCGCACTCCCATGGGTCCCGCACACTTTCTACGGCGTCCGGCGCACTCCCATATGGGTCCCACACACTTTCTACGGCGTCCTGCGCACTCCCATGGGTCCCGCACACTTTCTACGGCGTCCGGCGCACTCCCATTTGGGTCCCGCACACTTTCTACGGCGTCCGGCGCACTCCCGCGGGTCCCACACACTTTCTACGGCGTCCTGCGCACTCCATTTGGGTCCCACACACTTTCTACGGCGTCCTGCGCACTCCCATGGGTCCCGCACACTTTCTACGGCGTCCTGCACTCCCACTTGGGTCCCGCACACTTTCTACGGCGTCCTGCGCACTCCCATGGGTCCCGCACACTTTCTACGGCGTCCGGCGCACTCCCGCAGGTCCCGCACACTTTCTACGGCGTCCGGCGCACTCCCATTGGGTCCCGCACACTTTCTACGGCGTCCTGCGCACTCCCATATGGGTCCCACACACTTTCTACGGCGTCCGGCGCACTCCCATGGGTCCCACACACTTTCTACGGCGTCCTGCGCACTCCCATTTGGGTCCCGCACACTTTCTACGGCGTCCTGCGCACTCCCAAGGGTCCCGCACACTTTCTACGGCGTCCGGCGCACTCCCATATGGGTCCCACACACTTTCTACGGCGTCCGGCGCACTCCCATGGGTCCCGCACACTTTCTACGGCGTCCGGCGCACTCCCGCGGGTCCCGCACACTTTCTACGGCGTCCTGCGCACTCCCATTTGGGTCCCGCACACTTTCTACGGCGTCCTGCGCACTCCCATGGGTCCCGCACACTTTCTACGGCGTCCTGCGCACTCCATGGGTCCCGCACACTTTCTACGGCGTCCGGCGCACTCCCACTTGGGTCCCGCACACTTTCTACGGCGTCCGGCGCACTCCCATGGGTCCCGCACACTTTCTACGGCGTCCTGCGCACTCCCACTGGGTCCGCACACTTTCTACGGCGTCCGGCGCACTCCCATATGGGTCCCGCACACTTTCTACGGCGTCCTGCGCACTCCCATTTGGGTCCCGCACACTTTCTACGGCGTCCTGCGCACTCCCATATGGGTCCCACACACTTTCTACGGCGTCCTGCGCACTCCCATGGGTCCCGCACACTTTCTACGGCGTCCTGCGCACTCCCATATGGGTCCCGCACACTTTCTACGGCGTCCGGCGCACTCCCCATGGGTCCCGCACACTTTCTACGGCGTCCGGCGCACTCCCATGGGTCCCGCACACTTTCTACGGCGTCCGGCGCACTCCCATGGGTCCCGCACACTTTCTACGGCGTCCGGCGCACTCCCATATGGGTCCCACACACTTTCTACGGCGTCCGGCGCACTCCACTTGGGTCCCGCACACTTTCTACGGCGTCCTGCGCACTCCCGCGGGTCCCGCACACTTTCTACGGCGTCCTGCGCACTCCCATTTGGGTCCCACACACTTTCTACGGCGTCCGGCGCACTCCATGGGTCCCACACACTTTCTACGGCGTCCGGCGCACTCCCATGGGTCCCGCACACTTTCTACGGCGTCCGGCGCACTCCCACTTGGGTCCCACACACTTTCTACGGCGTCCTGCGCACTCCCATGGGTCCGCACACTTTCTACGGCGTCCGGCGCACTCCCACGGGTCCCGCACACTTTCTACGGCGTCCTGCGCACTCCCATGGGTCCCACACACTTTCTACGGCTTCCTGCGCACTCCCGTATGGGTCCCGCACACTTTCTACGGCGTCCTGCGCACTCCCGTATGGGTCGCACACACATTCTACGGCGTCCGGCGCACTCCTATATGGGACCCGCACACTTTATACGGCGTCCGGCGCACTCCCATATGGGACCCGCACACTTTATACGGCGTCCTGCGCACTCCCGCTTGGGTACCGCACACTTTCTACGGCGTCCGGCGCACTCCCATATGGGTCCCACACACATTCTACGGCTTCCTGCGCACTCCCATATGGGTCCCATACACTTTCTACGGCGTCCTGCGCACTCCCACTTGGGTCCCGCACACTCTCTATGGCGTTCTGGGCACTCCCACATCTGTCCCGCACACTTTCTGCGGCGTTCTGCGCACTCCCACTTAGGTGCCATACACTTTCTACGGCGTCCTGCGCACTCCCATTTGGGTCCCGCACACTTTCTACGGCGTCCGGCGCACTCCATTTGGGTCCCGCACACTTTCTACGGCGTCCTGCGCACTCCCATGGGGTCCCGCACACTTTCTACGGCGTCCTGCGCACTCCCATGGGTCCCGCACACTTTCTACGGCGTCCGGCGCACTCCACTTGGGTCCCGCACACTTTCTACGGCGTCCTGCGCACTCCCATGGGTCCCGCACACTTTCTACGGCGTCCTGCGCACTCCCGCGGGTCCCGCACACTTTCTACGGCGTCCGGCGCACTCCCATGGGTCCCGCACACTTTCTACGGCGTCCTGCGCACTCCCATGGGGTCCCGCACACTTTCTACGGCGTCCTGCGCACTCCCGCGGGTCCCGCACACTTTCTACGGCGTCCGGCGCACTCCCATTGGGTCCCACACACTTTCTACGGCGTCCTGCGCACTCCACTTGGGTCCCGCACACTTTCTACGGCGTCCGGCGCACTCCCATGGGTCCCGCACACTTTCTACGGCGTCCTGCGCACTCCCATGGGTCCCGCACACTTTCTACGGCGTCCTGCGCACTCCCACTTGGGTCCCACACACTTTCTACGGCGTCCTGCGCACTCCCGCGGGTCCCGCACACTTTCTACGGCGTCCTGCGCACTCCCGCGGGTCCCGCACACTTTCTACGGCGTCCGGCGCACTCCCATGGGTCCCACACACTTTCTACGGCGTCCTGCGCACTCCCATTTGGGTCCCGCACACTTTCTACGGCGTCCTGCGCACTCCCGCGGGTCCCGCACACTTTCTACGGCGTCCGGCGCACTCCCATGGGTCCCACACACTTTCTACGGCGTCCTGCGCACTCCCATTTGGGTCCCGCACACTTTCTACGGCGTCCGGCGCACTCCCATATGGGTCCCGCACACTTTCTACGGCGTCCTGCGCACTCCCATTTGGGTCCCACACACTTTCTACGGCGTCCGGCGCACTCCCATGGGTCCCGCACACTTTCTACGGCGTCCTGCGCACTCCCATTTGGGTCCCGCACACTTTCTACGGCGTCCGGCGCACTCCCGCGGGTCCCGCACACTTTCTACGTAGTCCTGCGCACTCCCACTTGGATCCCGCACACTTTCTACGGCGTCCTGCGCACTCCCACTCTTGGGTCCCGCGCGCTTTCTACGGCGTCCGGCGCACTCCCATATGGGTCCCGCACACTTTCTACGGCGTCCTGCGCACTCCCGTATGGGTCGCACACACTTTCTACGGCGTCCGGCACTCCCATGGGTCCCGCACACTTTCTACGGCGTCCTGCGCACTCCCACTTGGGTCCCGCACACTTTCTACGGCGTCCGGCGCACTCCCATGGGTCCGCACACTTTCTACGGCGTCCTGCGCACTCCCAGGGTCCCACACACTTTCTACGGCTTCCTGCGCACTCCCGTATGGGTCGCACACACTTTCTACGGCGTCCGGCGCACTCCTATATGGGTCCCGCACACTTTATACGGCGTCCGGCGCACTCCCATATGGGTTCCGCACACTTTCTACGGCGTGCGGCGCACTACCACTTGGGTCCCGCACACTTTATACGGCGTGCGGCGCGATCCCACTTGGGTCCCACACACTTTATGCAGAGTCCTGCGCACTCGCACTTGGATCCCACACACATTCTACGGCGTCCTGCGCACTCCCACTTGGGTCCCGCACACTTTCTACGGCGTCCAGCGCACTCCCGCGGGTCCCGCACACTTTCTACGGCGTCCTGCGCACTCCCAGTGGGTCCCGCACACTTTCTACGGCGTCCTGCGCACTCCCATGGGTCCCGCACACTTTCTACGGCGTCCTGCGCACTCCCATTTGGGTCCCGCACACTTTCTACGGCGTCCGGCGCACTCCCATGGGTCCCGCACACTTTCTACGGCGTCCTGCGCACTCCCATGGGTCCCACACACTTTCTACGGCGTCCGGCGCACTCCCATTGGGTCCCGCACACTTTCTACGGCGTCCTGCACTCCCATTTGGGTCCCGCACACTTTCTACGGCGTCCGGCGCACTCCCACTTGGGTCCCGCACACTTTCTACGGCGTCCTGCGCACTCCCATGGGTCCCGCACACTTTCTACGGCGTCCGGCGCACTCCCACTTGGGTCCCACACACTTTCTACGGCGTCCTGCGCACTCCCATTTGGGTCCCGCACACTTTCTACGGCGTCCTGCGCACTCCCATGGGTCCCGCACACTTTCTACGGCGTCCTGCGCACTCCTTGGGTCCCGCACACTTTCTACGGCGTCCTGCGCACTCCCATATGGGTCCGCACACTTTCTACGGCGTCCGGCGCACTCCCATGGGTCCCGCACACTTTCTACGGCGTCCTGCGCACTCCCATGGGTCCCGCACACTTTCTACGGCGTCCGGCGCACTCCACTTGGGTCCCACACACTTTCTACGGCGTCCTGCGCACTCCCATGGGTCCGCACACTTTCTACGACGTTCTGCGCACTCCCACTTGGGTTCTGCACACTTTCTACGGCGTCCTGCGCACTCCTGTACACACTTTCTACGGCGTCCGGCGCACACCCATATGGGTTCCACACACATTCTACAGCGTCCTGCGCACTCCCACTTGGGTCCCGCACACTTTCTACGGCGTCCTGCGCACTCCCGTACACACTTTCTACGGCGTCCGGCGCACACCCATATGGGTTCCACACACTTTCTACGGCGTCCGGCGCACTTCCATATGGGTCCCGCACACTTTCTACGGCGTCCTGCGCATTCTACCTTGGGTCCCACACACTTTATACGGCGTCCTGCGCACTCCCACTTGGATCCCGCACACTTTCTTTGGCGTCCGGCGCACAATATCATGGGTCCCGCACACTTTCTTCGGCGTCCGGCGCAATCGCGTTTGGGTCCCACACACTTTCTACGGCGTCCGGCGCACTCCTATATGGGTCGCGCACACTTTATACGACGTCCTGCGCACTCCCACTTGGGTTCCGCACACTTTCTACGGCGTCCGGCGCACTCCCGCGGGTCCCGCACACTTTCTACGGCGTCCGGCGCACTCCCGCGGGTCCCGCACACTTTCTACGGCGTCCTGCGCACTCCCATTGGGTCCCACACACTTTCTACGGCGTCCGGCGCACTCCCATGGGTCCCGCACACTTTCTACGGCGTCCGGCGCACTCCCGCGGTCCCGCACACTTTCTACGGCGTCCTGCGCACTTCCATGGGTCCCGCACACTTTCTACGGCGTCCGGCGCACTCCCATTTGGGTCCCGCACACTTTCTACGGCGTCCGGCGCACTCCCGCGGGTCCCGCACACTTTCTACGGCGTCCTGCGCACTCCCACTTGGGTCCCGCACACTTTCTACGGCGTCCTGCGCACTCCCATTTGGGTCCCGCACACTTTCTACGGCGTCCGGCGCACTCCCGCGGGTCCCGCACACTTTCTACGGCGTCCGGCGCACTCCCGCGGGTCCCGCACACTTTCTACGGCGTCCTGCGCACTCCCATATGGGTCCCACACACTTTCTACGGCGTCCGGCGCACTCTCATGGGTCCCGCACACTTTCTACGGCGTCCGGCGCACTCCCACTTGGGTCCCGCACACTTTCTACGGCGTCCTGCGCACTCCCACTTGGGTCCACACACTTTCTACGGCGTCCGGCGCACTCCCATTTGGGTCCCGCACACTTTCTACGGCGTCCGGCGCACTCCCACATGGGTCCCGCACACTTTCTACGGCGTCCTGCGCACTCCCATTTGGGTCCCGCACACTTTCTACGGCGTCCGGCGCACTCCCATGGGTCCCGCACACTTTCTACGGCGTCCGGCGCACTCCCATGGGTCCCACACACTTTCTACGGCGTCCGGCGCACTCCCATGGGTCCCACACACTTTCTACGGCGTCCTGCGCACTCCCATTTGGGTCCCACACACTTTCTACGGCGTCCGGCGCACTCCCGGGTCCCGCACACTTTCTACGGCGTCCGGCGCACTCCCGCGGGTCCCGCACACTTTCTACGGCGTCCGGCGCACTCCCATTTGGGTCCCGCACACTTTCTACGGCGTCCGGCGCACTCCCGCGGGTCCCGCAC
>JAPDOI010000687.1:0-130000 GCA_029168955.1 Aplectana chamaeleonis
AGCTTCCTGTGATGTCTTGTCAGCAACGAGCAATTCCAGTTATTTTAGGGCTTGTTCGCACTCATACACATTGACACGCACTTCATAGTATTCGAACAACATTGACCTGCCAAATGAACTTCACCAGCCATACAGTGTTATTTGATAACCATAAGGGTGCAATTCTCCCGCTTTTTTGGGTAATTCTGAAAACTGATGAAATCACGAACGTACTTCGTATTTATTTTGATGTTGCTTCTCCACACTCCTACTCAGTTCTGTTTTACACTTTCTCTGACTATCCTAGAGGAATATGGTAGTCCGCAAATAGTAAGCGGTGCTTGCTAGACTTTTCCTGGTTTCAAATCTTTTGGTGATTTCTAGCTCAGGTTGGATGATATTCAGATGTGGAGGCCTTTTAGGCATCTAGTCGATCCAGTAAATCTCGTTTGCATCGAGGAAGGCTTCACAGCATAAAAGCGCTTCACGGCATGAGTACTACAGCAGCTGAGAAACAAGGCCGACTTTGCTTCGATCTTCTCGATCTGACCTCTTTCTATACAATTAAACCCGACTATAGTGCCGTTTTGGCGCCCGTAGGAGCCGTACCGGCTTTATAGCGGAGCCTCAGCGGCAATTTCAAAAAGAGAAAAGCCGTGGAAGACATCACAGCGACCTGTTTTCGTCGGGATGCACTTGAATGGACGAGGGTACGCTTTAACCATACTCGAAACTGCTGAGAAAGTTCCGATAAAGCAGCTGGTGCGCCAGTGTGAAAACGGCACAAATTCTGGACCTTCTTTCGTTCGAAATTATTGAAGAGCTTTGCAAGGGAGAAACCAATGCAGCATAACTGAAGAAAAGAAATCGCTTTCAACTCGAACGAATTCTTCATAAATTAATTTGCTAGACCCCCGTCAGACTTCGTTGAAAAACCTGTTGAGTCCGACTGAGTTCGAATGAGTCCGAATGAGTTCGGGGCGGAAAGGCAACCGTCTACGCAACCGACTGAGTCCGGTTGACCCCCAGCGCCAACCAGTTCCTATTCTGCGAAACACGCAATTGACAGTGACGATTATCACCTCAGCTGTAAATCGGAACGTGTTTGGTGGCGAATTTTTCTTGTTTTCAACATGTCTTTGTCTTTAACTCGTAGACCATTTTTAAGAACCATCATTGGACAGATGGGGTGAGGATGATTTCGGTTGGGACGTAGCGGGACTCAGTCGGACTCAGTCGGTGCATTGGCCCCGCCCTTGTAAGCGTGAGAACCATCAGTATGGACCGGGGGGATTGCGGTGGTCACCAGACGTTCGCAGTCGGACTCATTGTCAGTGGGTTGATTTTTTTTTGCACCCGTCTCCCATGAATTCGGTGCGTATCGACCCGGTGGGACTCAGTAAATCCACCGACTATGACGGGGGCCTAAGGGAGATAATTGCGCTGTACTCCATTTCAGCAGAAAATCTGATACACCATTTCTTATCCGATCGCAGAATAGCTTGCACACAGTGACCCATACATTCACAATAATAAGAGCAGCAGCGAACATTCGAGCTTCGTAAGCCGTTCGAATGTCGTGGATTTGGCGCCCTTCCATTTCGTTACGAGACCTACGATCCCACCTGGGGTTGAGTTCACAAAACGCTAACCACGTTTAAACCATGGCTAGCGTAACAATGGTTATGCACGTCGCGTACAAGTCGATCAGCCTCAAACCATGGCTAAACGAGGTTATCGTTTCGTGAACTCCACCCCTGATGAGTCCCACTTTGTCCACATGTCAACGCAAGAGAAGGGCACGCAATCGATACCGTATAAACGACAAACAAAGCTTGCGACTCCCGTTGTCTCCTAGTCGTTGTGCCTGAATATCGCGTGCCATTTCATTTTTTATCTGCCCCTAGTGGCTTTTTCGTATAACTCTCTGATCTTTATGCGTTGCTCTCAAATTTTTTCTCTCGATCGCGTCGTTTTTACCCTTAACCTTTTTGGTGCTTTACTGTGGCATGGTGGGCACTGATGTATCGCAAAACTTGGCCAACCCTGGCATTTTGGTGCCGCAATGACTCTCCTGATTTTGGCAGGCGAGGGAATCCCATGGTAGGTGCTCAAATTTAGAGCGGCACGGTGAATGGGCGTGGCCTAGTTCATCGCGCCACAGTGGCCCCCCAATGCCACATAAGGGGTCTGCAGAGTCCAAGTTGCGGCATGCTCGCAGCGACGAGCAACGCTGGGTGATGCAAAATCGATCACTTTCAGCGACGGGGGCGACTGACGCGGCGTAAAGGGCGACGAGGGGGCACCGCAGAGTGTATTGACGCCGCGACGGCCCTGCATCACTACCAGCGAGCGGCAACCGACGCCGCGATGATAATGTTTCGAAACATTTTTGTTGCCGTGTCAAGGCTGACGCTCGGCGACCACTCGCCGGTCTCTGCAACTCTGCAGACCCCTATAGGCCATTCTCGGACAAAGTGAAAACCTGACCGCGCGCAAATAGCGGACCGCCACCGGGATGGGCGTTGGTCGAACCGGTTTCCGCTCGCGGTCAGTCCGTGAGCTCCTGCGGGTCAGTCTGCGCGAGCTCCCGCGGTCAGTCCGCGAGCTCCCGCGGTCAGTCCGCCGAAGTCTCCGCCCGGTCAGTCCGCGAGCTCCTGCGGTCGGTCTCGCGAGCTCCCGCGGTCAGTCCGCGAGGTCCCGCCAGCGTCAGTCCGCGAGCTCCCGCGGTCCAGTACGCACAGCTACCGTCGTGTCAGTGCGCAAACTCCCGCGGTCAGTCTAGAAAGCACCGCTGTCAGTCCGGAATGTCCTGCGGTTGGTCCTGAATTTAACCACGGTCAGCCCGCGAGGCTCCCACGCGGTCGGTCCAGAAAGCACCGCTGTCCAGTCCAGGAATGCCCCTCGCGGTGGGCCCGAATTTAACCACGGTAAGCCCGCTAGCTCCACGCGGTCGGTCGAGGAATACCCAACCGTCAGTGCTGGAAGGTCACGCGGTTATTCCCGAAAAAGTCCGAGGTCTCTGCGTGTCTCTCTGCATGTGGCGTGCAGTCTACGTTATCGGCAGAAAATACCTATATGACGGACCACTTCGCGTCGACCACCATATGTAAACAATGATCATGCTGAGAGAAGAAAAAGAGATGAAGGGGAAAGAATATAGTCGTGTTAATGGCATGGTGTGTGATACTGTGCTTATCTATAGGTCGAATTCCGGTCACCGCAATTGCGTCACGACACGCTTCTGGCGTCCGCACGCGCTCGAAGTCAGTCGAGTTCCTACAGCGCCGAAGCCGACTCGATATGGCTTTTTTATACAGTTTTCATTGATTTTGTTTAGTTTCCAGTTTCTAAAACCCACCTAAAGTCAACAGATCAAGGCTGCGGCGCTGGAAACTCTCCCGACTCAAAAGCGCGCGGCCGCAGAGCGTGTCGAGACGCAATTGCAGGACCGGAATTTGACCCAGATAAGCACAGTAATGTCAGACTACAGATGGGGGGCTGGTTCATCTTCAACAAATCGTTGGTGTCTCACGACTCCAAATCCACCGTGACAACACCCATGAAATGTCAAAAATGACGCGCAACCGTGCTTGGATTTCAACTCTATGGGAAGGTGGATGAGAGTCAAGCGATTATGTACACATGACATCAAAACTCGCCTAGATTTTAACGAGTAAACATAAATATGTACATCACATGGCTAGTCGAAAAAAAAAAAAATTCAACAGTTTCTCGTGATAAAAAGCGCTCTGTTTCAAAATACACAGATTTCTGGCCAATGTGCGGACTTCATTGTGATAAGGACTGTAAGCTTAAGGTTATCGAAAGCAGAGCGAAAAAAAAACAGAAGTCTTGCCAACGTCTCAAAAAGTTCATTCAAGCAACGATTCAAGATCCACATAGAGTTATGAGGGCTGCGAGTTCTAGCGTTAATAGGGAATAAAGTACAGCTAAAAGCTTCGTAGTTGCTCTTTATACCCTATCATTGTCGCAACTCGGCTCCCAGAACTTTATATAAGCAATTATATTTTGTAACGCGTAGAAAACCTATTTTGTAGCCCAGCATGGTTTTTTTGTAGCTTTTTCCAACAGCGTCCGAAATATAATGTTTTGGCGTCAAGTTGCAGTTGCTCGAAATGGAGATTTTTGTTTTAGATGATTTTGGATACATTCATTATTCATCTATTTCAGGTCCATAAAATTAGCATCGAAAAGAAACTTCATTGACGCGAAAATGAATAAAATATGAAGTGCGTGAAAAAAACAATCGCGCTATCTAAAGGAGAAAATTATTCCTTCTGAGCGACCGGGACGATGAAATTTTTGGAACACTGTGCGCAACTTCCAAAAAACGCGGATGTTGTAAGAGGACCACGGGCATTTCCAATATAAACAAATATTGAAAAAAATTAGTGCTATTATTAAGGGCTCTGCAGAGTAGCGGCGACAGGTGGCACGCCGCCGAGCGAGAGGTTTGGGGTGGGAACAAAACCTGACGCAGCGTTGAGCACCAAGACCTCGCAGAATTGCCGCAATGCCGCCGCCGGCCACGTTGTTCTTCCATTGCGTACAACCTCCCTTATTCGACGTCAAAATTTTATGTAACCTGTTTTTATTGCATTTTGGCTGCTATAGGTGTTTCGGGAATGGCGCTGTTTACTTTTCATGGAAAGTAAACAAAAGAGGGAAACAGAGAACTGAACGTAAGTAAAAAAATGTGCTGTTCAGCATATTTTTCCCGTGACTTCAATTTGTTAACTTCGCAAAGATGTACAGCTATGTAGAAAGTTCACATTAGAATAAAAATAGAGAACCTGTAAGGCATTGAAACTGTAATAAATCTGGAAAACAATAAATTTTTCGAGCATGTTTCAAAATTTTTTTCGTTTTCAGTGAAATCCAGGCAGAATGTGGTGAGGCGATCGAATGCACGAAATAACGAAGAAAAAGAAGTTGACTCGCTCGACTGCGGCACTTCCCGCCGGTGGCGGAAATGGTCCTGACCATTTCACAAAACGGATTTTAGCAGCCGGGATTCTGTGTAAGCAGCCGGGATTCTGTGTTACGCAGTTGTTTTCAACATGTCAACACTGTAGTGATTTTTTCCGCTCGTCACTACTTTTCGTCCTTCGTGACTGAAAAAGAACTGCATCATTTCAGAAATATCGTACATACGTTTACTACGATTTACCCATTCACGACCGCATATCTCATCACAAGAAAGTGCTTTTCGAATATCGAGTGTTCTCACAACAATAAGGAATTTACTGCTGAGCAATATCAATTTTTCTTCTGAACATCACACCTGTCTTTATCTTGGGTTCAACAATCAGTAGCTGACGAGGAGGACTTCCAAAAATAATAAACAGGAGGGCCAGCAAGCAATCCAAGAGAACACAAACTTTTTAGTGAAGAGAGACAAGCAAGAAAACACTGAAATGCGTTACAAATACCAAAGCAAACAATGTGCATGATAATTACACTCAGTTTTAGAGCAAAACCACTCCCCGTGGCTGATCTCGGCTTCAAATACCACTTACGTGTGACGTTGGCGCTCGATGATACGATAACGCGCTCCACGGCGAATACGGTTACGGTGACACAGAATCCCGGCTGCTAAAATCCGTTTTCTGACCATTTCTTTCCGCTGTTCGCTGGCAGCGTCGCTGCAGGCGTCGCTCGTGTCGCGGCGGCGAATACACTTTGCGAGGCCACCACTTCGCCAGCGTCGCCCGAGCCCTGTCGCAGCGAATCTCGCCACGGTGCCACTTTTCAGAGCCCTTTATTTGGCAGAATACTGATATCGCAGAGCCTCATTGTAGATTGAATTTTTGTCAAAAGAGGCTACAAGATCTGCGAAACTTCGCAAAACGTGCTATGCACCAAAGCTCACCAGATCAAATTTTCACGATTTTGGGACTATTTTCTCGGGAACTTTTTGAACTTTTGCAGATTTCGGAGCCTCGTTTGAAAATAAAAATTTCAAGCTATCATTATTGTACTGCAACAATTGTTGCAACAAAGTATCAAACGATTAGATAACCTCCATTTTATTCTACGACCCGCTTCCCCTCTATCAATTTTTCTATCCTAAACTGCCGAAAACGAGCTGTCAGACGTCCAAATATTAATGTGCGAAATTTGAAATTTTCAAAGGAAACTTCCAAAATCTTGACGTCAGTTTATTTGTCTGCCAAATCTGAATGTTCGACTTTTCATTTTTCACGATAGTGTGGTACTTTTTTCCTATTCGATTAATTTTGTTCCTTGGGGAAATGAAATGGAGTCCTTTCCGACGCCATTTTCTTCTACCAAAAATCGGTTCAAGCCCGTCGTTCAAAATAACTACTTACCCTCCCTGTTAGATTGTTACCCTAGGATGCGGATCAAAGACGAAAAGTTCTAACACTTGATGCACAACTTCCAATAAAAACGCCACGTTCTCATGTCAGGCAAAAAGCAAATGCTTCTCATGAATAAATAAAAATTTAATCAAAACTAGCGTACCTGTAAGAAAATGAACAATTCGTGTATGTGAGAAACATCAGTTAAGAGGAATAGTTGACTAGTTGGAAGACAGAAGAAGGAATAAAGACGGAGTTGTGCTTAGCGTTGCAAATAATTTCGGCCGCTGCTGGCCACAAGCCAACAGCAGCGGGGCGCTGATTAGCAATGGGGCGCGACATCTCGGTGTCAGGCGGTTTGTTACGTGCCTTGACCTGAATCTGATTTTTCTACCTGGTTCTTATGATCCTTTCCCTGAGGTGGAGGAACTATTCACTTTTTCCACATATAAGAAACATTCGGAAACGCAAATTATTGGCTTTTTTGGGCAATTATCCCATTCATTCGGGAATTAAGATCATTTGTACTATTCCAAAGGTGGAAAAAGCTTCTCGAGCAATCGGCCAGTTCTAGATGAGGAGACTCGATTTCTCTCGCAAACAATGCCTGATTTCTCTCGATTATTACTCGCCGAGCGCCGAGAAAAGTGTGTGGGACCCAACTGGGAGTGCGCCGAGCGCCGAGCAAAGTGTGTGGGACCCAACAGGGAGTGCTACTGGCACCGAGAAAAGTGTGTGGGACCCAAATGGGAGTGCGCCGAGCGCCGAGCAAAGTGTGTGGGACCCAACTGGGAGTGCGCCGAGCGCCGACAAAAGTGTGTTGGATACAACATGGAGTGCGCCGAGCGCTGGAAAGTGTGTGGGACCCAACCGGGGTGCGCCGAGCGCCGAGAGTATGTGTGTTGGACCCAACTAGGAGTGCGCCGAGCCCCTAGAAAGTGTGTTGGATACGACTTGGAATGCGCTGAGCGCCGGCGAAAAGTTTGCGGGACCCAAGTAGGTGTGCACCGAGAGCCGGGAAAGTGTGTGGGACCCAACCGGGAGTGCGCCGAGCGCCGAGAAATGTGTGATGGACCCAACTAGGAGTGCGCCGAGCCCTAGAAAAGTGTGTTGGATACGACATGGAATGCGCTGAGCGCCGGCGAAAAAGTACGGGACCCAAGTAGGAGTGCGCCGAGCGCCGAGAAAAGAGTGTGGGACCCAACTGGGAGAGCGCCGAGCGCCGGGAAAAGTGTGTGGTACCCAAATGGGAGTGCGCCGAGCGCCGAGAAATGTACGTTGGACCCCATTAGGAGTGCGCCGAGGGCAGGAAAAAGTGTGTGGGACCCAACCGGTAGTGCGCCGAGCGCCGAGAAAGTGTGTTGGATACGACATGGAATGCGCTGAGCGCCGGCAAAAAGTACGGGACCCAAGTAGGAAAGCACCGAGCGCCGGGAAAAGTGTGTGGGACCCCAGCTGGGGTGCTACTGGCACCGAGAGAAAGTGTGTGGGACCCAAATGGGAGTGCGCCGAGCGCCGAGCAAAGTGTGGGACCCAACTGGGAGTGCGCCGAGCGCCGACAAAAGTGTTGGATACAACATGGAGTGCGCCGAGCGCTGGAAAAAGTGTGTGGGACCCAACCGGGAGTGCGCCGAGCGCCGAGAAATGTGTGTTGGACCCAACTAGGAGTGCGCCGAGCCCCTAGAAAGTGTGTTGGATACGACTTGGAATGCGCTGAGCGCCGGCGAAAAAGCACGGGACCCAAGTAGGAGTGCACCGAGCGCCGAGAAAAGTGTGTGGGACCCAACTGGGAAAGCGCCGAGCGCCGGGAAAAGTGTGTGGGACCAATCTGGGAGTGCGCCGAGCGCCCAGAATTGTACGTTGGACCCAATTAGGAGTGCGCCGAGTGCCGGAAAAGTGTGTGGGACCCAACCGGTAGTGCGCCGAGCGCCGAGAAAAGTGTGTTGGATACGACATGGAATGCGCTGAGCGCCGGCGAAAAGTACGGGACCCCAGTAGGAAAGCACCGAGCGCCGGGAAAAGTGTGTGGGACCCAACTGGGAGTGCGCCGAGCGCCGGGAAAGTGTGTGGGACCCAACCGGGAGTGCGCCCAGCGCCGAGAAAAGTGTGTGGGACCCAGCTGGGAGTGCGCCGAGCGCCGGTAAAAGTGTGGGACCCAACTGGGAGGCGCCGAGCGCCGGAGAAAGTGTGTGGACCCAACTGGGGGTGCTACTGGCACCGAGAATAGTGTGTGTGGGACCCAACTGAGAGTGCGCCGAGCGCCGGAAAAGTGTGTGGGACCCAACTGGGAGTGCACCGAGCGCCGAGCAAAGTGTGTTGGACCCAACTGGGAAGGCGCCGAGCGCCGGAAAAGTGGAGTGGGACCCAAATGGGAATGCGCCGAGCGCCGATAAAAGTGTGTTGAACCCAACTTGGAGTGCGCTGAGCGCCGGCGAAAGTGTACGGGACTCAACTGGGGTGCTCCTGGCATCGAGAAAAGTGTGTGGGATTCAGCTGGGGTACGCCGAGCGCCGGGAAGGTGTGAAGGACCCAACTGGGGGTGCTCCTGGCGCCGAGAAAAGTGTGTGGGAACCAACTTGGAGTGCGCTGAGCGCTGCGGAAAGTGTAGGGACACAAGCGGGAAAGCGATGAGCGCCGGCGAGTGTGTGGGACCCAACTGGGGAGCTCTTGGCGCCAAGAAAGTGTGTGGGAACCAATCGGGAGTGCGCCGAGCGCCGAAATGTGAGTTGGACCCAACTAGGGAGTGCACCGAGGCCCCTAGAAAGTGTGTTGGATACGACTTGGAATGCGCTGAGCGCCGGCGAAAAAGTACGGGACCCAAGTAGGAGTGCACCGAGCGCCGAGAAAAGTGTGTGGGACCCAACTGGGAAAGCGCCGAGCGCCGGGAAAAGTGTGTGGGACCAATCTTGGAGTGCGCCGAGCGCCGAGAAATGTACGTTGGACCCAATTAGGAGTGCGCCGAGCGCCGGAAAAAAGTGTGTGGGACCCAACCGGTAGTGCGCCGAGCGCCGAGAAAAGTGTGTTGGATACGACATGGAATGCGCTGAGCGCCGGCGAAAAAGTACGGGACCCAAGTAGGATTGCACCGAGCGCCGGGAAAAGTGTGTGGGCCCCAACTGGGAGTGCGCCGAGCGCCGGGAAAAGTGTGTGGGACCCAACCGGGAGTGCGCCGAGCGCCGAGAAAAGTGTGTGGGACCCAACTGGGAGTGCGCCGAGCGCCGGGAAATGTGTGTGGACCCAACCGGGAGTGCACCGAGCGCCGAGAAAAGTGTGTGGGACCCAACTGGGAGTGCGCCGAGCGCCGGGAAAAGTGTGGGACCCAACTGGGAGGGCGCCGAGCGCCGGGAAAGTGTGTAGACCCAACTGGGGTGCTACTGGCACCGAGAAAGTGTGTGGGACCTTGGCTGAGAGTGCGAGCGCCGGGAAAAGTGGGTGGGACCCAAATGGGAGTGCGCCGAGCGCCGATAAAAGTGTGTTGAACCCAACTTGAGTGCGCTGAGCGCCGGGGAAAGTGTACGGGACTCAACTGGGGGTGCTCCTGGCACCGAGAAAGTGTGTGGGACTCAACTGGGAGTACGCCGAGCGCCGGGAAAGGTGTGAAGGACCCAACTGGGGTGCTCCTGGGCCGAGAAAAGTGTGTGGGAACCAACTTGGAGTGCGCTGAGCGCTGCGGAAAAGTGTGTGGG
Source organism: Aplectana chamaeleonis (assembly GCA_029168955.1). Classification (NCBI taxonomy): domain Eukaryota; kingdom Metazoa; phylum Nematoda; class Chromadorea; order Rhabditida; family Cosmocercidae; genus Aplectana; species Aplectana chamaeleonis. Next base: position 10,013 of record JAPDOI010000687.1, read on the forward strand.
ACACAAGCGGAAAGCGATGAGCGCCGGCGAAAGTGTGTGGACCCAACTGGGGAGCTCTGGCGCCAAGAAAGTGTGTGGGAACCAACCGGGAGTGCGCCGAGCGCCGAGAAATGAGTTGGACCCAACTAGGAGTGCGCCGAGCCCTAGAAACGTGTTGGATACGACTTGGAATGCGCTGAGCGCCGGCGAAAAGTACGGGACCCAAGTAGGAGTGCACCGAGCGCCGAGTAAAGTGTGTGGGACCCAACTGGGAAAGCGCCGAGCGCCGGGAAAAGTGTGTGGGACCAATCTTGGAGTGCGCCGAGCGCCGAGAAAAGTACGATGGACCCAATTAGGAGGGCGCCGAGCGCCGGAAAAAAGAGTGTGGGACCCAACCGGTAGTGCGCCGAGCGCCGAGAAAAGTGTGTTGGATACGACATGGAATGCGCTGAGCGCCGGCGAAAAAGTACGGGACCCAAGTAGGAGTGCACCGAGCGCTGGGAAAAGTGTGTGGGACCCAACTGGGAGGGCGCCGAGCGCCGGGAAAAGTGTGTGGGACCCAACCGGGAGTGCGCCGAGCGCCGAGAAAAGTGTGTGGGACCCAACTGGGAGTGCGCTGAGCGCCGGGAAATGTGTGTGGACCCAACCGGGAGTGCGCCCAGCACCGAGAAAAGTGTGTGGGACCCAACTGGGAGTGCGCCGAGCGCCGGTAAAAGTGTGTGGGACCCAACTGGGAGGGCGCCGAGCGCCGGGAAAAGAGTGTAGGAGGCAACTGGGGGTGCTACTGGCACCGAGAAAAGTGTGTGGGACCCAACTGGGGGAGCTCTTGGCGCCAAGAAAAGTGTGTGGGAACCAACCGGGAGTGCGCCGAGCGCCGAGAAATGTGAGTTGGACCCAACTAGGAGTGCGCCGAGCCCCTAGAAACGTGTGTTGGATACGACTTGGAATGCGCTGAGCGCCGGCGAAAAAGTACGGGACCCAAGTAGGAGTGCACCGAGCGCCGAGTAAAGTGTGTGGGACCCAACTGGGAAAGCGCCGAGCGCCGGGAAAGTGTGTGGGACCAATCTTGGAGTGCGCCGAGCGCCGAGAAATGTACGTTGGACCCAATTAGGAGTGCGCCGAGCGCCGGAAAAGTGTGTGGGACCCAACCGGTAGTGCGCCGAGCGCCGAAAGTGTGTTGGATACGACATGGAATGCGCTGAGCGCCGGCGAAAAGTACGGGACCCAAGTAGGAGTGCACCGAGCGCTGGGAAAAGTGTGTGGGACCCAACTGGGAGGGCGCCGAGCGCCGGGAAGGTGTGTGGGACCCAACCGGGAGTGCGCCGAGCGCCGAGAAAAGTGTGTGGGACCCAACTGGGAGTGCGCTGAGCGCCGGGAAATGTGTGGACCCAACCGGAGTGCGCCCAGCACCGAGAAAAGTGTGTGGGACCCAACTGGGAGTGCGCCGAGCGCCGGTAAAAGTGTGTGGGACCCAACTGGGAGGCGCCGAGCGCCGGGAAAAGTGTAGGACCCAACTGGGGTGCTACTGGCACCGAGAAAAGTGTGTGGGACCCAGCTGAGAGTGCGCCGAGCGCCAGGAAAGTGGGTGGGACCCAAATGGGAGTGCGCCGAGCGCCGATAAAAGTGTGTTGAACCCATCTTGAGTGCGCTGAGCGCCGGGGAAAGTGTACGGGACTCAACTGGGGGTGCTCCTGGCACCGAGAAAAGTGTGTGGGACTCAACTGGGAGTACGCCGAGCGCCGGTAAAGGTGTGAAGGACCCAACTGGGGTGCTCCTGGCGCCGAGAAAAGTGTGGGGAACCAAGTTGGAGTGCGCTGAGCGCTGCGGAAAGTGTGGGGACACAAGCGGGAAAGCGATGAGCGCCGGCAAAGTGTGTGGGACCCAACTGGGGAGCTCTTGGCGCCAAGAAAAGTGTGTGGGAACCAAATGTGAGTGCGTCGAGCGCCAGGAAGAGTGGATGTGACTCAAGTGGGGTGCATTAAGCGTTGGGGAAAGTGCGTGAGACCCAGCAAGGTGCACAAAGCGCCGAGGAAAGTGTGTAGGACCGAATAGAGGGTGCGCCGGGGAAAGTGTATGCGACCCAAGCGGGAGTGCGCTCAGCGCCGGGGTTAATGTGTGGTATTGTGGTACACAAACAACAGTGTGCGAAGCTCTGGGAGAAGTGTGTTGGACCCAACTGTAAGCGCGCCGAAGCAGTGGAAAGTGTGTGGGACCGGATTGTGTTTCCAGGAACGACAATAACTAAGTTCTCATTTAGCAACGACTCGATTATTTTATGCGTCAAAATACACGCCTACAAGTACGCCGCGAAGTGGCGTGGGTGTGCACCTTGTAATAATAATATTCTCTCAAAATGGTAGGTTCACTGAGCTTCATTGATGATTCTTGATATAACTGTATATAAACGCTCAACTTCTTACAACCTTATTTACACGACGTTTCGGGCCTAAGCCCTTCTCCAGGTAAGCCCTTCTTCAGGTCCACTGAAAACATTGCAAAACAATCTGCATCACCACTACACAGCAACTTCATTTTGGTCCACTGCTCCATCGTGACCGCTCCCCCTTCCCCTCGGTGTTTCCAGTATAGTGTCAGGTCGGCGTTAGCACCCTGCTATGTTGCTGTGTAGTGGTGATGCAGATTGTTTTGCAATGTTTTCAGCGGACCTGAAGAAGGGCTTAGGCTCGAAACGTCGTGTCAATAAAGTTGTAAGAAGTTGAGCGTTCATATACAGTTATATCAATAATAATAATAATAATGATAATAATAATAATAATAATAATAATAATAATAATAATAATAATAATGATAATAGTAATGATAATAATAATAATAATAATAATAATAATAATAAATTTATTATTATTGTTATTAATATTATTATTATTATTATTATTATTATTATTATTATTATTATTATTATTATTATTATTATTATTATTATTATTATTATTATTATTATTATACGAAAATAATTGAAATTTAGAAAATTATAAATAATATGATTAATACGAATTCTTATTTAGAAGAACCAATGAATAATTTGCGGACTAATATGTTATGCAGCGTGTGTGGCAACTCAAGCAGAAGTGACGTCATATGCGAACGTGTTGTGAATGTTCTTGAGTTACAGGCAACGGACTAAAAGCCGCGCCGCCCTGCCTTTCGCGGCCGCTGATTTTGCGATGCACGCAGTCCGACCGTCGTTTCTTATCGCGGTTCGACCGCGTCCAAGCGCGGTTCGACCGCCGGTAAAACTTGAACGCGGTCGGAACGCGCTTCAACCGCCGCATTGTCGCGGCCAACTTTATTTCAGATAGTTGCCCGCGGTCAGGTTTTCTCTTTGTCCGAGATTGGTATACTTCAGCGACGGCCGGTCGCCGGCGACGGACACGGCGACGGAGTCTTCGTCGCCGCATTGAATTCCACACGCTTTTGCGTACTGACATTTCCAAACAGCCGCACATCTGCACAACAAACCAAGAAATCGATTATGGTCATGACATCACTGTCTATGAGGGTTTCCGTGACATTCCTGATTGTTTTCACTTCCTTTCACACATTTCTAATTGTTTTCACTTCCTTTCACAATTTGATCATAATTCTAGTCGTAAAATAGCTTTGCCTAGATAAAAGAGGTACACGAGTGGCAATTTTCAAGATGTTGAAAAATTGTCTTGGATTGGGCTGAAAACTTGTTTGTAGGAGTTGTTTTGGGTGCTGATCACGAAACCGCGGCCCATCTGTTAATATTCGAAAAATTCCATCTTATTGGTCCGAAGCTTCAAAATGGGGGAAATTTTGTAGGAAAAACGCCACTTTCGACAATTGCGCGAATGCTAAGGTCAAATCGCCTCAAGACTTGTACATAGGGGTTATTTTTACCTGCCTTACACGAATGTGCAACCCTTTTATCGATTCTCGATTGATTACGGTAGATTACGGTGGGTATACGGTAGCTCGGTCAAAGTCTCAGATCTGACTCAAAATTTCACTGTGGGCGTTATTTGGGGCGCTGAACACGAGTTCGAGGTTCATTTTTTCTATTTCAAAAATTTTAAGGTAAGTAGGGCCAGTTAAGTGCCATTATGCCTACCGTAACCTAATCTTCCATTCTCGAGAAATTACTTGGGGATCGAAGCATTCTGGCATTCGTTTTTGGTCTCAAAAAAGATTTGCCGTTCACACATACTTGGAATTTCCCGGTGATTACGCAATTTCATCTTTTGATCTACTTTCTTTTGCTGTTACTATAGTTTTTTCTGAGGCCCTTTATCCACTGATATTCCAGAAATGGCGAAAAGGGTCAAAATGGAACCTGCGGTCCGCGACGTATTATCCGACGACGAGAAAATGGCACTCATTCACATCGAGCGTGGCATGCCCGCTTTGTGGGACGAGCAGAACGACCAGTTCAAGTACATTGCTAAGAAAAACCTGATGTGGGCAAGAGTAAGGTTGGAGATGGAAGGTCTTACGAGAAGGACTTGAAACTGCCGCCAGTTCCTATTGTTGCAAAAATATGACGACTTTTTCAGAGACCGAGCTAAAGACTACATTCAAGAATTTTCGCGATTCATATCGGAGAAAGAAGAAAGAAGCGAAAGCGCAGCAGTCACGCTTCTCAGGAACGCCGGCGTCTTCGAATAATTTCAATCGCATGGAATCGTGGCCATTCCTTGACGCTTTGGAGTTCTTATCGCCAACGATGGATCCAGGGTGAGTTTTAGGTCCCCTTGTAAAAACCTCTGTAAAACATTTATTCTTTCTACATTTAGCACGCGGTACACGAATGTGCCAACGGACGAGGATGTTTCTACCGCTTTGGTACAGCATCAAATTCCACTCGCCCGGATTGTTATAGTTTCATTTGCTTTCAGAGCTTCATGTGCTTTCAAGAGAGCACTCCCTCTGTGAGATCGATGGTAGCTTCACCAGTGGCCTCGCAGAGATCAGCTTCTCTCTTTCAAGGACTAAGGATTCTACCGAAAAAACAAAACCGGGAAGGGCAGGTGAGCTGTTCAAGCTATCAGTTCTCTTGCTCAATGTAGAAAGTCTTTTTCAGTACTCGAAGAGCTCACTACCGCTCTCAACAAATGCAAAGATACAGGAGATAGATTCGAAATCACCGGTAGGTTGAGCACTGCATTGCACCATTTGTGGGCAGATAGTTTCAAGTGACTAATCCTATTCAGGGCAGCAGTTAGCGTCCAAATTGAGGGACATGGCTGATATCGATTCGCTGGCAGCAGAAGAGTTCATGATTAGGGCTGACGAGCTGCTGCTTGAAATTTCCAGGTAGATTTGCCGTCAGAAGAAAGAAGCACCGACCTAGTGTGATTCGCGAACTTTTGCAGTATGCCTGAGGTTACAAACATCAGCATAATCTTGTTGACCTACTTTGTTGAAACTTGAACGCATAATAAAGAAGCTATCTCGACTGACTATTAAAAAGCACACCAAATCAATTCACAAAATGCAACATTCGTAAACAATGAATTGAAATGTGGTTCTGCCAAGCTGTACCTCGTGAGCAGTAGCCACAAATGATTTTCCGCATAATTTTCTGGACTGCAGGTTCCATTTTAACCCTATTCGCCATTTCTAGAATATTAGTGGATAAAGGGTCTCAGAAAAAACTATAGTAACAGCAAAAGAAAGTGGATCAAGAGATGAAATTGCGTAACCACCGGGAAATTCCAAGTATGTGTGAACGGCAAATCATTTTTGAAACCAAAAACAAAAGCCAGAATGCTTCAATCCCCAAGTAAATTCTTGAGAATGGAAGATTAGGTTACGGTAGGCATAATGCCACTTAACTGGCCTGACTTACCTTAAAATTTGTGAAATAGAAAAAATGGACCTCGAATTCGTGTACAGCGCCCCAAATAACACCCACAGTGAAATTTTGAGTCAAATCTGAGATTTTGACCGAGCTACCGTATACCCACCGTAATCTACCGTAATCAATCGAAAATCGATAAAAGGGTTGCAGATTCGTGTAAGGCAGGTAAAAATAACCCCTATGTACAAGTCTTGAGGCGATTTGACCTTAGCATTCGCGAAATTGTCAAAAGTGGCGTTTTTCCTACAAAATTTCCCCCATTCTGAAGCTTCGGGCCAACTCGGATGGAATTTTTCGAATATTGACATATTGGCCGTGGATTCGTGATAAGCACCCAAAACAACCCATACAAACAAGTTTTCAGCCCAATCCGAGACAATTTTTTAACATCTTTAAAATTGCCACCCATGTGCCTCTTTTATCTTGGCAAAGCTATTTTACGACTAGAATTATGATAAAATTGTGAAAGGAAGTGAAAACAATTAGAAATGTGTGGAAGGAAGTGAAAACAGTCAGAAATGTCACGGAAGCCCTCATAGACAGTGATGTCATGACCATAATCGATTTTTTGGTTTGTTGTGCAGATGCGCGGGTGTTGCGAAACGCCAGTACGCAAAAGCGTGTGGAATTCAATGCGGCGACGAAGACTCCGTCGCCGTGTCCGTCGCCGGCGACCGGCCGTCGCTGAAGTATACCAATGGCCTATGTGGCATTGGGGGGCCACTGTGGCGCAATGAACTAGGCCACGCCCATTCACCGTGCCGCGCTAAATTTGAGCACCTACCATGGGATTCCCTCGCCTGCCAAAATCAGGAGAGTCATTGCGGCACCAAAAAATGGGGTTGGCCAAGTGCGATACATCAGTGCCCCCCATGCCACATAGCACCAAATAGGTTAAGGGTAAAAACGACGCGATCGAGAGAAAAAATTTGAGAGCAACGCATAAAGATCAGAGAGTTATACGAAAAAGCCACTAGGGGCTGATAAAAAATAAAATAAACTGATTCCGTGGGAGACGGGTGCAAGAAAATCAACCCACTGAGTCCGACTGCGACCTTCTGATGCCCACCGCAATCCCCCCGGTCGACACTGATGGTTCTCATGCGTACAAGGGCGGGGCCAATGCACCGACTGAGTCCCACTGAGTCCCGCCTTGTCCCAATCGAAATCATCCTCACCCCATCTGTCCAATGATGGTTCTTAAAAATGGTCTACGAGTTAAAGACAAAGACATGTTGAAAACAAGAAAAATTAGCCACCAAACACGTTCCGATTTACAGCTGAGGTGATAATCGTCACTGTCAATTGCGGGTTTCGCAGAAGAACTGGTTGGCGCTGGGGTCAACCGGACTCAGTCGGTTGCAGACGGTTTTTCCGCCCCGAACTCATTCGGACTCATTCGAACTCAGTCGGACTCAACAGGTTTTTCAACGAAGTCTGACGGGGGTCTAGCAAATTGATTTATGAAGAATTCGTTGAAGTTGAAAGCGCTTTCTTTTCTTCAGTTATGCTGCATTGGGAGAATTTTCTCCCTTGCAAAGCTCTTCGATAATTTCAAACGAAGGTAGGTCCAGGATTTGTGCCGTTTTCACACTGGCGCACCAGCTGCTTTATCGGAACTTTCTCAGCAGTTTCGAGTATGGTTAAAGCGTACACTCGTCCATTCGAGGGCATCCCGACGAAAGCAGGTCGCTGTGATGTCTTCCACGACTTTTCTCTTTTTGAAATTGCCGCTGAGGCTCCGCTATAAAGCCGCTACGGCTCCTACGGGCGCCGAAACGGCACTATAGTCGGGTTCAATTGAATAGAAAGAGGTCAGATCGAGAAGGGCGGAGCAAAGCCGGCCTTGTTCCTCAACTGCTGTAATACTCATGCCGTGAAGCGCTTTTATGCTGTGAAGCCTTCCTCGATGCAAACGAGATTCTGTGAAAAAGGGGTCTCCCAAGCAGAAGTGGTTTGGTTCGCGTTACAAACGTTTCAACAAAAAGGGAACAATAGGAAAGTGGAATGAGGAGAGTGTACGAAAAATGAACAATATCCTCTGAAAACTCTTTTCTTTGTCAAAACCTGTAAACAGCAAACAAACCCTTGCGGTTATCTATGAGCAAGCGCTTTCGGCTCCATAAAGGACTTTGATTATGTGAGTGCCGGTAAAATATGTATATATGCATGTGTACCTAATAGCTATCATTAAAAGAGGAGATGATGTCAAATTGTTTTATGAAACCATTCAATTCTCCCTCGTGAAATACCACAACGGTTTGTTTACGCTGTTTAGAAGTTTTGACAAAGAAAAGAGTTTTCAGAGAATATTGTTAATTTTTTGTACACTCTCCTCATTCCACTTTCCTATTGTTCCCTTTTTGTTGAAACGTTTGTAACGCGAACCAAACCACTTTTGCTTGGGAGACGCCTTTTTCACAGAATTGTTCTTTTTTTCTTGATATTACGCAGTAATATCCCATGCAAGAATATCGAACAAAGACCTCTTCATCTCCCCACTAGATCAGTCCTCTTTCTGTGGTCAAAAGAATCAAAGACCCAAACTGTTATAAAACTATCTCAGAAAAATCACCCGATATGGCTGACAAGACCGATGTTCACATGATATTAGCTAAGAAATGAATGATATCCATGATATGGTTCCACATACTTCATTCTCAGACATTCGCTGTTGTGAACTCGATACCGAGAAGCAGGGTAGTTATCAAGCGCCAACCAACAGGATACCAAAATCGATTACTGCAAACCAAAGCGCGGCCACGTTCGCAGTGTATTGGTTTGCTATAGGTTTGGTATTAATGGAAACAGGAGGCTGTTATGAACCGCCAACAAATACGATTCTCTGCTATGATCCGCCAACCAAAAACGTCTTTCCGAGTTGACGATCGGTCCGCTCGCTTTTTCTGCTGTAAGCGTCTAGCGGCGTAGACAAAAATAGTTTTGAATGATTTCTGCTTCGTTCTATTATTTACGCCCCATTTCTCTGTATTCTGTTTTTATAAGCCTACTTTTTCAATTTTCTCACTTCCTGCTGTGGTTATTGATTAATTTCGTCTAACCTGTTCCTCTAGAGGTACGAAAATTATCCGTTGAATAGGATGCTTGTGTGCGCCACTGCGGAGGCACTGCCATAATCGACGGCTAATTCTTAATTTACCGCTTGTGAGGGGTTTAATTACGACAGCCTGCGCCCGCAGGCAACAGAACAGCAAAAAATACTACGCAGGAATAACACGAAAAAAATATAAGAAGCAGAAAAAACGCGACCACACCACCGGCTTTTTTGTTGCCGTGGGCTGTACGAGGACGTGAGGTCATAGATTTCAAGCATTGTAGGATAACAGGTCATAGATTTCACGCATTGTCACTTTATCCTCTTGTCCCAGCTGCTTGAACGGTGGGGTTTGAGCTTTGTCGATAGACCAAAATAACTATTCTGAATGGGCGTGTAGACTGGTAGGACTACACTGTTTAAACTCTCGTCCGTGGTCTAATTTACTATTCATACCATTTCTTATGAATGTTTACTCTTCTTTAAATTTGCATTGATGCAGATTAAATCACGCTTCAGGGGGGGGGTCCGAGAAAACGCCAAAAGTTCAACCAAATCACGCTTCGGGAGGGGGGGGGCTGGACTGTTTCAGGAAACGCACGGATTTGTAAAGATCTTCAAGTAGTGAATGGATCATGAAATATTATGCTGTATCAATTCTTGAAAAGAATACGTAGTATTTGTTTTCTTTTATAACCAAAGGCCGATGTCATACTGTTTTGTATGTTTTGTAGGTAATTCTGTAGAAGTTGATTTATTATAGAGAAGAGTAGCATGCATAGTTTGAAGGTAGAACTCTTGTTTTATGTAGAACACTTACTCGGAGAACAATGAATGTTTTGTGAAATTAGACTTTATGAGCGCATTTCAAAACATCATACAATTATAGCGTTTAGTGTTTCAACGTTTTGGTGTTGAAAAATCACGTTTACGTGGTATAGAACAGTTTTGGAAACCTAAGGGAAACTGGTTGCTGATTAAAACTGTTATTTTCCGCTAACCAAACGGATATGTTCCCGGAACATATGCTATTGGTATCGGGTTCATAACAGAAAGTATCTGCTGTTATCATCTGCCAACCAATACGATATGTTCCGGCAGCTGCTCGGCGGAACATATGCTATTGGTATCGAGTTCATAGCAGCGAATGTCTGAGTTAATATTGATCGCGTCAGCCACAGCTGGCCACACCGGCTGCTATTTGCCACCTGTTTTTTCATACGTATCGAACTAGTCGGCCACGGTGATCTTCTCAACCAACTCTGACAGGGGCCCTAGATCCCGGTGATAGTTGGTCGCTCAGACGTAGCCAGCCCGGTCGATATTCATGAAAGCCTGCTGGTCTACAGCCGGATGCGGAATCTTCCCCTTCCATTCCATCTGGGAACTTTCACATCTGTGGAACAAAGCAGTTTTCCCTACTCATTTCCCCCCATTCCTTCGCAGAAGAGCCGATTTGATTCCGTGAATTTGACATGAAAAAGCTCTGCTGAGCTGCGAATGGAGATAATTCTAACAATTTGTTTTTGAATTTGGATGCTGATGAGCAGCTACCATTTATTGCAGAAAAAATCAGTAGGCTGGTGAAAAAAGAATGAGGGAGCACACAAAATAGGGTTGGGTGAATGGTCTCAGCGCGTTACGAAACTGAAAAGCAGCCTGGCACCATGACCCACATAACATCTCAAGCTTGCTGCACGCTATGCTTGTCATCCTTACACTTCTACAAAAGTTTTTCAAGATGTTCTCAGACTCCTCCGCAAATTCCTACGCATCCAGCACACTATCTCAGACGACTAGCGCAAAGCTCAAGACTCTTGCTCATTCTTTGGGGGTATCCTGCATAATTTCTCGGATGGCTAGCATTGAGTCTGGGCTTCTAATCACTCTACGGGGTGATCTGCACAAATTCACGGTTGACCAGAAGCGGGTCCTCAACACCTGCCCACTACCCGGGTTCCCACGACGTCCCGATGACGTCAACAGAAGCCCGGAGCATTTTTCACGAAGTCCCGATAACGTCGCCAGAAGCCCGAAGCACTTTTCACGACGTCCCTATGACGTCATCAGAAGCCGGATGCACTTTTCACGACGTTCCGATGACGTCAGCAGAAGCCCGAAGCACTTTTTACGACGTCCCGATGACGTCCTCAGAAGCCCGAGGCACTTTTCACGACGTCCCGATAACGTCGTCAGAATCCCGAAGCACTTTTCACGACGTCCCGATGACGTCACGAGAAGTCCGGAGCACTTTTAAAAGACAATCTTACCTGAGTCAGCCACCAGGGCGCTCCCCTCACTACCCTCACCAAGGTCAACGAGAAAAAAGCTAACGAGATTACCCTTGGAAACGGATCCAAACGGACGACTACCTTCTCGAAGGCTGAATGGGCGCCTCGCCTCATATTAAGATGCGTCTGTCTGCCCGTCTGTAGAAAGGTGCTGCCGGTTCAATCATATTAGAAACCCGACGGAATGGTTGACTTTCACCACAAATACAAGACTGGAAAGACGTTGATAACGATTCGCAGCCCAATGTGTGCTGCACGTTTCTCCGTGTCCCAGAAGTGCATGAGTTACATGTGAACGTGTAATGAGTTCCTGTGAGGGGCACGGTCCCTACAGTGACTCAGTTAGCCCAAAAGAACCAGTTTCAGCTTTCTGGCTACAGAAAACGCAGCGCTATATCCATCACTGCTCAAGAGAGCCCTACTGTTGACGTGTCAAACCTCTCACCTTTTATATGGACAAAGCGATAGCATATGTGCTTTTCTACGTCTGCTTTCAAGTCCGGGCACTGGCCGTAGACACGGCCAAATATTTTACATGATGGTGCCCCAACACTTGCGAATGAACCGGCGGTAGTAATCCGAGGGACAATCTTTGGTATCGTGTATGCCTCGGGTTCCCATTGTGTTCAAAGTTTCATGCAGCCTGTGGAAATAACTGTGCTTGAAATACTCGTGGTTCAAATTTCGTACAATAAGTAAATTAAAATTTTTTTTTCAAAAACTAGAAAGTCTATCTTGTAATAAAGTCAATCAGGGTATCAATAAGTTGAGAGTAACGAGTTTACATTGGTTTCGTTTCTACCCTTAGACCAGTGTAAACGACCTATATATAACTAATGTTAGTAAGTTAAAGGAAATGTTAAGATATTTCAAAAAGTAAGTAGAACTACCCCGGACCTCTTCAGTAAGGAGAGTAGCTCCACTTAATAGTGAGTCTGACTACTTATAGTTGTGTTAGAATATAGAAAATAGGAAACGTTGATCAATAAGAGGTTAAATAAATATGATATACCACAAGAGATTTAACAAAATCAGAGAATTGAGAAAGGTTAAGAAACTATAGCAAGCAAGAACAAATGAATCACAAAAGATTAGGAAACGTTAAGAGTAAAATTTGAGAAGAAATTATATGTTAGAATTAGTAAAAGGATGAATCCAAGAAGTTAAAGGATAAGGAAATGAAAAAGGAGTAAGGAAAAAGGAAAGAAGTTAAAGAAAAGGGGGAGAACATAGGAGACGTAAATAAAATCAGAAATTAATAGGTTTGATACAGCAACAATTGGCTGCGTATCTTAGTAAAGTTTAGATCAGATGGTGCAGATTAGAATGCAAAAATTAAAGTGAAGATAGCGAGAACATCGATAATCGTCATCAGCGATGGACCCACATGCAACCAACGCTACACAAAGCACAAATATGCATAATCGAATGCTAAATGAATAAGTAGGAATTACATAAGTCGTGCTAATATAGTAACCTTCTTTTTAATACCTTTAAAAGATAATTGTTTCTAGAAATAAGGTCATATTTATATATAATGGAGTTATTTTTGTTTATACACTTAAGAATACTGTCGTACACCATCTTATTAGAATATTCATTTTCTTTGGTCAAAGAAGTTTTGAGTGTAATCAATCTACTCTTGAAATCGTCGAAATAAGTACAAGTACGAGATATTCTGAGAGTTTCTGTATAAATAGTGGCTTTCTTAATATTAACTGAAATGAAAGAATCGTTATGTGGTACCCTTTTGACATCTTACTTACTTACTTACTTAATCGGTTGGCTTTCGCCTGACGCGGTCATTCCGCATCTTCACCGAGGTGTGCCGTCCTAGTAGTCAGCCGTGTCCATTTTTCACGGTCTTCAGCCAAAATTTGAACACATTCCATCCAGCTGTCACTATTCCATTTCCTGCGAAACGAAACATCGCGCCTGAACTGTCTTTCGATGCCGAGTGACTTTAAATCCTCTTTAACCACATCCGTCCAGAACTTTCGCCTACGCCCAGGTGGCCGTTTCCAGACAGGATTTGGAAGCATTTTTAAAGCGTGTTGTACGAGACGATCCGGCGTTCTTCTTAGTATATGCCCGAGCAGTCGAAGTCGACTTTCCATTGCTGCTTGAGATGGCGTTAGGAGATGCTGGCACCTCCCTCGTGTCAAGCGTTGATGTACTGCGTCGATTTCCTTGTAAAGGTATTCGTTATGGCATACACACGGCCAGAAATATCCAAGCAAACGCCTAAAAGCTTCCTCTCCGTGCAATCCAACCTTTCCATCTGCGTTTTCGGTGCTGCCCGTCTCCGATCCGTAAATCATGATAGGGCGAATAGCGGATAGGTAGACGCGCAACTTGACTTCGTTCGCGATGGTGGTAGACAACAAACACTTGGTTAGAGAATTGAATGCAGACGTAGCTTTGGCATATCGTTGTCGAATATCCGCTGCATAACTACCATCGTTCTTCAGCAAACAGCCCAAATAACAGAAATCGTCCACCAGTTCGATACGTTGTCCGTCCACACAAACTCCAGTTGAAGGCCTCTGAGAGACCCACATCTGCTTGCATTTGTCGGGACGAAGACGAAGTCCACAGGCCGCGGCATACTTCGAAACGAGGTTCACAATCCTTTTGCAGTTTTGCGTTGTTTTCAGCGAATAACACAATGTCGTCGGCGTACTCCAGGTCGACAAGGGAGCGTCCTGATGGTGTTAGGATCACATCCGCAGGAAACTGTTCTGCAACTCTACGCATGATGTCATCAACGGCGAAGTTGAAAAGAAAAGGTCCTGCAACGGCTCCTTGCCTTACTCCTGTTTTCACCTCGAAAGCTGACGTAAATCCGACAGGTGTACGAACTGCTGCAGTTGTTCCTTTGTTCATGTCCTCGATTAACCGAACATACTTTTCCGGGACTCCATCTGCTCGCAGAGCATTGAGCAATCGATCACGATGAGGAGAGTCGAACGCGGCTTCAAAGTCCAAAAAGCAAGCTGTAATGGCTTCGAATACCGCTGCCACGATTCAATTACTCTTCTCACGACGAACACTTGGTCGATGGTTGATCTTCCAGGTCGAAAACCGGCTTGCTCATCTCTGGTCGTTCCTTCACGATGTTTGATAAGTCGCTCGAGAATGATACGTTCTAAAACCTTGTACATGACACGAAGTAGAGAGATTCCTCTGTAGTTCTTAGGATCCGTGACGGATAGCTTCTTGTGAAGAGGTACGATGATCGCATGTCTCCACGAATCGGGTATCCTTTCGCTCATCCATATGGCACGGATGGTGTTGGTCATTTCACGAATCCCAGACGGAGGAAGAGCTTTCAGCATTTCAGCAGTGATGTTTGTCATCTCCACCTGCCTTTCCATTCTTCATTTTCCGGACACAATCCAAAACTTCCAGACTCAGTCGGCGGTTCCTCACTGACATCGTAATGTGCTCTCTGAACATGCAGGAGCTCAGGTACTGATGGCGCTGGACGATTCAGTAGTGAACTGAAGTAATCCTTCCATATTGGCAGCGTCGCATCACCAACTGCAACTCCATTGGTAGTGTTCAAGACAGGAGAACATCTCTCTTCATCTTCCCGCTATACTGTCGCAGCAACGTGTAGGCTTTCTTCGGATTCTTCTCCTCCCAAGCCTTCTCAAACTCCTTAGCTCTACACGTCCACTCTCGTTCGCGGTCACTTTGAAGCTGGCGACGGAACTTCCTCCTCAGACGGTTCTCCTCCACGAAGTTTCCTGCAGTTCAGGAGAGCACATACTCTGTTGTAGGTAGATCTTGTTTCTTCTGAGACGTAGGCGAACTTCTTCTTAGGCTGTACAACCGGGAGTGCCTCTTTCGAAGCGTCCTGGATGCAATTGACAAAGAATCCGCGTCGCAAAGTTTCTTCTTAGTCCGTACTCCGATGTGAATAGAAACGCGTTGTCGGAAATTCCTTCTGCACTCTTCATCTCTGAGACTTGTCATGTCAATCCTCTGGAGAGGCTGAGCCCCTCGCTTCCTCTTATGAATCCTCGCAGTGAAGTTCAACAGAACAGGACGGTGATCCGAATCGAATGCGACATCCCACACAGCTCTAGATCTTCGAATGTCCGATACTGGAATATTCCTCGTCAGGACATAGTCAAGCTGTAGTTTCCAAAGTTGTCATCTTCCGCTTCCGCTGCTCTTCTCTGGAGATAGCCGGGTTGGTCCCTGCACGTAAGCTGATGGCGGCGATGATTGCTCTTGAATATCGATGCAATAATCAGACCTCTGCGTTCACAAAAGTCGACAAGGCTGTAGCCATTGTCCGATGTTTGCTCCACTGGGTAGAACCATTTACCGAGTACTTCGGATTCCTGATCAAGTCCCATCTTCGCATTTGCGTCAATCCCCACGACAACAGCATGTTGACGAGGTATCCTGGCCAGCAACGTATTGGAGTTCCTCATAAAACGCATCCTTCGAATTGTCTTCGGCGGTTTCAGTGGGCGCATGAGCACTCACTATCCACAGATTGAATCTCTGTGATCCCGCAGTCGTACGAATGCATTCCGACACGATGTTGAGCCGAACTCCTTGACCATACCATTGAAATCCTTCCTTACAGCTATTGCACAGCCTCCCACTCTCCTATCGTCAGCGTTACCGCAGTAGATGGTGTACTCTCCGACGCTGATGACGGGTCTATCCTTGAGGCGGGTTTCCTGCAAAGCAGCAAACGGTGCATGGAAATAGCTCAGAAGTCTGGATAGCGCAGTTTTTGGATATCACTCGACAGCGATCGACAGTTCAGGGTGGCGAAATTGTGGCTTGTGGCCAAGACTCCATGACTCCCTAGGTACGGATCCTAAGGTGTTATGGACCAGAGGCCTTAGTGTGCCGGACGGCGACACCTTTATGCAATGTGCGGGATACTTTCGCGATATAGTTGTGCACGCTATATCGCTCGAACGTTCCCTGTGTACACTCAAACGTCTGCTGGGTTCAGTAGAAGCAGGGGCACCAACGAGCAGGTACCAACAGACTTGTATACACACCCCCATACACCTTGACATCAAAACTGAAAATATCCGTTTTATTATAAAGCTTGGTTGAAAGCACATTATCAACAACTTCTATATATAAATCCAGATAATTACACCTGTATTCACTAACAAGTGTTGTTTCAAGTTTCAGTGTGTTTTCATAAATTTCAATTTACAAAGAGTTCACATATTCAGAATTAACATTATGCAAAATCAAAATATCATCCATGTATCTAAAAGGACAAAAATTACGTATATTCAAATTTTTGATTGAAAATTTATATTCAGAATAAGACATTGTCAACAAAGGGCTAACATTACTTCCTTGTGGAACACCAATGTATTGTTTGAATATTAAGTCGCTAAAACGACAAAAACTGTTTTTAAGCAAATAATCTGTAAGAAAGATCACATCTTGTAACTGATAATATCTAGTATAGTTACTATTGTTGATTACATCAGTGTAATATATCTTGTCAAAACCATTACAGGCTATATATTTTTTATTAGCATTATGAAAGCAAATATGTAGAATGTTAGTAATATTATGCAAAATAACGGAGTGTGAAAGATTAGTAAACATATTTGTAAAATCCGCGGAAAACAATTTCATATTATCTATCTTAATTTTCTTGAGTAAAATACTGATATCAATATTATCAATTGCCCAATATCCTAGAAAATTTTTATTTCCGGTTTTTATTGTATTAATGTAATTCTTAAAATGGTTCTTAACATGTACATAGGAATATAGTTTGAGTTCTAATGCTAAAGGTTTAACACTACTACTAGCCGCTCCAGTAATAAAACGAAATTTAATGGGATTTTTGTGTAATTTCGGTAAACAATATATTAATGGGATGCAAGGATTAGTGAATGCAAACTTTTTGAAATTCCGAACACAGAAGTTTATATGTCTATTGATAATATCTTTACCTATTTCATAGTTGTTAATTCTGTAAGTAACTTGTGTGTTGGTCATATTCTTAACTACCAACTTATTATTCTCATTTTCATTTCCCATTTCCTTCATAATACTATAAGCATATAATTTTCTACAAACTATACCATAGTTATTACTAGCCTTATCTAGAGGGCAAATAACAAAATTAGTGTGTAAAAATTTTAAATAATCCTTATTGTATCTGTATTCATGACTATAATAAGTGGAGTCATTATGTATTTTGGGCTTAAACATTTTATAGAAATTATGAGTAAGAATAATTCTAATATCAGCAATTTGAGTGTCATTAATTTTATAATTCTTATTAAATAACATAATGACTTCTTTGATAGTATTATCTATCAAGTCATACATATCTTTTTTACTAACTGTTCCAGGTATTCGAAACTTAGTTCCCTTTTCCATGATGTTTTTAAGTGAGTAGTCTTTAATTATGCTTAAATCTCCAGTAATAACATGATTATGATACCCATCAATAAAAGTATCAACACCACCTTTCATACAAACACAATCAGCATTCAAAATGTTAAGTAGATTCTCTTCATTAAGTGATCTCAAGAAATTGTTATAATTAAAAATTCTGTTTGAAGTTGGTAAAGAATAAGTATAAACCACTCTAGCTTCCTTATAGTTGTTATTATTATAATATTAGTAATACCTTTTACAGCTGTATTATTTATGATTCTATTACGATTTGTGTCATTTAACATGTTATGTATGAATTTAGTACTAATATAAACAAAATCTTTTTCAATGTTGTTATTAACTTTTTTGAATTTGTATTGAAAACTAACCATTAGACTAATAAGAATATGTCTGATCTTGGGCGCTAAATCATCAACAAATCCTCCATGATGACATTTTTGAATTATATGTTTTACAAAACTTTTGTTAAGAGAGCTAATAAACACATAAATTTTATATGTATCATTGAAAGAACTGATCTTTTCGAAAAATTCTTGTACATTAAAATCAGTTTTATTCTTTTTACTACGTCTAGAACTCCTTATCCTGTTTTTAACAACTGAGAGACAGAAATATGGCTGATTAGGTTTGTACTCTAGCAGGTTAGGAATATTAGAGATGTTCCCAAATCCCTTAATATTATCGTTCAATCCCAGAGGAAAGCCGAATTCAAAGTTTAATCCAGAAAAGCTCTTTTTCATTTAAAACGGATTTATCAACGTTAGTATCTAAATTATCTAAAATATGGAACTCTACTTGTTTAGCTGTGCATGTAATGAAATGATCGTAAAGGTAGTTACTAATATCCTGCTTATTAATGTGATATCTATGTTCTCTAACTCTATCTTTAAATTTGCGGGTGGAAAGACCAACGTACTGCAAACCACATTGTTTGCATGTTAAACAATAAATAATATTTCCAGAATTACAATCTGTGCAACTTTTACCAGATGTAAATATTTTGAGTTTGGTAGAATTACTGATTATAAATGCATCTTTATTAGTACTTTTGCAAATTGTACAATTTGCATTACTACAATAACTAGGATACAAATCATTACCAACATCCTTCAGCGTGTAGCCATTGTCAATCCTATCTTTAGAAAAGTGCGAATAATGATAGTAATCGTCAGGATTACTATCACTATTAAAAGAACCGAAAGCGAAAAGCCTACGAGGCCGGCCTCTGCCACTATGAAGGTTAGGAGGACAGTATTCACAGGACTGCTGCCGGGTTACTGCAACCCAAAGAACGCTGCGGAATTTAATAGAACTAACTAGAAAAGGAGATAGTCGACTTATAGGAGGCGATAAGGTTATCCCCCCGAAGTAACCTTACCTTTGAACCCCATCACATAAGCCCCTGATATTTATAGAACAAGAGTTCAGGAACTCTTATCAAAGAGTTATAACGAATGGAGAAAAGGAGTATAAATAACATATAATTTAAACTTACCTATATGCATCTAAAAATTCGATGCTTATAAAGAGTAATATTAGTAAATTACTGATTGACAAAAGGCTGAGAAATGTTTTGTTCGAATTTGGCATGCTTTCAACATAGAAATGAACGTGGTCCTATATGGAATTGAATCCTGAGTATTAAATGAGTACGGTAGCCTAACATGAAAGAGCAAAAATCTATACCTAAAAAACTAACCAGCCAAAAGTTACCGTTCATCCGTAGTGAACCATTAGAACTAATAAATTTTATTCTATCCTTACATCTTCTTAGTCTGTTAGAATCTTAAAAGAACCTTGGAATAGGCATAATATACATGCATAATAAAAAAAAGAAATATTATAGTGATGGAAAACAGACGGCAAGATTTCTAGGAGTTAATCAATCGAAATACATATTCCTAGTCGCAAAAGCTTCGACTCTATTCTGGACGATCTGACTCATGATATCATGGAGTTCGTTTTATAGTAAGTTCCTTGTACTGAAAACTATTAACTTAATGAACTAAGTAATAAATTTTACAGATATCCCCGAACTAATTCAAACACTTTTTCCTGGTCAACTTCGGCAGGTTACTATGGTAATCACAAAGCTTTGCGGGTAAGTGTATACTAGCGACCTTTATTGCTGGCATTATCTCGAACAACTTTCAGGCGAGAATTTCTTACGATCTGTGGAAATTCTTTATCAAAACCAGACGCAAAAATTTGTATCAATAAAATCGAAAGAATGGGACTAACATCCAGATGTATCGAGAAAAAACGTTGCCGTTGCAGGAATCTGATCCCTTAGGGTAGATAGTAGACTTGGGACCGAATCGAATAATTATTCGAATAATATTCGAATAATTCGAATATTCGAGTATTCGAATATTCGATTCATTCGGGAATTTCAATTTTGGGGTTTATTCGAATATTCGATTTATTCGGGAATTTAAAATTTGGATTTATTCGAATATTCGATTTATTCGAGGATTGAAATTTTGGATTTATTCGAATATTCGATTTATTCGAGAATTGAATTTTTGGATTTGTTCGAATATTCGATTTATCCGAAAATTTAAATTTTGGATTTATTCGAATATTCGATTTATTCGGGAATTTCCATTTTGGATTTATTCGAATATTCGTTTTATTCGAGAATTTCAATTTTCGATTTATTCGAATATTCGATTTATTCGAGAATTTAAAATTTGGATTTATTCGAATATTCGATTTATTCGAAAATTTACATTTCGGATTTATTCGATAAAATTCGGAAAAAAGTGCCTCACATTCGAATTAGACAAGACCTATCTCCTTTGAAACAGAAACCCTTCAAAGAATTTTTTCGCAAATTGAGCTATCCATTTTTGTGAGTAACATTTCCGCTGTTCGTTCTTGTGTGCAGGTCTCCCGTTGCGCGCTGTACACAAGCACCAACGCATATTGATTAGGGGCGGTGCTATCCGAAGTTGCCGCAACAGGCTGGACAGGTACTCAGAAAAATCAAAACAAGTTACTTGTAATATAACTGTAACTTACTTGAATGTCTCAAGTAACTTACATTTATATTACATATAACATACATTTATGTTACATGCAACTTAAATTTATATTGCATGTAAGTTACACTTATGTTACATGTAACTTACATTTATATTTTCATTATGAAGGCCATAACGTGACGCAGACGACACGCGACGCAGAGAGCGTGTTCCAGACCACAAACTACGCGAAAAAAATGCTGTGCAGGGCCTCCCATGCTGGTGTGGGGCCAAGTACCTCAAACTAGGGTAGTTGAACCAACACCAACGCCAGTCGTAAGCCTGACCCCGCGAGTGCGTCGTACATTTCCCTTGGAAACATCTTCTTGGTCGATTTAAGTTACTTGCGACTTATATTGTGCCGTTTGAGTTACATGGAACATATCGGAGGCGCACTGCACCCAGTATCCTCTCAGAAATCGAAAACAAGTTACTTGTAACATATCTAAGCTGATGTAAGTTACCTGCGACTTATCTCAAGCCATTTAAGTTGGGGCCTCCTAAACAGGCAGCAGCGACCGTTTATCCAATCGTTTTTAGCACTGAATACGCAGGAAGTTGGCAAGTTGAAACTTGTTGAAACTCGCAGAGCATTTCTACTGGCAAAACAATGAGATGGAACACTTATGGATAAACAGTCACTGCTGCCTATTTAGGTTTTCTCATTTAAGTTACATGCAACATATCGACAGGAAACCGCTGGCAGTTCGCCTCCAATATGTTACATGTAACTTAAATGGCACAATAAAAGTCACCAAGTAACTTACATCGGCTTAGATATGTTACAAGTAACTTGTTTTCGGGTTTTTATGTTACAAGTAACTTGTTTTCTGGCTTTTATGTGACAAGTAACTTGTTGTCATTTTTCTGGGTAGCCGTCGCCCATTGGCGCTGGGCCGCCTCCGCGAAATCAATAGTGTGTTCTCCTGCTCCCATTATTTTAGGCCGTCGCCGCCGTAATGGTGGATAGGGTATCCACGAAAGTGTGGCTGCCCCCTGTCCCTATTGTGGGAGCTAGTTAAGCCAATCTCCTCCGATTTTCAACCCCTCCGTCACTGGTCTCCTTTCTTTGAATTTCGTAATTGATTCTGTATACACACATATACGAAACGCAAATATAAGAATTAAACATGAGAAGCGAAGACAAGTTATGCAACTCAAACTCACATTCTGCAGAAATTTCTCTCGCCGCGCTTTTTCTCCTCTTCTTTTCGAATACTCTGCTATCTTGATGCTCATCACCTTTTCGAATAATTTGCTTTGGGGCAATATGTGTATCGTCGATCACTGGGCGAGAGATAGCCGCGACGCAGCGATCTAACGTGATATCACTTGATCGATGTTCATGACTATCATTACCTCCTCGCTTGCGTGCGTGCCACGTGTGTTCGTCGCGGCGATCTCTCAACCACCATCGGCATAGAATTCGCATTCAGCACCCCGAATTACCTCCGCATAGCAATTTTGAGTCAAATCCGAGACTAACCAAACTACCGCATACCCACCGTAATCTACCGCAAGCTGTCAAAAAATCGATATACTGCATCAGATACGCGTTGATCACTACAAATAACCCTCAAAGAAACAATTTCAGCAACATCGTAGCGCTCCGGGAAACGTCAAAAGTCGCATTTTGCCATCAAATTTCCCTCCCGATGAGAAGCTTTGAACGAATTTAGTCGACAATCGACTAAGAAACTTCAGCTTCGTGATCAGCACCTCAAACAACCCCCCCCCCACCACCACCACCTCTAGGGGAATTTAAGGTTAAATCTGGAATGTTTTTCTTTTACGCTCTCTGAAGCCCTACTTGATTTAGGTTAACGCTCAACCGAAAATTGGTACATGTGGGAAATGGTATCACTTCGTGGAAGCTCTGGAAAAAGTGCTTTTGCCCACGCTTTGTCCAGGGGGTTGTTTTGTGCGCTGAACACGATTGAACGTTTTCAGCATCTCGAAAGATCAGTATGCGTTTTT
Source organism: Aplectana chamaeleonis (assembly GCA_029168955.1). NCBI lineage: Eukaryota > Metazoa > Nematoda > Chromadorea > Rhabditida > Cosmocercidae > Aplectana > Aplectana chamaeleonis. The sequence goes on from JAPDOI010000687.1 coordinate 32,600, forward strand.
GGATGGTACAATAGGTATGCGAAACGGAAGAATGCCTATTACCGATTTTTTCAGAGTGACTAGGCAGCTGTGAAGGGCATATTCGGGCCCTACGTTCAAAGTGGTTCTAGAAAAGTACAGTTTATGTGGGACTGCCAATTTGGCTATTAGTAGTTTCCTTGTTAGTGTTCTCCGTCTTGAAGGTAGTTCACGATAAAAACAGTCTCCTAGTTTCTTCGGAAGTCGAAGTTCCGGGGTGATATTGACCTTGATTTCGAAATGTCGAATATTCTTCGAATATTCGAATAGGATTCGAATATTCGAATAGTTGGTCGACTTTTCGAATATATTCATTCATTCGGAAATTTCGAAAAGGTTTTATTCGAATGTATTCATTTATTCGGGATTTTTTAAAAGGCATTATTCGAATGTATTCATTTATTCGGGAATTTTCAAAAGGTATTATTCGAATGTATTCATTTATTCGGGAATTTTGAAAACGCCTTATTCGAAAATATTCATTTATTCGGGATTTTTGAAAACGCCTTATTCGAATATATTCATTTATTCGGGAATTTTGAAAACGCCTTATTCGAATATATTCATTTATTCGGGATTTTTTAAAAGGCATTATTCGAATGTATTCATTTATTCGGGATTTTTTAAAAGGCACTATTCGAATGTATTCATTTATTCGAAATTTTTGAAATGGCCGTATTCGAATTATTCATTCATTCGAAAACTCGGGTCGAATGCCCATGTATAGTAGATAGTATCCTTGAGTAGAAATTAAATGCAATAAAACCAAATTCTATTTTTAGTATCTACATTCGTAAAATGATACGGGAGGAGTGCGACAGGGCAGGGATACCGGCACCTAATATGACCTTATCGAAGGGAATCTTGCGAATCGGTGATAATCCAGTAAGTATTCTATATTAAATCAATTATTAAGGTTAATATCGAAATCAGTGATAAACCATACAAAGTAATCTAATTTATTAACTTTAGCCTATGCGACCGGCAATTGCTGCAGTCAATTTGAACGTTTGTGTTTGTTTGTTGTTTTATTCTGAACGAAATGTTTTATTCTGAAAAAAGTCCAGTTTTGTCACCCCCTCTTTAATGTCTCAACAATACAGGTAAAAGCAAAAATTTCAGATTTTTTTGAAGATATTCGTGTCGAGAGTGGTAGATTTACCCTATATACACATTCTCAGCCTCTAAGATGGACGCTGAAAGGAACTTCTCTGTGTGGCCCACACCTGTCGCAGGTGCGGTCGCATTGGAAGTCTACATTTTTGCAAGGTATGAGTCAGGAGAACTGTGATCGAGTCCAGGGTAGCAGATTTACCCTATACACTCACTTTCACCGCCCAACATAGATGCTGAACACCGCTACAGTATGAGGCCTCACACTTTTCTCAGGTGTGGTCCCGCCGAAAAGGGGCATTCTTTGAAGTTAAGATGTGACGAGAGTAGGATATTTGAGTCCAGAGTGGTCGATTTACCCCGTTTACAATCTTTTACCGTCTCAGTGTTACGCCGAAGACCGATACATAGGAAGCGGAACAAGGTAAAATAAAGTAAAAAAAAAACGTCAGTCCACAAAGCAAACACCTGTAACTTAACTTCCAGGGGCGGCATGCATGAACGCAACGAACGGTGTAGGGAGCCGCTCCGCGTGCCATGCACGTAGCGTCGAGCAACGGGGCGGCCCCGAATTTTTGCTTTTAGAGAGTGGGGGAGGTCTGAGAAAATTTAGCCATGTCCACACCTCGTGCCGAACCCCGCTTCAAGGATATAACAAAACAAATATTTATTCAAATCACGTTGACTGGGAGCGGGTGGTACCCGCCGTTCTAACTGGTTCTTACACGGTTTTTGTCTAAGACTTTTTATAAATTTTTACCCATGGGATGGCCTAATTTACCTTCATATGACGATTACAGATTAACCGTTCCATTGCTAACCCTGCCTTCAGCAGTAATATAGCTGAAGCGAGTCTTACATAGTCCCTTTTATGAGACTTGCGACTTGTTTGAAGAGTCACATGCATTTTAGTTCCAAAGTAGAACACAAAATTCCCAAGGTGTTTTGATTAAGCATGTGCGACAAACGCTGAAGATACTCTCCCTGTATGTTTCCACGAACCCTCAGCGAACTTCTCAAGATGAATCCACGAGCTTCCTGTGATGTCTGGTCAACGAGCAATTCAGTTATTTTAGGGCTTGTTCGCACTCATACACATTGACACGCACTTCATTGTATTCGAACAACATTGACCTGCCAAATGAACTTCACCAGCCATACAGTGTTATTGGATAACAATAAGGGTGCAATTCTCCCGCTTGTTTGGCTAATTCTGAAAAGTGATGAAATCACGTACGTACTTCATATTTATTTTGATGTTGCTTCTCCACACTCCTACTCACTCGAATGCTAAAGTCGGACAGGGAACGAAATTCTCATGCCGTAAAATAGCGTGTTTTGGCGTGTCGATTGCGTCCAACACTACTCATTCTACGACATCATGGAAAAAAATTACAACAATGTTCTTTTATTTTGCCTGTACACATCGAAACTCAGCCTTAATTGAAAATGCTTAGTCATTTTATTCTCCTTATATGAACATTATCATATAACTTAAGTTTTCTCTTGAAATAAAACAAGGAAATCTAGGAATGAGTTCCCGAGGTAGCCAAAATTTTCATGATGTCGTAGAATGAGTAGTGTTGGACGCAATCGACACATCAAAACACGCTATTTTACGGCATGAGAATCTCGTTCCCTGTCCGACGTTAGCGTTTGAGTCTCCTACTCAGTTCTGTTTTACACTTCCTCTGACTATCCTAGAAGAATATGGTAGTCCGCAAATAGTAAGCGGTGCTTGCTAGACTTTTCCTGGTTTTAAATCTTGGTGATTTCTAGCTCAGGTTGGATGAAATTCAGAGGTGGAGGCCTTTTAGGCATCTAGTCGATCCAGTAAATCGCTCCAGCCGCGGAGCGGCTGGAGGGGTTTGGTTTTGCCTAAGCCTTGTGATCACTTAGAATTTTATGAAATAGTTTATAGAATCTTTAAAACAGAATTTCTGGAGATTTCCTTCTGGATATAAGTGAAGAGGTCCAGAAGACCCCTACCATCCAAATTTCAGCCAAAGCGGTTCACAAATAACAAAGTTGTGAGCCCGAAAGCTTAAGAAATTTTCATGGTGTGTGCCGTAGGCCGTAGGCCGTGGGCCGCCACGCTTTTCAGTCCTCACTGCTGATAGCCACTGCCAATAGTCGCTGGAATTAACTTGGCAGACAGGTAAGTTGGTAGAGGGTACGTAGGCTGGTTAGTAATCGATTTGTAGGTGAGTGGGGATTCTGATGACGTCATCGGGACGCCGTGAAAAATTCTTCGGGCTTCTGATGACGTCATCGGGACGTCGTGAAAAGTGCTTCGGACTTCTGATGACGTCATCGGGACGACGTGAAAAGTGCTTCGGGCTTCTGATGACGTCATCGGTACGTCGTGAAAAATGCTTCAGGTTTCTGATGACGTCATCGGACCTTGGCATCTTCAGTATAGAGCATCTGACTGACATAAGACCTGGAGCGGCAGCCCTAGAAGTTAAAAGTCCCGTATACAGTGACATCAGCAATTTTGTCATCTAGTCCCTCATTCCAGTACAAATCTTCAGTTACCCTCCGATCACCTCTACGCATTTTTCGATGAGATTCGTTGTGCTACGTTATGTATGTACAATGGAATATCTGGTATACATATGCATGCCGTCACTGCAATGTGGTTGAAGTGAATAGTGGTCGATTTAGATTTGACATGAGAGCCCCAGATACCCCAGAAGGGTTTGATCGCACCAATGCGTTCTCATATTTATATAATTCTGTTCGCGTGAAAATATTACACTATGCGCTTTCAGCGGTTGCACCTTTGTGTTTTGTTGTGTTGTGTTACCTTCTGGTCTTCAAACTGTGACTAGCGTGTGTTCCCAGCCGAATCAGTGAGGTCAAACTTTTACGGCATACCTGCTATGTCCTAGCAACCACATTCAAGAAACTTAAAACCTATGATTCGAGTTATAAATAAATTATACAAACTTTGATATATAAGTGTTAGTCCTTCAACATTCACAAATAGTTATTTAGGGAAAACCTAGAGCAGTTGTATTGAGTTAGCCTATCTTTCTCACGCAACTAATCAGTTTCAGAATTATTTTTTTGTAAGCATGGCGCATGACTTGTTGCCAGCACTTAAAGGACATAACGTGAATCTCATTCTATTTCAACAAGGTAGGATAGTCAACTGCTCCCATTGTTCCCACACACTTATGACAGGTCCGCCCACTTCCACCCTATGGTGCCTTATCCTTGGTCACTTCATTACCTTACAAACAGCTTACGATACTACTCCTTCTTGATCCCTCAGAAATTGCTTTTCTTCTTTAAAAAACACTTGCTGCTGAACTCTTTCAATTGATAAAAAAGCTGTATACCATAGGTACTTTACCGAACCTTATGGAGTTTGTCCTTTTCTCCATAATTGCAAGCATATCTTGAGTTTTAAAGGCGTTCAACGGTACCACGTGCAAAAGAAAATTGCGTGAGCCTTGCCCGCGAATACTTTCATTGAGGCTCTACGCCGAATGGAGATGTCACCTTAAAGGCAGTGGTCGCTCTGAAAAAAAGTTGTTTTTAAACCGAAAAATGAGACCGGGAAAGTTACGGGGCAAGAAACAGGCTATGATTAGAGCTGTTAAGTTCCTTACTTGATGATTCGTGCATACGTGCACAGCCCCGCACAAAAAGATCGGGGTGTCATGTGTTTACGGTGGAAATTCATCGATATTCAAATGCAAAACTAAATTCGAATCAAAAGAATAAAAGCAGTTGAGCAATGAAGAGAAGCACTTCATTCAAAGTTTTGACTTGATAAAGGCAGGAATATTTTAGCAGGTCCGTCTGAAGGGAATTTTCATTGATTGAATTCCGATTTCAAGCCAGCTGATGTTCTTGATGCTGGAGATCATCGATGTCGATGATGTGGAGTGGGCTCGTCCACCATCAAAAGAATCAAAAGTTTAGGCTTAAAGTTTGGGCCAAAGCGGGTGCTTTTCGCGAATTTTTCTTTTAGGTACTACCACTCTGAATCCAGAAGAGGGTTTAGTGAGGAAAAGAAGACAAGCACACTTCTGTCGCGACCACTGCCTTCAAGTCTGACGGTGGTAAAGATATATGCACCTCGAACTGCACTAGAGCGAGCTTTCGTGCAGCATGTCTTCCACCGCTGCACTTGCAGTAAAGAACTTCCATTGTGACACGGGAAGTATTTGAGAAGATTGCATAGCTGTGGCAATGAAATACCTGCTATGCCGATCTCCCCCTAGGGAAGGGAGGCATCGCTACTGGCAAAAGTCGGGAAACAATGGGTGTTTTTTATTAGTGCCACATGCAGAACGATGAGTCAAATATAAGTCTGCATTCAATTTTAAAGTGAGTATTCGTTGTCCACCCGTCGCGAATGGAGTTGGGCTGTGCGCTCACTTATCTGCTTTTAGCTCCAATCGGGTTCGAAACATTGCCAGCACCAGCAGACGGATTGGCTGGGTTGGTATGACGAGGGAGGGCGCCACGACGACCTACAGGCTGTTTTAAAAGTATACCCTCCTGGGCTCTCTGGGTATACCAATCTGCTCACCGCATGCGCTCTGCGCTGCCCTCAACAGATTTATGAGAAATGCTTATAGATCTCTGTAGTGAATTTTTCTTGTATTCTCCTTCTGGAAACGAAAAGGTAGCGAATATTGACGCGTGCGATTTCACTCTGTTCTCTCCACATGTAGATCCGCTATTGATCACCTCCCCCCGCCCAGATCAGCAATGAACTATAAAAATTCTGCTCGGCCATGCAGTCTAGCTACGGTGACTTGCCGAAACCTTTAGAAAGACTAATATTGAACTTCGTTACTGTGTTCAGTACCCCGAATAACCACTTGGGCTAAGTTTGACGTCTGCGGCCCGAAATTGAAAAAGGACTCATGTTCAGGGGACTCCGGAGTTGGAAAAATCTCGATCTGTACACACATCTTCCAGGGGGACACTTTGGCTAAGCATTAATATCAGGTTTATTTGCAGTCTTTCAAGTTTTCGGTGAGTTGCAGCGGGTTTATGGTAATTTTGTTGATTACCGTAGCCTTCCTTCTGAAAATAATTCTGTGAAGAAAAGAGGTATCTGTTTCATTCGAGTTTGATCAGCACATTCATTTCGAGCTCGTGAATTCCTGATAACTTGGAGATATTGGTTTTTGGGTGTTATGAAGAAACCCCCAAACAAATTGAAACTTCAGTTCCGCACTGTTAAATTCTTTAATTGGCAGGTCTGCTATTCTGACAGAAGGTCACTTCAGTAAACGACTCTGCTTCTCCACACCGCTCTACAATGCTTTCAAATACACGCGAGCGGACACAGAGGAGCACCACCTACCTTGTGCTCATTTGATTGATAGCGTTTGACCGTGTGATCATTCACTTGAGTCGGCTCAGTGGCTGATCATTTATCATAATTTGTAGTAGCTGTAGTGGGATTGTAAGATACGAGGCTATAAGCTTAAGAGTAGGTCGAGGCCTAATATTTCAAGGGTGGAACAATGAGCTCGAAGTTTCCATCTCTCATACTGAAGCGAGCGTGAGCAGCTAACGAACCGTGTAGGATCAGCACCGATTTCGCGTCAGTGCTCGCAGTCGCATGGAATGGACGCTGCTGACCAGCTTTGATTTTTTTCTAGAAGAAACAATGGATTTCTGAAATGTTCCTCCAAAACATGTGGAAAATTGTTCAGGCGAAATGCTGATAAGTTGATTATCTCTCGTTATAAAAACCACTGCTGGTAAAATTACGATAGTGATACTGCTAGTGTGACTACTAGTGTCGGCTTCAATGACAGCAATTGGGACCCAAGGGGAAGCAACGTTCGCCTTGCCCTGCCTAGGCTAATGCGCTCTCCGAACGAGGCGATTGCCTTGTCGCGGATTGTAGCACGTTTTCCATGAATTTCATTCTTGCGCTCTAGTCGACCAGTGGACATTGCATATGTTTCTAGAATTCACGATATTGCATCGAATACAAAATGAATCATCACCCACTCAGACGTTCGCTGTTGTCCACAGGACACGAATGAGATGTCACCTCACGCAATGCTCCCTGTAGACATCCAAAAGGGGCATGGATCGCCCCTCGAGAACTGCCCGTCACCCCCCTCCTTGGTGCCGTAGACAACCTATCCGCGGGAACGCTTTTGCTGTAGACATCCCATCGGAGGAGGGTCTCCATCCCCGATTCCGCGTTCACATCCTATCAACATCCCGTAGACCTGATATTACCATCCCAGTGAAGCATCAATCGCTTTTTGACGTCACCCCTTAAGGGTAGCATACACACTCACAAATGTGGTGTAGATAACAGCATAAATAGGACCGCACGGCTCCTACCATGTCGTCTACGACGTTTGAAGCGTCAAAAACCATCCAGGATGACAATATGTGACAATGTTTGAGCAATCTTGCCTTCCACGTCTGTATTTCCCACCCGTTCAAGTACGAGAATTAGAAATGAAACTTAAGAAAACATGTGATAAGATACAGTGATAGCACTATCCATGAAAGCGCACGAGAGAAATAGCTTGATTTGCTTGAATGTAACATGTCTGCATACCGATTAACTCTCGTCCATTTTTGAGAATGCGGCTCTACTTCGGCTTTGGCAGTCTGCCGGACGTTGCCGTCCGACAGGTTATGAGAGTGCCGCAGTGCGAGGGAAGCTGCGGTGAACAACCGTCAGTTCCAACTCTCTAGTACAAAATATGAGGCAAAACCAACACGTTTTTACCCGTCATAACTGGCTCGTCGTGTCAATGATTTCACCGCAGTGCGACGTCGGTCGACCGACATCGCAGTGCCGGTGGCACCGACGCCGCAGCCCCATCTTATAACGTACCGGACGGCGTCGTCCGGCAGACTGTGAAAGACGCTTAACTTTTTGAAATGGAGGATTACATAGGTGAACATATAATCTGAGGACTGAACGCGATTGTGGAACTGAACTATACATGATATTTTCAGGTGAATAAAGTTGTTTCTCTCGTGCATTCCCATTTGGTAATGCTATCGCTCTAACTTATCACATGTTTTCTCAAGTTTATTTTCTCATTCTCGTACTCGAATGGGTGGGAAAACACTGGCGTGGAAGGCAAGATTGCTCAAAAACTGACAAGTATATCCTGTTTCCGAGTGTGATTTATTTCCGTTCGTCGCGTGCGTACGTTGCGTCTCCTTCTCCCCACCATTTCTCGCTGTCTCTACCTTCGCTCCGCACAAGCGCGCGAGAGAACAGAGTAAATCTGGCTCGGAAACAGATGATATTGTCATCCTGGATGGTTTTGGCGCTTCAAACGCATTTGACGACATGGTAGGGGCCGTGCGGTCCTATTTATGCTGTTATCTCGACCACGTTTGTGAGCGTGTACGCTGCCTTTAAACGGCGCTCTGCCTTCTTTCGAAACTTGATGATGAGGCCCGATTTTCCTTATTTCAGTTCTAATCTAAGCGGAACAGAGAAATTGGACCCTCTCAATCAAATTTTTCTAGAGAAAAACTAACATTGGCGTGGATCCTAATGAGACTTTTCGTTCCTCTTTGAAGGTTGGCGCAAACTCGGTGCACCTACGTAATAGCATATGACACCGAGTTTGCGCCAACCTTCGAGAGTAAACGCAAGGTCTCATTAGGATCTATACCGACGTTAAATTATTTTAATAATGATGCACTTATGCGGACAACACTCTACTGCTTCCAAATGAACTACTATAAGTCATACAAACCATTCCAAATGAAATGTACTTTTGTAGAGCCAGTTTTGGACGTAGAGTCCAAATATGCCCTTTGCAGCTGCCTAGAGTCACCCTGGAAAACGTTATAGCAGTTTTTTTTCTCTGATTTTGTACCTATTGTACCCTAGAAAAAGCGCATTAATTTTATGAAAATCCGGAAACAGACCTCATAATCGTGCTCAGGGCCCGAAACAGCCCCCGAGGCAAAGTTTGGGTGAAAGCGCATTCTCCGAGCTATGTGCAGACTGATGGCGTTCTTGACTTGTATGGATTTTCGGTTCAGCGTTCAATTATATCAATTACGGGGTACAGAAAGCGTTGAAAATTTTTTTCTCAGATTTGACTTAAAATTCAACCTGGGGGTGATTTGTGGTGCTGATCACGAATCTGAGGTTTACCTGCGGTTTTTCCTAAGTTCGACTTAATTTGTTCAAAGCTTCCCACCGGCAGAAAAATTTGACGGCAAAATCGACTTTCGACGATTTCTGGAACGTGACAAAAGATGTGGCTCAAATCGTTCTTTTGGGGTTTATTTAAACTCCTCAACACGAATCTGGTGTCAGTTTATGGATTTTTGACAGCTTACGATAGATTACGTTGGGTATACGGTGTAGTTGTATGTACACGAACGAAATTTTTGAAAAAATTTTCGATATCTTTTTCGTTCGTTCGAAAATTCTTCGAACTCAAATTCCGTTCGTTCAAAATTTTGTCGAAAGATTTTTTTTTCAAATTTTGTTCGTTCAAAATTTCGTCCAACGATTTTTTTTCAAATTGCATTCGTTCGAAATTTTTTTCGAATTTGTACAGCTATAGTATACGGTACTTCGATCAATGTCACAGATTTCTCTCAAAGTTTCTATGTGGGGGTTTTTGGGGTGCTGAATACGAATTCGATGTCCATTTGTCTGTTTTCAAACTTTTGAGTTCTGCCTCCTGAATGACATGTTACCTCCCGTAACCTACAGTAAACCTATAAATTTCGACAAGCGAGCCCCAGATTCGTGTTCAACAGTACATGTTTATCGCAGTATCCGAAGAAAAATAAAACAAAAACACCTCAAAAATTCCATGGTGGGTACCCTTACCTTGCCGCGAAGCTATAAAAAACGCTCATAACTTCTTTCAGAGTGAGTCTAGGCAGGCTACGACTATACCGGAGTCACTAACATTTTCCGCTACTAGTAGCAAGAACGGCATGTGGATCGAATCCACACCGCGGGTGTGGCTAAGGAGCAGTTCGGCTAGCACACGTGACGCGCGACGGAAAGGCGCTGTGCGCGCTCATCGTCCTTGGGGCGCGTTAACCGAGGACCTCCGAAAAAAGTAGTCGTTGTCCCATTGTAGCCGTCCCCCTTTATCATTTTTTGCATTTCATTCATGTTTTTTTGTTTCTAATGTGCTTTTTTAGACGCAATGCTTCTCGTACATACCATCGTTTCAATGGAATTCGCAACTTTTTTGAGAGCCCTTGATTAACGCGCCCCAAGGACGATGAGCGCGCACAGCGTTTTACCGCCGCGCGCGTCGTATGTACCAGCCGAACTGCTCCTTAGCCACACCCGCGGTGTGGATTCGATCCACATGCCGCAAGAACCTCTTCCCAGATTATCGCCATATTCAATGCGCGCCGAATATGCATTCAACCCGAAGACAAGGCGGTTAGGAGCACAGTCAGAGAACGTGCTGCTAGGGAGCACGTGCTCTTATAGTGTTTCAGATTACAGCACGTGCCCCGACAAATAAAACTTTCAATGTGTGCATGATACACATTCAACTCGATGAAAAAAGGATTTCCCAAAAATGGAAAGAATGCAAAAAACTCTTGAGGCGGGACACAGATGCCGGCAGCCTCGATGGTTCAATTACACTAGTTTGCGGTGCTTTGCTTGCCCAGCCGCTGGAGACCTCGTCCAACCAATCGCGGCCCCAGATAGTGCTCGGCGAGCTGGTGGAGTTGCAAGTCGGTGTGCCGGGCGCGTCGCGTGCCGATGTGCAGCTACGATAACGCTGGACTAGCCTCCTGCGATTAAATTTTGCAACACGTGCTCCTACGATAAAATTTTGCGGCACGCGGTGCTTTGTGGAGCACGTGTCCCTGCAATACACTTTTTCAATGGGAGTGGTCACTCGAGTTGGATACATATTCGACACGCATTCGGCACGCACATTTTGGAGCTCGCAAGATACTCCATTTCGCTGATCCCGGACTACGCTAAAACGGCTTCCCTTGTTAACCAGAAAAGGTGATATTGGCTAACTACGCTTATTTTTTTAAATCTACAATTTTTTTCTCGCTACATTACCTTTCCTCGAGTATTGACAACATGGATGGGAATCAGGGTAAATGAACACCCCCGAATGATCAGAGATTCCTGACAAACAACTAAAAATGACGCAAATGAAACACATAAAGGGAAGGAAAAAATCAAAATCTGCCTACGAAGGCAGTTGCTGAAAGCTCCGTAAACCACGGAAACCTCCGGGTCCATCACGGGGAACGCCGCGAGGTGCATCTCTCGGCATGCTACCAACACCCCTTCCACGGGAAGACGTTATTAAATAACGAATCACAGATCTCTTATTAATAAAAAAGAGAAGAATTTTCATAGAAGTCTACAGCATCATCAAAAGATAAAACGAATTGCAAATCTCATATAACCGAAAATGAGAACTTGGACGGCACGATCTTCGTGATACATCGATTGATGGGCGCTGCCATCGCTCCTCCCGCGAATGTTCTGTCGAACAGCCCATCGACCTGCGCAGCCGTAGACATCCCGAATTGACGTCCTGTGGACAACAACTCGGTCTGCGTCGATTTAAGGCACTCGGCGGGATAGCCGGTCGATGGGCTGCCTAACAGCCCGTCGCCCCCTGCTCAACAGCACACCGGGACGACCCCGCGTAGAGCTGCCTGTTCGCCAGCGGTGACTCGTTTTGGGCGGATCGACGTCCTGTAGACAACAGCGAACGTCTGAGCATGGGTCTGCAAAGCGGTCGCTTCTTGTCGCGAGGATACGATCGATCACAGCCGCTTTCTTCATTCTGGAGGTTTCCAGTTTCAAATCGTTTTTCAATTTTATAAGGCGCCTTAGGTGTATATATTCAGTCGTGTCAATAAGTATAGGTTTACCCAGATGCTTAGGAGATTGGCCAGCGAACCGATTTCTCATGGCCTCCTCTTCATTGTTCTGAGTTTCTCACCCTCTTGGTCCAGAATCATTTTCGTCACGTCTTATGGTGTATTCGTCAAGAGAACGATGTTGTCGGCAAGCCTGAAATGATTCAAAAGTTTGTCACTGGCTTTGACACTATGGATATCCCAATCACAATCTCCGACAACAAACTCCATGACTGCGGAGAACAGATTAGGACTGATGGGATGACCTTATCGAACACCTTCCTTGGTCGACAGTGTCACAGGAGAAAATTGTGGGCGGAACGTAGTCGTGCAGCTTGAGTAGCGGTCCTTCAAAACATACAGGAATTCCTGCCTCTCCTTGATCTAGAAGGCTCCTCCAAACAGCAGCGTTCTCGACAGGAGACACAACCAGAACGTGGGAACACCCTTCAATGCTTACTTTTTTTCTCTTATACCCACTGCTTTTGACACTGCTCTGCATCGGTGGGCTATCGCAATTGTTTCTCATTTTCGCAATCAAAAACGAAGCTAATCATGAGTAGTGCCTTTCAGCATTTTTATGTCTTAGGCACACTTTCCACGATGCGCGACAGCGGTAGTGTATATCGGTTCTATAAACTTTCGAACGAGTTTGATAATCAACAATGTGTCGCGTCGCTCGTCGCTGGAACTGCGCACTAAGGATGAAGGTTACCGTGGCAGAGTGACGAACAGCTTTCATGTTTGTGAACTTGACGGTAACAGAAGTACGCATGCCATTAGGATAACGCCGTATCGCATTATACAGAACATCGCACGATAGTGGAATGATATGTCGAGTTGACGGCTTTTTTTCAAAGTTATAGTGAACAGGCTTCATGTCAGTGACGATCAGTTATCCATGGTTCTGGTTTGGTTTCTCGAAGATGATAATAGGTACAACAATTGCTATTCTGAACACAATAGTCGCAGTGGTAGGTGTTTTTTGTATTTCATTTCCACCAATATCATCTTATTTCGTAGTATTCTGTAGGGAATTCGCACCTGTGAAGACTACCCGAAGTCTGCGTCATATCAGATTATGTTCTGCATATCGTTGTACGATACGATCCAACTTCTTGCAAATATATGCAGTGCAGTATCGATTATGCTGAGCTGGGAAATGCCAATAGAATTGAACACGGTACGTGAGAAGTATTGAAAAAACTCGCGAGCTCCATTCGCGTTCGAGGGCTCACCATCTGAATAAATCGCTTGGCTGTGTGATTTGTTCAAATGGTGCAATTCACACAAGAGAAAATCTATCTAACTTCTCGCAAACATATGCAATGCGGTATTCATCATGCTGAGCTGGCAAACGCCAAAAGAGTTCAACTCGGTAAGTGGGGACGGCAAAAAAAAAACTGTAAGCTCCATTCACGTTCGAAGGCTCACAGTCTGAACCGATCGCTCGGCTGTACGAACTTCAAGGCACACTCCAAGCTCAGGAACGAAATCTCAGATTTCGTCATACTTGTGAAGTAGACTCACCCTATACAACACATGCCAAGTGCGAGCTCTCAGTTCTTCCGAATAAGCCAGATATAGAAGGAAGCCAAATTGGGGCGCCCAAATCAGGAAGCCACTTCGGCACGCCCCTTTTATCATCTTTCGAGCTCAACAGTGGCGAGATGAGCAGCGTTTTCCAATCAATAGCCCCGTTCTTCCCTTCATTCTCAGCATCACTTCGCATACATCGTTTGCAGATGGCGGAAGTTACAAGCCTCAAACAACTCGTCCACTACGCTTCCGCAGTTCAATCCACACTTCAATTTTTAAGGGGCCATAACTCCGTTACCAGGGGTCTTGTACAATTCCAGAGACATCATTGGAATCAGCGTGGGACCGTTTCCAAAAACGGCAAAAAAAAGAGAAAAACGATTCTGAGGTTGGACTGTGCCTTCAGGCAAAGTTTTCAAAAATTTTCATCAGAAAGCCTGAAGTAATGTAGGATCACCATTGAGTTTTTGGAATTCTCTAGATTTGTTCGGAATAGTCTGAGTTAGGGGAAGTGAACAGAATTTTTGCTCGCGGACTATACGAGTCAAAGGCCCTGCGTAATAAAAGAACTACCGATTTGACAACTTTCTGAATTAGCAATGTAAATGAAAATTCAAATGATAGAAACATTATTTTTTTAAACGAATGGTTCTCGTTAATGACGATTTGCTACATCTTTCTTGGCCTTGTGGCTTACGGTAGCCCTTCTGCTTCTCACAGCTGTTCTGATATATCTACGTAATCAGATTCTCTTCAACACTGGTTTAGAAAAATGAGGGGAAGCTCTCAGAACAAGAACTAGCACATAATCACTTACTTGCACGGAGCACCCTATTTCGTGTGAATTGCGGGATGAGGGAATGCAATTATTTTTGCTGCTTGTGTAATGAAATGAAGTACCTGAATTAACTGAACTGCTCCTACCAACATATCTAGCAGCCCCAAGAGAGACACGATTCATCGGCCCCTAACGGGAATTGAAGGCAATATTGTATAGACTAAGGAAACACCTCTCATTCCTGTGCTGCATGGTTTCTTAGTGAATGAAAGGGAGGATTTCAGTGTATGTGTTCTGCTCTGTCATCTGCATGGGTCACTTGTAGTGTGTTCGGCATTCTACTAGCCTTTCACCGTATGCTCTCGGTCGCATTTCCTTTAATGGAGTACCGTTATTTCAATGGAAGACGGAGAACAGTGAGTCTGGAATTTTCGATTTCTGAGTCAGATACCAAGATTATGTCCATTAAACTCTTCCTACCAGGACTGGGTTGGCGCATACAAAAACGTTTCAACAAAACATTGGGAACAATAGGAAGGTAGGGTGTAGAGTGTCTACAAAAAAGCCAGCAATATTTCGTAAAACCAATTAAGTGGGTGTCCATTTCTAAATAACGAAAACAAAGCGTTGCGTTGTTTTACACTGCAGAACTTTGTAGTTTCGAAAACTTCCTCTGATTCTGTGTGTAGCAAAAAAAGGTATATAAGTACTTAAAGGCAGTGTTCACGATGGAAAAATATCTTGAGTAAAATGCAAAAATATTTTTAGTTTGGAAACAGCTGAAGAACGGCGAAGGTTCCGAGGCGGAAAACGCGCTAAAAATAAAGTTACTAAGGCACAAATATGCCAAATCGTGCATAGATGCAGAGCGCGCCCCTCACTAAAATTGGATTATTCTGTTGTGTCTTATCAAAATTATGTGAGGTCCCCAGCAACTAATAAAGCTGTTTAAGAGTATACAGAAGCAATTTCTTTCAAAAACCAAACAGAACCATTAGTGTCAACTAAATGTGAACGATGGAGCTCAAGAAAGGCCAAGTCGACGACCGCAAGTCAATTATTGATCATCAGTTTGGAACCAGTTCAAGACCCCTCGTACTACAAAACCTCACTGGAGTCGCGCACCAGCAAAAAAATCGACAGCTATTAGATTGCTATTTTCACTTCAGATTGTTTTTTTTTCGTGGTTTTTTTGTATAGATTTTACTAACTAAAAAAATCTCGACAATTATATTTAATCGTTAACACTGCTTTTAATAGGTATTATTAGAAAAAGAAGACGACGTCCGAATGCCTTACACAAATAGTTTGTTCTAGTGGTTCTGCGGCATGCTTCATGCCACTCGTTCCCGGCTGGTGGCTCCAAACAATGTTGTTTGTCGACATAATCTCTCGACCTAGCATTGGGACGACTGGTTACTTTGGATACACACGGTCGATGCTCCAAAAGTTGTCGTAACCACTTCATTTCTGGTGATCTGGAAAACCACCATAATTGGGCCCATTTTTTCCGTCGCTGCTGCTTCTTGACTTTGATCTTTGGACCACCACGTAGCCATTCATTCGTTTTCTTGTCAGTGTGCCGAGCTCCAACTACTATGCATGCCATTCGGCATTGTAATACGGTGAGTTGGTTGATAATCGCGTTGGTCATTCTCCATGCTTCAGCTGCGCATAGCACACCGGACAGATTACAGAGGTTGGACGGCTCCTACTTGGACTACAGTTCTGTGTTCCCTGAAGTTTGGAACTCTTCGTATATCTGGGAAACAGCCGTAGCGAATTCTGTGTGGAATTTTTTTTTGAAGTGTGTCAGTTCTATCAACGAGGGAGTTTTGCCATCGCTTCAGAAAGGACGAAAATTCGAAAAGTCAAGCCTATTCCCATTTTTTCCATTTACTTCAGAGGTGATTACCACCACTAAGTGCCCGCAGCGTTTCCTTGCGACCTTTTACTTGAATTGATCACATCGGTATCTGACTTGTTTATCGGATGATCAACGACTGTACTTCAGAGGTATCTATTACTCTTAACCCATGATCACATAAACTTTCTGTGAGATAGAAATAGACTCTCAATTTTTAGCTGTCACGACATCACTAGACGTAGTTCCGATGATGCACGTTAGCGCCGAGTGCCTAAAGCTCGAAATTTTTTTGAAGAAACGTTCCGCACATCTGCAGAGCGGATCCAAATTTCGCACGCTTTCTCATAGGATGTATAGCTTCATTCGCAGTCATCACTTTATCCTTTGCCTTCAGGCTAACAGCATAGTGTTAGGTTTAATCTCCATTTTCAAGATACTTGCAGTGTTCAATATAGCGATGAAAGATATATGACTGCTCGCTGCTGGCGAAGATGAAAACGCAGAGTTCTATAAAATGACCCTTGATTCAGCTGAGACCGCGATTCTGTATTCTGATATTCCTTGGTGACAGAATTATTTTGAATTCTCATTTAAACAACGTCGATTTTATACAAGTATTCTAGAATGTTGTAAAGGTCATGAAAAAAGCGGACTAAATAAACTTCAAGCCCGAGAAATCATGTAGTGTGGCCGGCGTGCGTTGCAGGCGGCCGTCGCATGTGCCTATCTCGGACGAGTGTCCTAACGGCTGCCACCATCCCCTTGTCGGCTACAGAGCTGATTTATTTGCTTGCTGCCAGCCGGTGCCGGCCTCGCTGGGTGTGGAGAAGGCTCGTTTCGTATGCTCGTCCAAGAGCGTTACATGCGACGGCCGCCTGCAGCGCACGCCGGCCGCATGCGCCGACATTCTTGTTCGGACACACTTTATGTAATAGCTAGATAGATAGGGTTTCCTTCTCTATCTTTTCAAAAGAGTAATTAATCGTTGTGCAACAGTCTTCGATTTTATCAAGAGCCATGTTATACTCTTCTACAAAGCTGAATGTAGAGAAGGAAGAGCAAGCATGGAGGTCTTATCAATGCAGTTGGTCTTTACGCGCTGCATCTTTCAATTAGGCTACTATAACTCGCTCCAGTCACGAATCCTCTGCAGTGGCTGAGGCCATGTGATCACTTAGAATTTCATAAAGTAGTTAGTAAAGCAATTCAGTCGAATATTCTGAAGATTTCTTTCGGAGCTGAAGTTAGAGGGTCGAGGAGACACCAGACAGACAAATTTTAAGCTAAATCTGAATTCAAAACTGGAAAGTTGAATCAACGGTTGCTTAGTCAAAAATCGTGTTGGGCTCTGTGGCGGATGTTGGGTGATGTTGGGGCGTTAAAGGCAGCTTACACGCTCAGAAATGATATCAATTTTATGGAACGAATCAAAGGTCTGAAGCTGTTAGTGTTCAGAAATAACGAAAAAAAACCAGAAGAAATGGACTGAAATGAATATATATATGTTCGTTTTATACTGGTTCGAAGTGGACGAGTTGTGTACATCATTGGCTGAAATAGCGGAGCTAGCGACAAATTTGTTGTGATAAAGACGCTAATGTACTTGTGCGGAACGCTTACGCCTTTGGAAGCGTAAAAAATGAGCCAGAATGAGCGTAATCGAACATTGAAAATTTGTATTGAGGGGCGGAGCCCGTATCGATTGGCGAAGAAAGGATGATTGCGTGACTCAATACGACTCAATTACAGTCATTTTAACTCATTTTTGACGCTTGCAACTTCACGTGGGCTCTTCTAGTGCCCCTACGACCCCACTTATGTAGCTATCTCGCCAACGTTTGCGAGCGTGTATGCTGCCTTTAAGTGGAACGCTCAGTAGCACTCACTGCCACTGGACTCAGGAGATCAGTGGCCGTACACATGGAACTACCGAAACCTTGAAGAGTTCAGAGTCAGGTCGACGCATATATCTGCTTCATCTTGGAAGCGTTCCCGGGAGGCTCACGCACTTTCATGAGTACGGCCACAGGTGGGCAGCTTCGAAAAAAATCTTCTGCGCTGGTACCGCGATGATCCCGCAATCCGCGATCGTACCGTGTCCGTCTTTCTCTCGTCCGGCTATCCGCGTCCGATAGTTACCAGGTCGACCCATCAGTTGATATTCTCGTGCTCGTTCCAGGATGCTACCGCGATCGTTACCAAGTGTACGCACTTGTACCGTAGTGCACTCGCGATCCGCGATGGTATGATCGATCACTGGTTTCTTTTCTTTTACTTTCTCCCCCTTTTTTCTTTCTTTACCTTTGAAAATTTTTCCACAAGCATGGACTTTCACGAGACAATCGCGAGAGGACGATCGAGAGAACGATCATGGTATCGTAGATTACTGGTCGAGAGATCGCCGCGTCGAACACACGTGGCATGCACGCAAGCGAGGAAGTACGTGTGTTCGACGCGGCGATCTCTCGACCAGTGATCTACGATACCATAATCGTTCTCTCCATCGTCCTCTCGCGATCGTCTCGTGAAAGTCCATGCTCGTAAAAAAAATTTTTAAAGGTAAAGAAAGAAAAAAAGGAAGAGAACGTAAAAGAAAAGAAACCGAAGTATTCTATCCGTGAACGATCGCGGGGGGATTCTCTCAGGAAGGCAGGTAAGTTGGTGGGTGGGCAGATAGACGTGCTGGTAAGTAGGCAGGCAATAATATCTGACAGGTACGCAGACAGGTGAGTACGTAGGTAGGTAGGCGGATAAGTAGGCAAGTGGGTAGACAGGCTAATTTGTAGGTAGGTAAGAAGGCAGGTACGGAGGTAACTAGGTAAGTAGACATGCAGACTGGCAGGTAAAAAGGAGTTGGGTTGGAGAGCAGAAATGTGTGATCAAAATTTTCGGAAAAGATCGATAGTTTCGTCGTGTACTTTTGTCCGGGGGCCATAGCTATTACATACGTGAGTTCTCGTACTTGGAGTTTCATGACTCATCTTTTTCTATGAGTTCCCACAACCTTATGGCGCACTTGAGTGAAATCAAAGTTGTTTGAATGACAAAAGAATTTCATCACCAAGGAATAACAGTTAAACAATCGCGGTCTGAACTCAATCAAGGGACGTTCTGAAGACCTCCGCTTCTTCAATTTCGCCAGCAGCGAACAGTCGTATGTCTTCCATCGCTACATTGTAAACCTTCTCTCAAAAGCGTAGTGGTGAAGGGCATGCACGCTTGCTCTAACTCGAAAAGTTTAAAATGTTGGGTTCTACATATACAACTAACACTATGCAATTAGCTTGCAGGAAAAGGATAAAGTGACGACTGCGAATGGAGCTATACATCCTCAAGGGAGTGCGCGCAAGATTCGGATCTGTCAATACAGAGGTGCGGAACGTTACTGTGCACTAGTTTCGTGATCTTAGCATTTGATGCCCTCATCATTGGAACGAATGGCTGTCTTTGGCGGTAGGCTGTATATCCTCCAATCAAGACACTTCGCTCGCTGTTTGGACACATTGCGGCCACCATCCCACGTATGTAGAGTTTGCGCAACCATTTTAGTCTGCTGAATGGACGAGGCTGCGCCCGTAGATCACCCCGCGCGAATCGGAACCGTGTTCTCCAGTGTGGCCGGTCTATGCGTCAGACTAAAATGAAAACGGGAACCATAACTGCATCGCTGTCTCTCTCAAAAATCACAAGAATTACAGATGATACACTCGATTTTGACAGAACGCGAGAGATAGGGTGAAGAAGGAGAGAGGGGTACGTGCGCGCTCTAACGTGAAGGAACCATGCAAATTTCGCTAAGACACGTTCCGATATTTACTCAATGAAGAAGCAATGGAAAACAATGGAGAATCAAAAACGAATTAAAATGTGTAGTCTTTCACCCTCATTTTGAGCAGGCCGAAGGGAGGCTTATCGGGCCTATCATGTCAAAATTTCCTTATCACTGTTATATTTTGCTATCGCCGACCGCTCCGCTGCTTATGCCGCACAGAATTATTCAAGCGAGCTAGGCTTTAAAGCAAAGCAATAAAGAATAACGAGTGTAGCGACAAAGAATCAGAAACAAAACACGTCGCCGTGATGAGCGCACGCCAACTGTTCCTGCGATGGCTGCCTCCGTTTTCCCCATGTTGGGACCGCCGCGATCAGTGCGCATTGACGGCTTGACGCTGTTTTGTTTTTCAAAAAATGGGCTACTAACGCTTAACGAAAAAGTCTTGAAATCACGTAAATTTCGTTCGTTAATTTAAGTGGAATCATGGCACAGATTGAAATAAAACCTATGATGATATACAGATTTTGCTGTGGTCAAGTAATGTTTTTAGACTTTTCAACGAACAATGAACTCAACGGGTGAACACTATCGGCTTAACGCAAAATTGTTTTTCAGAAAACTAACGATTAACTCGTAGCGAAAAAGTTTTCCATTAACGCACAACCCTGCAGTACACCATCGACCTTAATCTCCCTGTTGACACGGGATTTGCTCAGCCGGGATGAAAAACTCCCTGGGCAAAAGTGATGGCGACGACCGGGGGGGGGGAGAAGGTTCTCACTATAGGAAACGAATTTTTAGATCAAGACAACACTGATGCATCGATTCCTCATGACTTAATCCTAATGACTTACTTGACTTAATCGGTTGGCTTTCGCCTGACGCGGTCATTCCGCATCTTCATCGAGGTGTGCCGTCCTAGTAGTCAGCCGTGTCCATTTTTCACGGTCTTCAGCCACAATTTGAACACATTCCATCCAGCTGTGACTATTCCAATTCCTGCGAAACGAAACATCGCGCCTGAACTGCCTTTCGATGCCGAGTGACTTCAAATCCTCTTTAACCACATCCGTCCGGAACTTTCGCCTACGCCCAGGTGGCCGTTTCCAGACAGGATTTGGAAGCATTATTAAAGCGTGTTGTACGAGACGATCCGGCGTTCTTTTTAGTATATGCCCGAGCAGTCGAAGTCGACTTTCCATTGATGCTTGAGATGGCGTTAGGAGATGCTGGCACCTCCCTCGTGTCAAGCGTTGATGTAATGCGTCGATTTTCTTGTAAAGGTCTTCGTTATGGCATACACGCGGCTGGAAAAAATCAAGCAAACGCCTAAAAAGCTTCCTCTCCGTGCGATCCAACCTTTCCATCTTCGTCTTCGGTGCTGCCCACGTCTCCGATCCGTACATCATGATAGGGCGAATAGCGGATAGGTAGACGCGCAGCTTGACTTCCTTCGCGATGGTGGTAGACCACAAACACTTGGTTAGAGAATTAAATGCAGACGTAGTTTTCGCATATCGTTGTCGAATATCCGCTGCATAACTACCATCGTGCTTCAGCAAACAGCCCAAATAACAGAAATCGTCCACCAGTTCGATACGTTGTCCGTCCACACAAACTCCCGTTGGAGGCCTCTGAGAGACCCACATCTGCTTCCATTTGTCGGGACGAAGACGAAGTCCATAGGCTGCGGCATACTTCAAAACGACGTTCACAATCCTATGCAGTTTTGCGTTTTCAGCGAATAACACAATGTCGTCGGCGTACTCCAGGTCGACAAGGGAGCGTCCTGATGGTGTAAGGATCACATCCGCAGGAAACTGTTCTGCAACTCTACGCATGATGTCATCAACGCCGAAGTTGAAAAGAAAAGGTCCTGCAACGGCTCCTTGCCTTACTCCTGTTTTCACCTCGAAAGCTGACGTAAATCCGACAGGTTTACGAACTGCTGCTGTTGTTCCTTTGTTCATGTCCTCGATTAACGAACATACATTTCCGGGACTCCATCTGCTCGTAGGGCATTGAGCAATCGATCACGATGAGGAGAGTCGAACGCGGCTTCAAAGTCTAAAAAAGCGAGCTGTAATGGCTTCAAATACCGCTGCCACGATTCAATTACTCTTCTCACCACGAACACTTGGTCTATGGTCGATCTTCCAGGTCGAAAACCGGCTTGCTCCTCTCTGGTCCTTCTTTCACGATGTTTGATAAGTCGCTCGAGAATGATACGTTTTAAAACCTTGTACATGACACGAAGTAGAGAGATTCCTCTGTAGTTCTTAGGATCCGTGACGGATAGCTTCTTGTGAAGAGGTACGATGATCGCATGTCTCCACGAATCGGGTATCCTTTCGCTCATCCATATGGCACGGATGGTGTTGGTAATTTCACGAATCCCAGATTGAGGAAGAGCTTGCAGCATTTCAGCAGTGATGTTGTCATCTCCACCTGCCTTTCCATTCTTCATTTTCCGGATACAATTCAAAACTTCAGAGTCAGTCGGCGGTTCCTCACTGACATCGTAAGGTGCTCTCTGAACATGCGGGAGCTCAGGTGCTGATGGCGCTGGGCGATTCAGTAGTGAACTAAAGTAGTCCTTCCATATTGGCAGCGTCGCATCACCAACTGCAACTCCATTGGTAGTGTTCAAGACAGAAGAAAATCTCTTCGTCTTCCCGCTATACTGTCGCAGCAACGTGTAGGCTTTCCTCGGATTCTTCTCCTCCCAAGCCTTCTCGAATTCCTTAGCTCTACACGTCCACTCTCGTTCGCGGTCACTTTGAAGCTGTCGACGCAACTTCCTCCTCCGACGCTTCTCCTCCACGAAGTTTCCTGCAGTTCGGAGAGCACATACTCTGTTGTAGGTAGATGTTGTTTCTTCTGAAACATAGGCGAACTTCTTCTTAGGCTGAACAACCGGGAGTGCCTCTTTCGAAGCGTCCTGGATGCCCTTGACAAAAGAATCCGCGTCGCAAAGTTTCTTCTTCGTCCGTACTCCGATGTGAATAGAAACGCATTGTCGAAAATTCCTTCTGCACTCTTCATCTCTGAGACTTGTCTTGTCAATCCTCTGGAGAGGCTGAGCCCCTCGCTTCCTCTTATGAATCCTCGCAGTGATGTTCAACAGAACAGGACGGTGATCCGAATCGAATGCGACATCCGACACAGCTCTAGATCTTTGAATGTCCGATACTGTAATATTCTTCGTCAGGACATGCTGTAGTCAAGCTGTAGTTTTAAAAATGAATTAATCCTAATAATGCAGTAAATAAATGTATTTAACGAAAGCAGACAAAAACAACTCTCCTGCGACAATGAAACCAAATGTTTGTTCAATGGCTGTACACTCATTAGTAAACTGAGGGCACAAAGGTGCGGTTTTGGGCATTATAACCACATTAAGTGGGCCGCTGAGATGTGAAAATGCATCCGAAATTTCAACGTTCGAAGCTGTGAGCCGAACAGCGTTACATAGGGTGGGCGGAACCTGTTTTCATGCCCTGAGGGCACATAGGTGCGGTTTCAGACATGATAACCACATTTTTTAACTGGCTATCCAAATGTGAAAACGCACCCAAAATTTCACGGCCACAGCTTCGAACCGAACAGTGCTACACATAGGATGGTCCATGAAAAAATCGATAGCTGTGAAATAATTACAAGTATTTAACGAAAATCGAATTAGGGAGTTTCGCGTTGTTAAAACGTGCGGAAAACCTAGTCACGGACCCAAGTAATCGATTTCATTTTTTTAACCAGTTAAAAACGGTCTCTGAAGACTCATTTTAAGTGTGATACTATCGATTGTATAACACCTAAAAATTGGTTTTCAAAGGCAGTTTTGGGCCGCCTAAAATAACTTAATCGACTACTTCGGTCCGTGACTAGGTTTTCCGCACGTTGTAGCAACGCAAAACTCCTTAATTGAAATTTCTTTGAATACTTGTAAATATTTCACAGCTATCGATTTTTCCATGGACCCACCCTATGTAGCGCTGTTAGGATTAAAGCTACGTCCATAGAATTTCGGATGCGTTTTCACATGCGGACAGTCATACTCTAATTGTAGTTTCCGTGCCTGGAACTGCACGTATCTGCCCTCAGGGCGTAAAGAATCTTGTCCAACCGTCGAATCACATTTTGGAGATTGCCTAACAGATCAATTTCGTGCAGCAAATTGCAAGAGATATAACAGTGAGCAATGCCCTTCTCAAACAGTCAACTCTTCTCAAACTATTCATCGTTTCCCAGAATTGCGAAATTTTAAAACTTGGGCGGGATCGAGCCTGTGAATCTTAGATCGCCTAGGAATGTATCTTAGATTACGCAATTTCAGAACATTCCATTTTGCTCTCTCAGTGTGATCTCTGCTGTTATTTTCACCCAGTACTCTGATTACATTTTGCGGTCTGAGTTTAATGTTATATTACATGTTAAAGGCAGCATACACGCTCGCAAAAGTTGTTGAGATAACTACATTAGCGGGCTCGTACGGGCCCTAGAAGAGCCCTCACGAAGTTGGAAGAGTTGAAAACGAGTTAAAATGACCGTATTTGAGCCGTATTGAGTCACAAAATCATCCTTTCCCCGCCCATCGATACGGGTTCCGCCCCTCAATACAGACAATCAGTGCTCGATTACGGTCATTTTGGATACTTTTTTACGCCTCTGACGGCGTAGGCGTTCCAGAAAGGGCCGTACGAGTACATTAGCGTCGTTATCCCAACAGATTTGTTGCTAGCTGCGCTATTTCAGCAAATGCAGTACAACTCGTCCACTTCCGGACCAATATAGAATGAACCGTTATATCTTCATTCAAGTCGAATTTTTTCCGTTTTTTCGTCATTTCTGAATATTAACAGCTTCAGACCTTCGATTCATTCCAGAAAATCGGTATCATTTTCGAGCGTGTATGCTGCCTTTAACGGTATGGCTTTCGAAACCCTCCCCGACCCTGATAGAAGGCCATCTGGATTCCTGATTGGTCAAAGGTCCGACTCCCCCTCCCCCCACCGGACGTCGACGGGTCCGACCCCCCTCCTCTGTGATACATCTTACCTCACGCCGAACCCTGATCTAATTTCTTGAGGCCCCCGTCAGACTTCGTCAAAAAACCTGCTGAGTCCGAATGAGTTCGGGGCGGAAACCCCGTCCTCGGCCGTCTGCAACCGACTGAGCCTGGTTGCCCCCAGCGCCAACCAGTTCCTCTTCGAAACACGCAATCGATAGTCTAGTGACGATTATCATCTCAGCTGTGAATCGGAATGTGTTTGGTGGCTAATTTTTCTTGTTTTCAACATGTCTTTGTCTTTAACTCGTATACCATTTCAAAGATTCATCATTGAACAGATGATTCTTTTTTGCATGAAATGAACCTGATTTCCGTATCAGCAGTAGGTGGGGCAGAGCGCAGACGACGAGAGTTGGGGGGATGCGGCGGGACTCGGCAGGTCGCAGTCGGTCGAAGAAAATGCACCCAAATTAAGTGAGAAACTCCTATATCGACCGGGTGGGGTGAGGATGATTTCGGTTGGGACGCAGCGGGACTCAGTGGGACTCAGTTGGTGCACTGGCCCCGCCCTTTCACGCATGAGAACCATCAGTGTTGACCGGGGGATTGCGGTGGGCACCAGACGGTCGCAGTCGGACTTAGTGGGTTGATTTTTTGCACCCGTCTCCCACGAATTCGGTGCGTATCGACCCAGTGGGACTCAGTAGATTCACCCACTCTGACGAGGGCCTGACACGCAGAATAGAAAGACGAAAGATTTCGAAATCTACTCATTGGAGAGTAGTTATCGCAGCAGAAATCTGCGACTGATGGTAGATTTCGCGCAATAAGTTTAGTCTGATGAATGGACGGGGCTGCGAAGGTAGACCACCCTGCGCGAATCAAAACCTATTCTCCAGTGAGGCCGCCAACCACGCACGGCCGGCCGCCTAGTCCATGCGTCAGACCAAAACGAAAACGGAAATCATATGTGTTGGCACATGATGTCACATTTTAAAGCGGCAATCTTTGGCACAAACCTGGCAAAACCTGAATTCTGCCGTTAACGTGATAAAACACCTAAACTTGACTGCGAAGGCTATTTTTTCACTAGAAATTATTATCTCGTGAGGAAATGCAACTTCGACTGCTGCATCGACATGCTTGGTGAGAACGCTCCCCAATCATCCTACCACATAATAGGTTCATGAGAAAACAACTGCACTTTCCTGAGAACCATTCATTCTACTCTCGACTGAACTCTTTTAGCAATTTGTAAAAGGTCTTGCAGAAGCGCATTTCACACTCTGTTCTACACATTTCTATAGTCCCCATGAAACTCGATCACTTTTAATTGCTCTAATTCGTTCTTGCCACTGGTTAAGGACCGTCTTACCCCTCCAAACACTTGAAGAATACTTCTTCTTTATTTAAAGGCTCTAAGCCACCAAAATTAATTGTTGAGAAGTGCTAGGAGTTCTCTCCCCAGTGACACGCATTTCGTGGTTTACCCATAACTTTTTCCAACAATAAAAAAACCTACAAAAAAAACCTGCACAAGCGGTTGGACGAGCACATGCGGGTCCTCAGATCGCCGGTAACTTACCCGAACAGTGCATTCTCGAAAAACAGGATGCTTAGACATGATAGCAAAGTCGCACCCGAAATGAGTGTGAGTTTAATTTAGAGGAATGTCTAGGATACGGTAGAAAGAAAGATAAGAGAAGCGATGGAGATAAAAATGAGTGCACCGCCCATGAAGATCCGGGAAGAAATGAAAGACGCGATGAGGAAGCTGACTCTTCGGCACGATGACAGTGGTCACTGAGAATGAACGGCGCGCACCTCATTGGCTTCAGCAGCATTCGCAAGCCTGCCGATAGCTGAGACTGTTCATCCCTCCCACCCCAACACCGTACCGCCGCCGCAACTGTTAGGGGGGAACCTTACTTGGAACGATGGTATCGCACTCAGAAGGGTGATCTAGCACTGGTCGCCGCGCGCGAAGGAATAGAGGATTCGCGGTGAGCTCAGCCGTCGCACGCGGCGTTGGCGTAGCAACCGCAACGCGCGACGGCATCGCTCTCACATCGCGCCTAAACCATAGTTTTTCGCGCGATTGCCTGCTGTTTAGCGTGTTTTGCGATTTCATCACATCGCAGCGCCCTGCACTGCGATGTGAGGACATCGCGATAGCTTTTTTCTGATGTTTCGTAGTTTCCTCCATTTGTTTCAATCTTTCCTTCTTCGTTCTTTGTATTCCCTCTTTATTCGGAGTCTCATTATGTTCTGTTAACCCATTCACGGCCGCACGCTTTTCAAAAATCGAATTCTTTACCACAAGGACGAATTTCTAAGCTTTCTCATGATAATAACCTATCCTAGGCTCGACTACGGAAGTCGTGGTCTGTCGGCGGCCCCACTATAGCACAATGCTCGATTTTTTGTGAAAATAGTTGAGGCTCAATCGGAATCAAATCGTTGCGAAAACATTTTCTCAAGCACATTATAAGTTCTCTTTCCTTTCACTGCCGTTTCTGAGCTCTCTCAGCACGAAACCTTTAATCGAATCACGTTCTGTTGATCTGAGAATGTGCCATGGCCATGACGACCGTGGAACACCGTTTTTTTCTCAATTCAATTGTTTCACCAAATTTAAATGCACTCAAATTCAGTGATAACATAAACGGACAGCTCCGAAAAAATAAACATCTGCGAAAACAAAACAACAGCGAAAATAAGCTCGAAAGCTTCTAAAACCCTGCTGTTTCAGATTTGTGCATGTTTGGGTGATGGCGCAAAATGGCGTCGAAGTGTGGTTTCTCTTTAGCTCTATGCGATGTGTTAGCGCGATGTACATCGCAGAGCAAATCAAATCGCGCGCGATTTTCGTGGCGCGATGTAAGTAAGGTTCCCCCCTTAGGTTAGCACCGTTGGAATGTTGTATCGTCAGTCACTGGGTGAGGGTTCGCCGCGGCGCTGCTCGGCGGGAAAAAATGCGCGATCAATAGCCACTCTCCCTTCGTCTTCCCGCGCGCAATTTTTTCCGCCAAGCAGTGTCGCGGCGATCCCTCATCCAGTGATGGACGATATGTGTTTATTTATGTAAATTTCTATGTAATCACAATTACAGTCGTCCGAAGAAGGGTCTATGACCCGAAACGCCGCGAATAAAGCTGATGGTCGAACATCTACAATCGCATCGAGCTTCCACTACTCACTTCGATAACATTACGAAATGAAGCTCAGAAATCAAGCAATAATAAAAAAAGCTGCTTTTTGTTCTTTCATCATTTTTCTAAAAAATAATCGGTAATTCACGACTTAGTGAATGTTGTTTGATAGATAGTTCTTGCTGAACTCTGGCATGAAACTGATGTCTCAGAGTACTTGCCAATATACGAGGAAAACTGTTCATGTTGCAAATTTTGAAAAATTGCAGAGCTCATCCAATGCGAGTTTTTTCGCGGATCTGACTTGACGCTGTCATCTAGCCATCTATATTAGGGGAATCAAATGTTACTTTAACTATGGCAGATCTAGCTAATGACTGCATTGATGTATCGATCACTCACGGAGTCGCCAATGCATACCGAGTCGATCGGGAACGCGTCGACTACCTTAGTAAGGGCTATTAGAAGACCAGTGACTGACCATGCGCTTGTGCGCTCCGCTATAAGCACAGCATATCAAATTTGAGCACGAAATTTGAATATGATCGAATTTACAGGGAAGCATCAGGCAGAGGAGAGAGTGTGCTGCATCTGCTGTGTTACACCCTATCAAAAGAGTTTCGTACTGAGGGCAAAAAAGGACTTCTTTAAATCAAAAAAGCGCATTCGTTTCGCACAATTATAGCTTCTATACACTACGAGGTTTTGTCACGTTGACTTATGCGCATCATAGGATTTAGTCACAATACTCAAACAAGTGCCCTTGTGCAAGCACTAAGAAGGCTTGGAGCTCCTCTCAGAGAAACATTTTGAAACTGGGGAGGGCAGATTAGAGTTCTGCGGTCAGAAGGGCTGCTAGAAGCGTTCATCTTATATTATTTTTTATACATTTATCTTTACTAGGGAATGACTTCACCTGGTTGCCGCAACCACCCAACCATCTTTCTTTTGATCGACTGACTTATCCTGAAGATTATTGTAGCCGCCCGATAAATTCTAAAAAAAGTTTTTCATATTTGAATGCTGAGCGGGGCGTTTAATACCATTATTAGACCTGTTTTCAGTGTTTCGGTCAATCACGGTAGTTCGAATAAATGCTTCAATACCTTCAGAGCTCCCAACTTTTCAGATTATAACCCTTTCTTTGACTTTAACTCGGGTAACTAAATTAAGGTTCTGACGATTACCGGGAGAGTACTCCATCAGAAAAAAAAGCTACATGTGTAGTCCAGGTCTGCACAATCCCTTGTTTTTCAAGAACCATTTCCTTGTCAGTGAAAATTAGACTAGACGTTATATTTGCACTAAATTCACTCATTCAATGAGTTGTTTCAGATCATCTTCGCCGTGGCACACCTCACATTTCCGATCTATGTTGCTTTCCAGTGGAGTGGGGTGACTCGATTCACTTTTGCTAATCAACTCTTTTCATGGGAATACGACTTCTCTCTGCCAGCTTCGTTTATCTTTGACAAGATAGGTGAGTCATGAAGCATGAAATTTGAGGCCATTAGCTGAACTGTAGTATCTCTGGGAAATCCGTACTCTCATGTGCACATAAGGAGGCTTCAATTGTCGTCAGCGACTCTGAACAAGTGAGCCACGCTCAGCGATTGGGCGCGAATTCATTCGATCACTAGTCATCCTTCCTTCGTTTTTCCAATTTTCGCGCCGAGCAGAGTCGCGGCTTCCCCCCATCGAGTGATCGAAGCAACCTCCAAAACCAAGAACAAGAGCTTAGGCGAGCATAGACAGACTAGATTCCATACAGGTTGTAATCTTAGCAAGATCCTCCTTTTTCCTCCGATGTCAACACATCGCATGTTCACCCTTTGCATTATACCGTTTCCTTTCAATGTTTTTTTGTCGTGGCGAAATGCCCTTCACCGCTTTAGCTCCTTTGGTTCACATTAGATTCCTAATATGGGCACGCTGAAGCTAACATATAATTGCCTCTTTTCGTTTGCTCGAACGCTGTTTCTCTCATTTTTGCCTACCCATTCTTACCCAAAATTCCCTTCAGCCGTCTAGTCTGGAGTAAATTCCCTCGTGTGCATTCTGGAGCGCGGTGTGCAATCATCTGACTCTGATTTTGAGCTATGAAATGGTGCCAAGAGAGGTGCAGAGGTGTGTGGGTGTGCATTGAGGAACGATTGCTTAGACCTGACCGTGATTCCACTCCTTCTGTTACTATGCTTGAGCAGACCAATGTGTGGAGCCATCTGAAAAGACCAAATCAACCGATACATCAAACAAAGTGGATAGCTTTTCGTTCCAAACGGTTTATCGCGTACTCTTAAAAAAGTACTTCTGTTATTTCAGACACTTACGCCATTATCGTCTTCCTGGTTTTCGCTGCCGTTTGCTACTCTGTTATTTTCTACACACTATCAGCAAATGTATGTGGTCTGACTGGGTTCCGGGGAAACCTACTAATTCGATGTAGTTAAACACATGACGCTAAATGATTAGTGTTGGTGACAAATGGTTGAATAATGCCTGAAACAGATGTGATGGGGTGTGGAAATACCTATAGCATCTGCAAGCTAGAATCACACAAGTGAATCAGTAGTTATTGCCAGTTCATGATAGGCTGAGCTTCCGTCACTTTTTCTGTTCCGTTTTGGTTGTTTCCAATCCCGCTGCGCTTGTTGGGAAGCAGGTTTCTGCTCCACGAGTATAATGCAAGCCAATATAAAGGTTTTAAAGACTGAAACGATCCGTTTGCTTTTTATTATTCTCAAAAGAGGGAGTTCTCGTTCTTCATGATCAAAGTACCACAAGTAATTGCAACCTCATAGAGGTCTTGGGTGCGTTTCGATGTACGTCAGCTTCTGAATTCTGAACACTTGAACTTTCAGCTGAACAGCGCTGATCATATGATATTTACAAACTTAAATTTCAATTCCTAGTTTCAGAAGTTCAACAGACGCCAAGAATTCCTGTTCACCATCCAGGTGTGCATGCTTACCCAAATAAGATGCATTCGTTCATATTGTTGGTAAACATTATCTTTCAGGTGTTCGTTTATTTTGTGTACTGTGCGCTCACGTTCGTATTATGGGAGTTTCTCGAGCCGGCACTTCAACCAAAGCCTGCTGTTTTCTTTTGGACAAGATTACCATGGTTGTTCTACAACGGAGCACAATCGATCACATGTCTTATATTCAGCAGGTGAGATTATCTGCAGGGAAGCTAAGCGTGTAAAAATAGTTGCAATCCGTGGTGTAAATCTTGCGATATCCAATTAGTGCTAATTCTATATTATGACCGGGACTGAACGAATATGCCATGGTTATTGGAACTTTAAGGACTCTCTTCGTCAATAAATAGAATAGTTAGCAAGCAGAGAAGTCTTGTTCTTTGGACAAACCAGTGTGTTGAACGTGAATTAGATTACAGGTGCAGTAGTATAGTTGTACAGAATCAAACGAAGAGTCAAACGAACGAAAATCGAGAAATTTTTGGTGAGGCGAACATCAGGACAATCAAAATTTGAAAAAAAAACTGTTCAGAAAATTCCGAGTGGACAGATTGAATTTTTTTCCGTTTGAGAAGATTTCGAACGAAAGAGTTCCAGAAATCTTTCAAAATTTCGATGTTCTAACAAACAAATTTAGAAACTATTTTGAAATTCAATTTTTTTCCGGAACTCGTTCAAAGTTACTCGACAACTCGACCCAGCATTTACAACCGGAGCCATGGGCGTGACTGCTTACAAGCTAATTTTTGGGACCTGTTAACAAGGAGGGTCACACCTGCCATGGTGACGGTAAACCAAACTAGCTATTGGTGTTGTGGGGATATACTAGCATAGTAGTCTGATCTCCTTGACAGCTATAACGGGCATGCAAGCAGATCAGAAAAGGACAAAAACTTTGCTTGGAGTACGTGATGGTGTCATTTAGCTACCGTACTTTATGAAACTATTTCGAAGAACTAAAAACGAATCTCATAGGCTCCTGTCAGACGTGGTCGAACGACTGGGTCCCAACCGGTTGTTGCGCACACAGGTGACAGACGGGCGCGAACATTCCACCTGATGAGTCCGTCTGCTTGCGTCCATAATCCACCCAGTCGGTACTGGTATTTAACGCGCGCACGGGCAGGACCAATGCACCTGAGATCGGGGTTTCCGTCCCGAACTCAGTCGGTTCTTCGCCCAAGTCTGACTGGGACCATATTCCTTTTTACCGCCTCGAATACCTTCCTAAGGAAAGTCTCGTCAGTTTTTCTTTTCTACCTCTCGATCCCAAAATGTGTACGATCCAGGTCAAAGTGAAACTGTTGTCCGCAGTACCTGCAAGCAGCTTGAAGATGATCGTGCTAGAACGGAGATTAATTGTGCCGAGACTCCTTGGTCCCACTCACTGAAAAGTAAGGACACAGCAAAAAAAATCACCCTCCAAAGAAGTCCAACACCGTCCATGGACGCTTAACTGTCACAAATAATTATGAAAAGTTTTTGTTAGAAAAAGCACTGATTCGAGAAATGCGGAAGGGGAATAATATAGATGAATTAAGCGAATGAATTCCTTTGAATTTCCCAAAGTGAAACAGAGAACTAATCCAAAAAACTATTTTGTACAAGAAATAGAAGGCCTTCCGCGATGCGAATAACCAAATAGGCTGTCGTGAATCAAGATTAGCTATCTGAAAGACCAGAACTAATAAAAAACTGAAACAACGCACACAATTCGAGAAATTCTAGGGAAAGAACATCAAGCAGCCGCCGCGACCAATCGCTTCGCGGTGCAGTGCACGGCGATGCGACCTGGCAATGCCAGTTCTTTCCTCGCGATCTTGTTTAAAAGGCCTGCGACCTGATCGCGTAACGCGACCAGATCGATACGCAGGGATTCTATTTGGTAGCGTAGCACAGCGATCGAACTCTGAAAGAGGCGTCATTAGCTGTTTTCTGCCTGTTCCAGGGTTGTTCCAGAGTGCAGAGAAATCGCCGCAGTATTCTGCAGCTCCCGCGAAAGGGCCGAAACAGTTCACTCCCGTCGTGAGGCAGAGGGAGAGATGCATGAATTCTTCGTTTTTGAACCTATAAACACCCTCAAGCTGCTCATTTGTGTGGAACAAAGCGTCCTATCCCCGATGATTGTTGTTCCAGATCAATACGCGAGAACTCATGCCGATGTCGATGTGGTGCGAAACGTTGCTCTATCAACGGGAAATCACAGCAAGCATATACACAACACTGCCGTCGGGTTCTACCGGCTATTTCGACAAATTCGCGGCTTACATAAAACTAAAAGATATATTGGAGTGTTATTAAACCGTTCGTAATATTTCTCTAACTGTCTCCTAGAGTGACACTTTTACGAGCTTCGAGCAGATATAGGATGGCCTGAAATGGCGCCCACACAGTCCACCGCTCCGTCCTTCGTTTTTACTGACAAAGAAAGAAACTCTTTACATTTCAGGATATAAGGCCATTTTAGGATTCTACGCTAAAGTTTCTAGGCTACGCAACAAGTCATGTGCTACTTCCGAAGCTACCCATTCACCGATCGCCTCTACCTCCGAAGTATACAATACCCCTTGTAGGATTTGATTAGAATGCATGAGAGCACGCGTTTTCTTGTTTTTTTAGTCCTTCTTGAATAACTCGCTTCAATCTCAACTTTGAGCGAAAGTAGGGTGATACTCATGACCATGGCTTTCAACAGGCAGCTTTCGTCTGACAGATGTGACGCGCGCGCGACGAAATAGCGCTGCGTCGACGTCGTTGATGGGGCACGTTGCCCGAGCACCAACTGGTTTGTCTAAGTGGTCCTACGGTTGATGCGCCCCAAAGACTACTTGAACGCAGCGGTCTTCCGTCATGCCGGCCAGCCGAGCTGCTCCTTTGCCCACCCGCAATGTGAATTCGATCGACATTCCCTCGTCTTTGGCTATGGACAGAGCCTATGAAACCGCCTGCTCACGCTGCTTACCCGTGTCATAAGCACGATTTTATGTCGTTTCTCCAAACAAAAGATTGATCATATGGTTTGTATCTTTTCTCTAGGAAGACGCGTTGCAACTAATATCCCGCTATCTTAGGAGCGGAGTGGTTATTTCTCCATTACAATTTTTCGAAATCAACCGCTCGTCTTCTATGATCACAGTAGTACCGCGGCTCCCCCTCCCCAACCAGAGATTGACGATAACTGCAGCTAGAGGACCCGTACTAAGTACACTCCGTTTCGTAAATATACGAACACCCCCGAAATTGCAGTTTCTGAAATTCGCAGTGACTCGTGAGCTTCGAAAGTGTCACCAATGTTTTCTACGACCTGGAAAACCGTAGTTACATTTATAGACAGCTCTTCCGGCAATACTTAACACACCTGGAGGACTTGGACATGAATTTCGACCGTTCCATAAATATACGAACCCTTACCAAAAACTGCAAGTTTAGTGACGAATTTCGGAAAACTACCTCCAATGACACTTCAGCATGAGGTGAAACTACCATTCAGAAGAACAACATCGAATATTCTGTTAGCTAGGCAGTGGAAAACATTATCTGAGCAGGATTTGATAGTGACTGCTCCATGTACCAAAAATTACGAGCTTCCGCTTGCTCACGTCGCTGTACCTCCTTCGATTTGCATGATTTTGCACCTATGCGGTACCCCAGGTGTTTTCTGTAAGGTCTAAGTTCAGAGCGACCGCAGGACAAAGAAAACAAGCGAAGTTTGCCGTTTCTAGCCACGATATCATAGGGCGCTAGAAGTTGATGATGAAGCTGTCCTGGGCATACCAGAATCCCTTACGCCTCCTATAGCAAAGAAACGATGAGGGGTGACCTCAGAAGACTTGTAGGCACTCCAGGAAGCCCATTCCACAACTCGCAGAAGCAGAACCGGCCTTACCGCCACAAAAATATGCCGCTTTGACAACGGAGCTTCCTTCATCGGAAATCCTCCAAACGAGTAGTGATGGTTTCTTCCCCCAAGTCACTTCAGTACTATCGTTTTGAGTCAGCTGGCTGCATCCTAAAAGGATAATTTTCGTCGGCAACTATGAATTGGAACCCTTTGCCAAATTTTAGAGGGCTTTAGTTGAGTGCATCCCAAAGAGTGGAACTTGTTCCAACTTCTGCTCACATTAAGGCGAGCTTAGCGAGACCTAGCGGCCCTAGGATGCTCCTCCGAACGAAGGGCTGCCTTGACCGAGTCCCTGTCTATGTCATCGTCGCTGTGGATGGAACATGGAACACATTGTTCCGAAGCGCTTCATAAAAGATCTGAGATAACACGGAAGTTGAGCACCATGCCACCCAAAATTCTTCCTCAATTGTGGAGTTCGTGCGGCCAAAAGAATGGCCCAGACTTGCATGCGTTATATAAGAGTCAGAAACCAGTAGATTTGATAAAATACAGACAGCGGAGCACTTCGACTGACCAGTAACTTGCAGCACACCTTGTCTGCTGGCGTAGCTAGCCTGACTTACTGCTGTTCCTCTTGAAGGAAGGTGGATCCGCATGTCATGATTGGATGTTGTCCACTTACGACCGTTCTATCAATATCAAGCGTGAAATGATAATCTTCTCTTGAGAATCCTTGGAGAAAAGCACGATTTCGAAAGTGTTCGTATAATTACGGAACGGTCGAAATTCGTTTGCAGGTGCGTAAAATAAGGCTAGCCATAAACGAAGTTACGGTTTTCAGGGTCGGAGAGAACAGCGGTGAGATTTTTGTAGCTCAGAATTTGATGCGACTTTCAGAAACCTTAATTTCGTGGATGTTCGTATATTTATGGAACGGAATGTATAACTCAGATTACTGATGGACAGACATGATACATTGCATTCGTTTATTACATATCATTCCTAACGTTTTAAAATCCAGTAAGTTGATTAGCCGTAGACCGCAGTCTCTTAACTGTTAACTAGCAGCTATAAAATCAAGATAAGGAGTTATTGGGGTTAACTACGCGATTACATGAAAATCACAAGATTCATGTTCGAGAGTTTAGTTTGAATTAAAGTTGCATCGAGTCTCCCCTAAAGGCAGTGTTCACGATGAAGTATGTAATTTAGATTTCACTAGGAATGGGTATAGGAGGGGCACACTGTAGCGTTCACATCGAAAGAACGCATAAAATGAGCCCGGAAGTTGCCACTTTGAGCGCAAAGCTAACCCCAAAAGCGCAATGCCCGCCCTCCGACGTGAACAAATGAAAACTCGAGATTGTGAGTTGAACGATGGTCGCCGACCAATCACCCCCTTCTTTCATTTATTCTCAGCATCTCTCTTTACTCAGGTCGGCTCGCATACATCGGTGGCAAATGACGAAAGTTACAAGCCTCAGGCAACTCGTCCACCATGCTTCCGGAGCTCAATTTGGAGGGCCCATAACTCCGTTTTCATGAGGTCTCTTACGATTCCGGAGATATCATTGGAATCACCAAGGGACCGTTCTCAAGATAGGCAAAAAAAAACAGGAAAATGATTCTGAGTTTGGACTGTGCCTTTAAGCAGCGAAGGAGTAGTCTTGTGCGAATCCTCCTCTAAATCGAAGGAAGTCAATGGAAGAACGTTTTATAATCTAAAGGAATTTGACGTGGCTAAGGTATCACAGGGTCCTCCCGGACCCAGCCTACCCAGATAGCTTCCCATGCTAAGATTTACGGCGGGAAGAGTTGCCTCTGCAAAGTCCCATGAAAGGGCTGGGATTCGTGAACATGCGTGGGTTCCAGAACAACCTGTCTCAGAACCTTCACAAGCGCTGGGCTACTCTTGGGTCTCACAAAACTGCACCTGGGAGGTGATGGTTCGCGATTGATTAAAGGCAGTGTTTCCAAGGGTTTCCACCGAAAATAGAGGATATGGGGTCTATTCGGACCAGTACTGGAGAAAAAACGTTAGAAAACCCTTTGAAACGGCTAAAACGAGCTGCTGTGTAAAGAGGTGGATTGGGAGGAGTCCGAGCGATACCTGAGTCAACTGACCGACTCCGTAAAACGCGCTTTTATTTCGGTGTTTGGATCCTCCTCGAGACATTGATGTCGACCTGAAATCAGTGAATCAACGGAAAGCAGTAAATCAATTCTTCAAAGGCACAGTCCAACCTCAGAATCGATTTTTTGCTTTTTTGTCTGCAGGGGGTTCCAAAATTGTTGGCGCGCGAATTTGTTTTATTTTATAAGAAGTTTTGAAGTTCAAAGTCTAGCTATTTAGATTTTTTTATCCTTTCGGGTTTCAGCTCTGTGTTTCTCATCACGATTCTGTAGATATTGATGTCTGAGTTAGTACGATTGAGGCTAATCCGGAGTGCGGCGCCATCATCGCAACGCAAAATTTGACGCACACGACGAGACACATCTCCAATCAGCTCAGACTTACCCACTACGCTATCAGTCGTCTTCGCCAGCTTAGTCCAACCTCTGGTATAGCTTGTAAAAGCATTAAGATCAGTACTAGCACATCTAAGGTTGTCAAGAGGGTAAGTGCCCGAGTCAACTGCAATTCAGGACTGTCGATGAAGTGGATAGCTAGCGAAAGGAATCTGTGGTTGGGACCAATCTGGAAACTCGTCTGGAAGAAGCTGAATCTTTGCTAACACTATTTAGAGCAGACCCGTGTGGTGTCACTCACTCACTCACTCATCCCATTAGCTGGCGGCTGGCGGAGCGGGATGACCTCTCAACCAGTATACTGCTGTAGGTGCCATAGGAGCTCCAATGGCCTGAACGATACGCTTCCATTCAGAACAATTAGCCGCAATTATTTTAGCGTTAACGACACTGCACCGTTGAGATTTCAGATCAGCTTTGACTTCCTTCAACCACGTTTTCTTCGGGGCAGTTCTCTCGACCTTCCACAGCCTTGGGCGTTTTCTTCATAACAAGCTGTGCGGTAGTCGACTGGCTTCCATTCTGCATACGTGTCCGAACCAGCGCAACCTCTTCGTTCGGATTTGTTCCTCGATTGTCGGTTGATGGTTGCAGCTGTCTCGTACATCGTCGTTGCGTATGCGATCTCTTAACGTTGTTCCAAGAATTTACCGCAAACACCGCATTTGGAAGACCTCTAGCTTGCTGAGATACGACTTGAGCAAGGTCCACGACTCCGAGCCGTACAATAGAATCGGCATTATAAGCGATCGGAAGATCCGCACTTTGGTCTTGATTGACACATTGCCTTTTTCCACAGACACCAGCCTAGTGAAGCAAAAGCAGCACACGCCTGCCCGATCCTGCACTGTATCTCAGTTGTGGCCACTACCTTGCGCTGTTGCACCACTGATCCTAGGTACTTGAACTCCTAAACTTGCTGGAGCTTAGCTCCTTCGAAGAACACAGAAGCACGTGAACCGTCTGATGTCATGACTTTGGTCTTGTCGTTGTTTATCCGTAGACCGTACGAATCCGCGATATCTGCTATATCCTTCATCAAATTCGTAGCTTCCATATCAGTATCGGTGAACACAGCGTCGTCCGCAAACATCAAGTCTGTGAGGAACTCGTTATCGCCATATTGAACTCCTCTTCTATCTTTGAAAACCTTTCTCATAATGGCGTCGACCACAGTGTTGAATAGCAGCGGCGAAATCACATCTTCTTGCCGGACTCCTGCACTGACCCCAAATTCTTCAGACAGCTTGTCCCCGACGCGGATGCAGCTAGTTGAAACGCTGTATGTTCCCTGCAGGAGCTTCACAATTTTGTCCGGAACGTGTTCGCACTCCAATCTTCTCCACAAGGCAGGCCAGTGTACGCGGTCGAAGGCTGACTTGAAGTCGATGAACGTAATAACAGTCCGCTTTCCACAGCGGATCCTTTCCTCTAAAAGTTGACGAAGTGCGAATATTTGATCGCTGCAGCCTCGACCAGGACGAAATCCTGCCTGTTCCTCGCGACTGGTATGCTCCCGATGGCGTTGAAGTCTGGACTGGATTATCCTCGTGAAGACTTTACCAACGATTGATAACAGAGTGATTCCGCGATGGTTTTTACAGTCACTGGCATCACCCTTTTTGTGAGTGGGCACAACGATAGCCTTCTTCCAGGTAGATGGGGCGTTTTCTGACTGCCATACGAGGAAGATCAGCTGATGTAACCGTCGTTGTAACACATCACCACCTGTCTTGATCGCTTCAGCAGTAACGTTCTCTACACCAGGCGCCTTTCGGTTGTTGAGACGCTGAATCGCTGCTCTCACTTCAGAGTGGGTTCAGAGTCAAGCATCGCCTCCTGTGACACTTCAACTGGTAGCGGTTCGTCAAGCGGGCCTCGTGGTGCATCGTGACTGTAGAGCTCGCTGAAGAACTGCTTCCACCGTAGCAGGCGCTCATCCGCAGAACGCACTAAGGACCCGTCCGTATTCCTGAGCAATCGCTAGCCGGATTGGTCTTCTTTCTGAGACGGTTCAGTGTACCGTACAATGTGCGATAGTTATTTCTTCCAGCCGCCTCCTCCACTTAGTCGGCCATCTTGTTCCAGTACGACTCTCTCTCCTCTTTAAACTTACGACGAAGCTCTTGACATAGTTGCCGATAACGTTCGAAGTCGGTTAACTTCACTCGTTTCCGCTCATCCACGAGACGTAGAGACTCGTTCGATATCCATGGCTGTGTTCGCAGGCGAATAACAGGTCAGAGAGGCTCTGCACATTGTAGAACTGCATCAGCTGTTTGCTTCTCATTCTCATCTACGGACAAAGAATTTTCAAGCACTGCAAAGCGATTTGACAGCGCGATTTGAAACGCTTCTCTTGTTCCAGGTGTCAGCAAGTAGGACCAGTCCAGTTTCTTTTTAGGAGGCACCACACGCCTAGGTCGCCGTAAACGAAGCTTCATTACAGCGCGCAGGAGATAGTGGTCCGATCCACAGTCAGGTCCTCTCATGGCTCGCACATCTTTGAGTGAAGACCTGAAACGAGAGTTCACCAGCACGTAATCCAAGATGGCTATACCATGTCCGGTCGAACTCCTCCATGTTAACTGATGTTTCCGGGGATGTTGAAATAGACTGTTTCCAATAGTAAGCCCGTTGAACGCTGCAAACGAAAGCAGACGTAAACCGTTATCGTTCATTTCACCGACGCTGAACCTTCTCAGCACTCTTTCCCATCCGGTTCTAACAGTCCC
This sequence comes from Aplectana chamaeleonis, assembly GCA_029168955.1. Taxonomy (NCBI): domain Eukaryota; kingdom Metazoa; phylum Nematoda; class Chromadorea; order Rhabditida; family Cosmocercidae; genus Aplectana; species Aplectana chamaeleonis. Next base: position 72,804 of record JAPDOI010000687.1, read on the forward strand.
GACTCTTGCGTTGAAATCGCACGCTACAATGGTAACATCGGTTTCCGGATCGAATCCAGAACGTCTTGGAGTTGTGCGTAGAATGCGTCTTTGTCGACGTCAGAACTCGGCTCCGTGGGCGCATAGGCAGACACAGAATGAGTTTTTATCGTTCCGCTCAAGACTAGGACAGCAATCCTGCCAGAAATCGGCTCAAACGTTATCACGCTTCCAGCTGCTTCCCTGCTTAGCATGAATCCAACGCCTTGATGATGCCGCGCATCACCGAAGTGAAACAGCACCATCTTTTAGTCTATTCCTAGAACCTGAATGGTCACCGTTCCACACCCGCTCATCCTGAGCTCGGAAAGCGCAGCAATCGATGCTTTGGACCTCGACAGCTCCCTGGCGATTACTTCTTTTTGTCCAACGCAATATCCCGTCCGCACGTTCCACGCTCCTTTCCGCAACTCTTTTTTCGTCGTCACCAGTCGTCTTGCATTTTGGCCAGTAGCATTCTTCTCACCAACACCCTGGTTCCCTAGTGCTGGCGCATCGGTTGCCCCGGATGCGGTAGGTTCATCGTTATTTTCTAAGAGACTCTCCATGGTTACCACCTAAGTTTTCCAGCCCGTCGGTAGTACGGGGAGCCAAGCCTCCTCCTTTCTCATCCAGGCTTGGGACCGGCAATGGCGGAGTTTTCTTAAAAATAGGGGTAATGAATGCGTGTTTCCACATTTTAGGATCGGATCTCATGTAGCTTCGATTAATGATGTGCTCCAGAGAATATATAATATACTGGAGAATTTTGTTAACGGAACTGAGAGCAATGAAGTCAGGTGAAGTGGAGTAATAATTTGGCCATTTTGAGAGAATTTCGAAATTTCTTTGGTCATTTTGACAGAATTTCAAATTTCTTCACTGTGAAACCATAAGGAATGATCCATCCGAGGAAAGCGGGGAAGCGAGCCGTTCTCAGGTGGAACTTATTCCGGATCGACTTCTTGGGGCACGTTGAACACTTTATGGAACTCGTTTGCGGAAAGATTAGCTTTTTCAGAAGAGCTTGAAAGAGTGTAGTTCCTGTCACCAGTACCGATAGAACCTGTTTTGTCATTCCTCTCGGTAACTTTTTTTCTCCAAGTAGAGGTTGTATTTAGACAGGGCCTTTTCAACTTTTCTTGTTATGACTCATACTCTTTCCAAGCGTCTGGGTCCCCGAAAGACGAGGCTCTATCCCAAAAGAGAGATCTACTAGTGGCCATGTTCTTAAGACGATCTGGCAGATTCAGTTCACATGGTAAGACTTCCCGTAGTGACACAAACATTTGGATAACGTAATCGATAACTCCAACAAGAGTCTTGTACTTTTCGTCAACAGTTTCAGGGCTATTCATAATTCCAATCCAATCGACGTTGCTCAAATGTTCGTAAATGCTCTCTTGATTGGCTTTCTTAAAATCCCTTATAAGTCGTGGTCTTTCTGGTGCAATCTCTAGGGCAAGAGTGAAAGTTACTGTTGCATGATCACTACCACCAATAGGAGCTTTGGCATCAACGTTTTGAAGGAAATCGGTTTTATTACATAACACGAGGTCTAGTAGGGAACCGCTTCTGGTGGCCCTAGGCACTAATTGTCGAAGATCGCGGGTGTCAGAAATTTCGCAAAATGTGTTCCCTAGATTACCTATCCCGTGTTCAAATCAGGTATGTTGAAGTTCCCTAGAACAATGCAGGGCGAAGTGCAGGAAACAAAGTCATTTATTGCTTTGGAGAGTGGTGAAGACTTCTCTATGTAACAACCAGGAGCTCGGTAAATTCCTACAAAACGGAGAGTGGAATAACAAGCAATTATATCACAAACTAGAATCTCACAGAAGTCACTGACAGATTCGTGAAAACTTCGGTTATAAGACAGCGATTTTTAATCAAAAGAATAACACCGCCTCCTTTTTTATATGATCTATCGCACCTGATTCGCTCATACTGAGTTGATACCACACCAAGAAGGGCACTCAAATCATTTTTGGAGCTTAGCCATGTCTCTGTTAGAATTATCCTGGCGAAGATTTGATATCAAAGAGTCACGGTTTTTTACAAGAGATCTAATTTCCGAAAAAGCGCATGACATCATGCGAAATGAGTTCCTTCGAAAGCTCAGCAGTTTCCCTGAGGACTGCCGGGCTGTGAAGGGATCATGCTTGCGCTAGCACTCTGAGACTGTGCCTGTGACTGCGAAAAGTCTTCAATCGCGGTTGTGACGTTATTGTCTGTTAAGGACCTACGAGCAGCAAGACGCTCTTCACGTATTCACTCACTCTCCACCCAGGTTAGAGATGAGCGTAGGTATATACTCTTTGATTAGGAAAGAAACGCAGTCGTGGAGCACGCCTAACCGCCTCAACTTGGAACCTGAGGCCGGAATCATCATTGAAAAACGGGTTGGCGACTGCCCTGAGTTCGCCAGACCTGGGTTCGGAAATTGGGTTTGGGTTGGATAACCCAGCACCTTTGATTCATCAGCGCAAATGTTGGGTTGGTTCCCCAAACCCATTTTTTGTTGACACGAGAGGTGTCTGCGAATGCACAACGTTTTCGCGACGTCTATCTCGAATTTGCCGTTCAATCAATACTCAAATTTATTTTTGGCTAAGTCCTTATATCGCATTTTTCACTCTTCTCTTGCAGCTAGTGTTGAATTCTCATTCTAGTAGTAACTGTTTTTACTAATCTCTTCATATTTTACCGTGGTTTAATTTTCGCGTTCTTCTGTGAATTTATGTATTTTTTTGTAATTGTCAAAACTTCTATTGCTGTCTGGAGCCAGTTGTTGCCAATGTTTTGAAAGACTTCGTTCAAACATGTTCTGTGGTTCCAAATTCAAATTATTGCACCGCGTAGCTTATTTTTTGCGTTTTAGCAATAACCCTATACTTCCAAAAATGATTTTTCAAAGAGAAGCGTTAATAACTTTATTGTTATCAAGCTTCGTATAGAATATCCTGAAGTGTTTTGCCCTTCTTCCGATCGACCTAATAGGGAAATATGGAGTACGCTATGGGTGAATCAAGAGCCTTTCTCGATTTTTGAAAGTAGTGGCGTGTTGAAGTAGGTGCACCGTACAAAGTAAAGCAAGACTTTTTATGTATGCACACACCTGTAATAACACCCTGCAGTGGTTATATATTTGAAAAGAAAATGTAGAACAGAATCAATTTTGTAAAACAGAACGGTCCAAACTTGGGGAAACCTTACACTGGATGCAGTTTGTATTAAAATACATAAGGCGCTATTCGTATACCTCAACGCAAGCGCGGCACGCGCGGGAGTGGCGTGGAGTCATGGATGGCCTGACGCCGGGCCCGCGCGGCGCGCGCGTGACGACGGCCGTGGCGGCTTTTTCATCGTTTTCAGTATTAATTCATCATAAATTTCATTCCGTTCGGGATAATTCATTCCAATATTATCCTCAGCTATCGTGATGACGTTACAGAATTATCTGGTACAGAATGTGCTTGTTTGGAACAGTTACGGCCCCATTTTTTCCGCTCCGCAATGACGTCGCCGCTCGAGTATTCATAGTCTGCGCAAGCGCGGCACGCACGTCACGCGCGTGCCGCGCTGGCGTTGAGTAGTATGAATAGCGCCTTAGAGCAAATGCTGACGAACTTTCCCTTCACATCGATCACATCTGGTTTCTCACAGCTCTATAAGGAGCCAACTTCCTTCTTGTCGTCTTTCTGGAAGAAAACGAATTCAGGTGGACAGAAGAACAATTAAATGGGACTCACGGAAAAAGGAGAACGAACGAAATTCAAAGAAAGTAAAATTAGGATGAGAAATTGATACTAGGGTGGCGCGGAATAATGATATGAGATGCTCGGGTGGAAAAAATTAAGGGCTATGCAGAGTTGCGCCGCCCGGCGGCACGCCGCCGAGCGAAAGGATTGGGGCGTGGCCAAAACCTGACGCGGCGGCGCGCATCGATGCCTGGCAGAGTGGCAGCGTTTCCTCCGTCGTTCTTCATTTTCATGCATTACGTACAACCTCATTCATTCCACGCCAAAATTCAAAAATTTTTCTTTTTCGCATTTTCGTAATCACTTTCCTCGCTTGATTTGCCTCATGTGTTCATTGTTGTATTGCAGTATTTCGCGTTTTTGTTGCTATTTTAGTGTTCTTAATCGTTATTTTCAGGCAAAACGACTGGGAGATGTATGATGAATCTACTGGATACGATGAAAACAGCTTTTACCAGGAGCCAGAAGTTCAAGGTCGGCAAATTTTTTGCTAAATAATAGCTTGTTTTTTAATGTGCTATGAGTTTTGTTCTAAACATGCTTGGGTGTACCCAACTGCTATCGATGCCGAACACCCCAAATGTTTCAAGAGGGGGGGGGGAGGCGAAATACTCCTGTTTTCTTGAAGGGGTTGGAACCGAAATGTTCTGACCGTAAACGACACGAAACATGGAAATTTACGAGAAAAAGCCCCAGAGTAGTTAGTCCGACTGGTTTGTCCTCTGACCCCGCTCGAATGATGGCGAAACTGTCGACGATTATACGATTCTGAAGCTTTTACTCGTAATTTCCCATTTTTGGTGAAGCCTACGATTGGGAAAAATCTTTTTCCTGGTTTTGTTCACGGTGAAAGATGTTTGGTGCCCGTCATGAGGATTTACGTTTGTTGGAACCATAGGTTATGTGAAAACCTCATGCGCGCTCATAAGTTTCCCTTTGTGACTGGGGCTGCGCCGTGATTTGAGGATTTTATCAAATAGGCCCTACTTTATTACCCGTTTGTGTCCGAGGAAGAAGTATCCACGGCCGCCACTAACTTTGAGGCTTTGGATGGGATGGCCCCCGTATTACTAGAGGTCGGTTGGCGCATCCGATGCAAAAAGCTGCACATACCGGTGATCTCCGCGGAAATTCGTTCGCCCGTACCCGACTGAGCAGCGCATCAGCGGTCTTGAGCCTGTTCATACGTGAAAAAACTGTCCATAAACGGTTCAGAATTTGTCAACAAGCCATCCTAAATTTCTCAAAATGGGGTCCGAAAGCTTCCAGAAAATTATTGATCCAAGCCTGAAACAGGGAACCCTCGCGGGGGCCACCAATAGCGAATCCTCACGCCACTGCTCGCAACTCGGGCTTTCTCCTCGCCACGGCCCGTAGTGAAGCTCACCCTCACACCGGATTACAGAGAAGGTTCCGGGCGATCCAAATTACGCTCGCTCCTGGAGAATGACCCTTTCCAGGTTCAGCATTGAAATGCAGAATGAGGCATCTAGTGAGACTAGGAGCTTGTTTGGCTGTACCAGCTGTCCACGTGATCTACTGATTAAACCAATCTGGATTCAGCGGGCTTGCGAACGGACACAACGCGGGCGGGGGGGTCGTAAAGTTCTGGCCAAAAATCAGAGCTCGTAAAATTGAGTGGTGGAGCCATAGAAATTTAGACCAATTCTAACCCGTAAGAGAGGGATCTGTAATAATAACCGACATCGAACGTTTTGGATCTAAAGGAGGGGGTCGTAGCTCCGCCAAGGACGATCACAACGCCACACTGTAACCTGAATTCAATTGATACATTTGCGTGAGGGAACGGGCTACTTACCTTAAAGAAAAAAAGCCAAAAAAACCAAACATAGCTGCTCGTGGGTCTCACAACGATTCTCAGCACAGGGACGAGGATGACTGCAACAGCCGGGGCCACGCGGTCCTGATAGACAACCGTGAGAACGTAAAACTTTTCAAAATTGAAACTTTGAGGGTTGGGGACGTAGAAATGTTGGAGCGAAATTGAAAATTTTGGAGTATGTTTCAATAGGAGTTACGTTCAGCAGCACGTGATGCTCCGAGGAGCTCGTGTTCCATTCAAAGGGACTACGTGGCGCAGAGAGACACAACTTCCGCCGCACTTCCGTTTCCCTGATAGAGGAACATGCTTCTATCGTCATCCCAAGGTGGTCGGCGGGTCTGGAGCCCCGCCTCTACCATAGGGGTTATTCCTTCAATTTGGGCGGGTCTCCCTAACAAGGATACGGTTCATCTCACGGCCCGCAGCAAGTGGTTACCTACACCCAGGATTGAGCAGGCCATTGCGCCGATTTCCGGTGGAGCTACGACCCCTTCCTGTTGACCAAAATTCTGTCAAAACTCAAAATTTTCACGATTTTGATACTCTTCTGGAATAGACGGCCCACCTGAAAGAAATGAATTCTCGTGCTGTTCTATATATGTTCTTGGCATGAATTTTGGATGTTGTTCTATTCTTCTACATTGTTAGAAGGAGAAACATAAAAAGGGTTCTGTAGCTGCATGCAGAAACCTTTTTTTATCGTAGTGGGTTGCCTACTCCGAAAGAGCACCACGATCACCGCGATTCTTCCGGATGAAGTCAGAAGAAATGACTCGAGCCCGGAACACCTCATCAGGTTCGGGCAGTGCTCACTTCATGATCCGTTGAAACATCAGATTTAGTAGTGGTGTTGAAAGCATTTTTTACTTCCCTCATTTTTTTTATAAAAAAATACAAAAAATTTTACGACCCCTCGTGGCGCGGAGTCGCAGCCCTGCTTGACCCCGCCCCCCATCGCAGTTCGCGACAAGGATATCCTTGCCGCGGTCGTGAGAAGAGGAAAAAGAAAAGATCACGAAATTTTCAATATCTTCTTCAAACTTATTAATTCTCTACATTTTCGAATACATAGGGATAGACGTGAGTGTTTTTTATATTTTTGGACAGTTTTGGTTAACAAGGGAGGACATATGAGCTCCTTGGACATATGGAATAACGCTCTATTTGGCCCTGGATTTGTCTCAGTGTCGCGGTCGATAAAGTGCAGTGATGACTGAACGATCCCTCCCCAATTCAGTATCCATTTCTGCCTCAAAAATATGCGGGCCGTCTCCCGAGTGCTCGAGAAATGTAACACGCGTCATAAACACGTCAATCGCGCCACTAAGGCGCGCTGTCGGTGTAGACACATTACCTGCTCGAGATCAAGTCGATGCCGAATACCCAGAGTGATGGAAATTTCGGTCTTATTGTAGTTAAATGCTACAAGCAATGAGACTAGGAGTCCCAGAGTGCTTCAAAACGACAAAACAAGACTTGTCTTATACTGGATTATGAAAAACCTTAACAACGCCATGTCTTTCCACATATATTGAAATTGAGTACTATACGCATGTACTGTTACAGGGGAGATGAGAATACGGGGCGGTGTTTACTCTCCCGCAAGCCTATCGGCGGAGGTCTCCCCACCCTCTAGGTCGTTGTCGATTGGCCATCAGTCCTCGATCATAGTTGGTTGATCGGTGTAACCAGCCCGGTCGGTAATCATGAGACATCGATGAGGTGGGATGCAAAAAACACCCGATGTGGCTGACACGACCGATCTTCACATGAGATGAGGTCAGGAATGAATGATATTCATGATACCGTTCCACATATTTCATACGTATTGACCGCATCAGCCACACCTGGATACACCGGGTGTTTTTTGCAACCTCCATCGTCCATGTTTCTCATACGTATCGACCGGGCTGGCCACGGTGATTTTCTCATCCAACTCTGACAGGGGCCTCAAGGGATAACCCCCACCCTGTACTTCCTTCCCGCCTGCACCCATATATTATGGCAGTAGGAAACTAATCTTGATTTGTGAAGACCACTCTTTTGATTTTGAACCTGATTTTTTGAATTATTCACCGTTGTAGGCTAACCTTCTTCAGTGTCCAACGCATTTACGACCACGTGTCCCACCGGTGAGACACGGCTTGACGACTACTTCAGATCGCGTGTCCCAACAGTGGTGTCGACATAATATTCCCACTTGGCTCTGCTGTGATTCCAAGCATTTCTCTTCTCCTACTAGGACTTCTTAGGAGAGAGAGCTTCAGGACCAGACCCGTGGTGCGCTAGCGAACCTCTCCCGCGGTGCGCTAGAAAGCATCAACTATTATTATATTGAGGATGGGTGAGCACATTTGTTTCTAGTAGTGAGTAATAGACAATTTCACCTTCTCTATCTATTTCAGAACCAGATTTTGCAACGTCGCGCCCGAAACGCCTGCACCCACCAGTCCTCTAGCCGTTGAAAGCAGTCCATTACTCGACGATTTCGAGCCTGTGCTACTAGAGGAGGCAAATCGCTATCGCTTGGTTTGGTGCTTTCCGGTAATCATATTTTAACGAGGGACGGTTCACGGTGGGGTAGGTGGGCAGATAAGCAGGCTGGTAAGCTCCGATCAAGCCAAATTGTCACTTCAGCGGTAGCCCCCCCCCCCCCCCGATTGGGAGGGGGGGGGCAAGCGCCGGTGCTCGGAGGGTTGCCCTTCTGAAGAAGTTGCCCCTCTCAATCGATATTATCGACTTGTAGGTCAAATCGCTGAAACACGTAGGCTATGCTTTCCCGGATAGAGTAGGACAGGGGAAGTAACCAGCAAGTTGATTAGTTACTGATTGTCAAGTCAATCGATATTATCGACTTGTAGGTCAAATCGCTGAAACACGTAGGCTAAGCTTTCCCGGATAGAGTAGGACAGGGGAAGTAACCAGCAAGTTGATTAGTCACTGATTGTCAAGTCAATCGATATTGAAACGTTTCTGACGACCAACCAATTCTGCTTGAAGGAGCCCCTTTTTAATGGAATCGTTTCATTTTTGTGACTTGTTTACAAGGGTGTTGATTTGGGAGGAGCCTTACTCTTCAAGTTCAACACCCATCTCCTTTTTCCCAAAAAGGCGCAAGCGTCCATTTGAAGCCAGAAACGCCGGTTAGTTCGAAATTAATCTACTTATCATTGACGAGGCTTTGCCTCTTCTAGGTTCTCGATCCTTCCGTTAAAATTCTAAATTGAAAATATTTTTAGTGATGTAGAAGATCTATGGAAACCTCGAGGCCATAAAAGAGAAGAAAACCTGTGGACGTGAAGAGTTCGACATATTCGGTATGCTTGATAAGGCTTTGTTTTCAATCCATTTATTTTCACAAATCGTCATTTTCAGGCCAATATGTCGCAGACGTTCCCCGCAAAATAAATGCGGTTGATACTACGCGCGCAAACGCGCTCAGACTCGACATCAATACTACACTTATCGATGCCGAACGCCTAATCTACTCGGAATGCTCGACCTCACAGCACTGACTACGCGGAAAACTCGATCTCATAATAGGATATGAAGTCATTGTTTTGTATCACAGTACCTGACCTGATGCTGCTATTCTGTTGTTACATGTTACGCTGATACTTGTTGAGTTACATTGAAAAGATTAAGATTGAAAAGTATTCTTTATTTCGGATAGTTGGACACGAATACAATTCTTATAGCGGTACAATGCAGATTATTCGCTCCAAAATGGTTTTAACAAGCTTTCACGAAAAGGCTGAAATTGTGGATATGAGCATCGGAATTTCAAATATGCAAAGATCGGAAATTTCATTCCTATCTTTTTATCTGACCCCATCTTTGGAGCAAACATATCTTTTTAACAGATCTCGGATTGCCTTGGCATCATTTCCAATGTTTCCTTGTAGAGGTGCATCATCCAACTCGAGTGCGAATTGCCCTTGCATACCAAATCGGCGTTGCACAGCTTCCTTGCCGACGGTATCGATGAGAAGATTGTGTAATATCTTGAAATACAAGTTTTTAAATGTAAGCTAACTCGTTCGAACTTATTCTTTGTGGTTCACGCACCATAACTGCAAGTGTTATGCCTTTTACTGTATCCGGTTCTCCATGAATTGGGTGCAAAAGAACTCGGAAGCGTGAAGCCAGTATACCGAAGTAGTTTTCAACAACACAGCGAGCCCTCAAAAATAGGATTTAGGAGGACTCCGTACATTAGCTTTGTTTCTTACTCGCATAATCGCTGAGCAGCTAGGACACATCATGGAGGTTTCTAGGCCAAGGCCGTTCCCTAGCTGCTGAAAAAGTGGGCGTAACGGGGCGGAACCACCGCAGCATATGCTGCTGCCAGTTTTGCGTTTGAAACCCCAGTTCACGGAACATATGCTGCTGACAGCCTTGGTATCCACGCCACATCTCGCGACTTATGCTGCTCCCAGCGCGCGTCCGAGTGCGACAAGATGCGCTCACCGTCGATAGTGTTCCGAGACGCGCACCATCACAAAAAATTTTGCCGTGAGCGTACCATCACAAAAATTTTCCGGCCTGACATGCCCCGGGGACATGCCACTGTGGTAATCCGCTTTGGGGTCCCCAGAGGGGGGGGGTCACCACACTGCCACGGTCCGCAGTGGGCGCACCCCACCGTGGACCGTGGGGAGGTGACCCCACAGTTGGGTACCACCCCCCCCCCCCGAGCAGTGGGTAGCCCCCTCCCCTCGGCGACAAAATTTATCCTACGGTATCCGGTGGATCTTCTGGTGAGTGCCTCGAGGCCACCTTCCAGGTCCGACTCCAAAGAGCCGACTGAAACACACTGTGAAATGAGAAGTCTTTTATACCAGCAACATTGTTAATACTTTTGTCTAAACATGCCAGGATTAGACCAGTTAGGAAGAAGGGGTGGGCGGAGCCATCCAATAGCGAGCGGCCGCTGGCTCTAGGACATTTTTCTTCCGTAGGGCGCCGGAGCTCCGCGTCATATGCTGCACTTCCAGCATCATGGGACGATATCCTGCGACGATGGGGTTTGTAACGCTGAGTCCATCAGCCAATCGCAAACTGGTGGGCGGTCGTCAGCAGATATCTCCATGATGCTGCTCAGAAAATGAGAGGCCGTTTCAGTGCCCTAGCTGCTCAGCGAATATCTGAGTAGGTATCGAGTTCGTTGTCTTACCGTGACAAAACGAGATTGAAGTAGCAGCACTTCGCATCTTTATCGGTATCCGCTTTCGCGTATGGGCGGATAAATTGAGACGTCTGTCGGAAACCTTGGTCTAAGAGAATGTGATGTGGGACCTGAAATGTTCTATTGAATAAAAGTAGCGCTGGTTTACACACACATTTCTTCCTCCTGCCTTCCCAAGGGTGCCCAGTCTCACAGGAGCCGGAAAATCGTCGAAGTGGCCTTCTAAGTACGTTCGCATCGGACTGCTTGAGTAGATCCCGGCATCAGCTGAACGACCCGCTGCGCCTAAAATTTCGGCTTATTGTTTTAAGCATACGAAGAAGGGTTGAAAAAGGTAAAAGCACACCTACCTACGTCATAAAGCACAGACTTGTAGCTTGCGTCGACCACTGCTAATATAACGATGTATAAAAGCCCTTGTAATTGTAGTAGTTCGAACCAGTGTTTCGGGGACACTAAAACCAAACTTCATGATTTACAGCAAGAGGATTGAGTCGAAAGAAACTCACAACGCAGGCAACATGCTTGCCGTCCATAGATGCCACTGCTGCTGGATATCCATGCTCAGTTCGGAACTTCGCAGCAGAGACAGCCCATGTCTGTGGTGTTGGCCTTGGGAAGACGTCGTTGTGCAAAACTGAAACATAAACCTTTAACATTGTCTGAATGTTCAATTGATTGGTTTACCTACCATCTATGATTGCTTGGGAGACCTCCTTGATTATGCTGCATGCAGTAGAAGCACCCACGCCGAACTCCCCTGATAATTGGGCGCAGGAAGGACCATGCGAGACAAATCTAAACCTCAAAATCAAGTGAAGAAATAGAAAGCGGGTGCCATAAATAAAACAGCTCACCTGAGGAATATGCAAAGTCTATGCCGTGAGCTGATAGGCGCGATATGATTGGTCCCGTGTTGTAATCGCATCGCTAGCTTCTCGTGTAACAATTCCAACTCATTCGGATACAACCTGGTGAACAGGTTAAAGCTTCCGGGATCTAGGCTTGCCAAGTAAGAGTCGAAAATCCGGAGTCGGGTCGACAGATGAGGAATATGGGCTTCATTCACGTAGCTCCTTTGATTAGACGAACATAATTCGACGAGGCAGTCAAGAATCTAGACCAAAATAACGTAGAGTAAATACCATTCATTCGAGAAGTATGAAATTTCGGTTAATCAGCGAGTTCGTGTACCATTCATGACATTTTCAATCATCTCAGACCAATCTTCACCCGGTATAGTAAATGAAGTTTCTATCATAGCCCAAATTCCCTTATTTTTCGGCTGCAAGCCTGAATCTAGGTAAATCAATTAGGATCCAAGTTTTTATGAAGTGGAATGAATCTTGTGCGCAAATTGTTGACTTGAATGAAAATTGAAAGCATTGCCCGTGCGGTCCGAGCCTCACCAAGTAAAGAGCCGGTCTTTCTCTTAGGATACTAGTAATAGCTGATCGAAATAGGGAACTGGAACAGAATTCAGAAGTCTCCTGAATTTGAAAAAAAACACGATTTGAACTTTTATTGCAATTTGGAAGCCTTGTTAAACAACCCAGGGAACAATCACACATAAATACAGGTCAAAAATTGTACGTAAGAGCGACGAAACTTTCTCCATTGTTTCTTAAAGGCAGTGTTCACGATGAAAATCGTTTTTCTGTTTTTCCGCCTATCTTGAAAACGGCCCCATGCGGATTCCAATCGTGTCTCTGAAATCATACAAGACCTTCTGTGAACGCAGGTATGGTCCCTCAAAGATTGAGCTATGAAAACATGGTGGACGAGTTGTCCGAGGCTTGTAACTTCCGTATTCTGCAGCCGATCTATGCGAGCTGACCTGAGTGAAGAGAGAAGCTGAGAATGAAGGGAAGAACGGGGCTAATGATTGAAAATCATCGCTCATCTCACGATCTCGAGCATTCATTTGTTCACGTCGGTGGGCGTGTGATGCGCTTTTGGGGTTTCCAATGCGCTCGAAGTTGCAACTTTGGGCTCTTTTGGGGCTCTTCCTGGCTCGTTTTCATGTGTTCTTTCGACGTTAACGTTACAGAGTGTCCCTCCACTACCCAATCTTAGTGGAATTTCGAAAACTTTTTTCATCGTGAACACCGCCTTTAAGGTACCAAATGACCCGAAAAATTTTTTGTCGACTCCCATTATGTTGAATCGAGGTGTTGAAACAATAAGTATGTAAACATGCTCTTGGCAATCGATTGGATCCACCATGAACCAAATTTGAACAGAAATTCGAATTTCAGAGACGCCAGGACTAAAAAGCATTCAGAAGATTGCTAAACTATCATGTGATTTTGGAAAAACTTAGTAATTCCAAAAAAAATGAAGGATTCGGTCTCAGAAGCGGAGAATAAAGAATCTTGTGGCTATATTGATTACAAATTTCTCGTGAGAATCGATATTATCTAAAAAAAAAAGAAAACTGTAATGAAATCAATTACATTGGGGAGTGAAATGGAATAGATCACATTAAAGCCACGAACGAATGAAAAAGTGTTCAAGAGTTTATGGAAAGGTGCTATCAATACCTCAAATGAGAGTGAGAATAGAGAAAAATCGAATGGATGACTAAACAATGAAAAAGCACATTAAAAGGATCGATGGCGGCACTCCTCGCCGACGATAGAAATGGTCCAGACCATTCCTCGCCGCCGCCCGCTGGCGGCGTCGCTGCGGGAGCCGCTGCTGCCGCGGTGACGAAAACACTCTGCGAGGTACCCGCGCCGCTACTCTCGCGCGGCACGTCGCCACCCTCGCCGGCTGCGTGGCGCCCCCCACTCTCCATCATTGCCCCGCCGCAGCGAGACTCGCCGCGGCGCAACTCTGCAGAGGCCTTTAGGGAAGCGAAAGAAGAGGAAAAAATGAGATGATGACGGAAATACATATTAGAGGAAAGGCGTAAATTTTTAGTGGAAGTCTGAAAATTCAAAAATGCCCGAAAATGGGCACAAAAATTTCAGCCGGCGTTTGAGTCGATTATTTTGTAGGTAGTCCATTAAACACGAAAAGATGTCGAAAATAGATACTGACGATCTCTTCAATCACGTATATAAGTAGTATGCGCACTCATAATGAGTGATTTCTTCACATTATTTCTGAAAATGGCGCTAGAGCGCGTTATCTAACTGCTCATTTTGGATTGGGTTGCGTGGACCCTCGCTCTCGCCTAGGGTTCTGCAAACCCAGACCCAAACCCATTTTCCGATGGGTTATTGAATTGATGAATTCCAAAAAATCGGATTACGCTTGCGCTGAACCCAACCCAAATCGGCAAACCCAGGGCTTGCGCAATGATGAATCCGGCCTCTGGATGAAGGCAAGACTACTTTAGCAAGCCGGGGAGGAACATGTGTTGGCGCACACATACGGTAGACATCAGTTGGAATACACTCCAGTCCTAGAAAGCTGAGCAATAGGTTAACACGTGTAGAATCTTGGGAGACATTGTCAAAAGAGGTAGAAGTTAGAGATTCTGGGGTATTCGAAATAACAATCAAGCGTTTTCGCTCAATTTCATCAAAATCTATATTAGACTTATCATTTCAAGAAGAATCGTCACCATTGACTACAGTAGAGGCTCTATCAAGCTCAGAAACAACCAGTTCAGCCTTTAAATCAGAAATTTCCTCCCTCAAACGTCCGTTCTCCTACAACTCCGCGTTGCGCTCAGCCATCTGTTTGACCTCTGCTCTGGTCTCCAACAACAGCTCGATGACAAGTTCGATGTGGAACTGATGAAGATGTAGAACTTTTCCTTGATCAGCCAATACTTGTAGACGACTGGCACCATCTGCCTGGCTGCTCGTGCTGTTAGTTTGCGAGCCTCTGCCCTTCCTGTAATATTCGACATAGCAGAAGGAGACGTGGCCAATTGATCAGAAATTGTTCACACTCAATGACAGCGAGCGGAATTGACAAAACGAGTACCTTTCAAAGCTTCAAATTAAATGACCAAATTGCCCCCTTGCCACTAGAGAATACGCTTGAGGACTTCTGATACGTCTAAGCAGTCGGTGTAGTTGTGTCAATACAGATGTGAAGGCGGGAAGAAGAGCGAGTCGAGGACGCAACCTCAGAACGTCGGAGGGCCGTGCCCCCGGGATTTTCCAACCAAGGGCGAGCGGCGGGGGTCATGTTTGCGAGAGGAGAATCATTAGGCGCGAGGCGGGGGCGCCACCAAATTTCGTTAGCTTGGTCCTGCAGGGAAAATTTGAAACAGAGGAAAACATGTTCGCTCGGGCAAATCGCATGATACGTTGAACGCCAGAATCAAACCCGTGCCACATACGGAGCACAATTTTATGGTGACTTCACTGCAGGCGCCACTGAGTAAGTGCTTACATCATCGCGCACTTTGCGGGGTAGCAGTAAGGTAAGTTCCCCAGTCTATTGATTATACTTGAATGGGACACCCATCGTGGGGTTTCGAAAATTTTGGAGAAGAGTATAGCACCTCGCCCAGGGTGTGGGAGAGGTGGTTTCTGGATATCGTTATAGAAGGAATCACTCATTTAAAGGCAGCGTCCGCGCAGAAAACCGCACTTGGTTTTTTCATATCAATCCAATGTTTGAACCCAGTGGAGATAGTTGGCAAAGCTTTAGACCTCAAAGCTGGGTACTCGTAATGCTACAGCCTTTCGAAAACCGCTCCGTGGTCTGAAAAGGCGTTTTCCCGGTCGATCATCTAGCACAAGGAGCAGAAGCGCCACAACAGGCCCCGGCAAATCCCAATGTCCATATTCTTTATTTCGAGAAATTCTCGCGTTCAAACGTGTGTATCGGAAGCTTCTTATTTTAATAGGATTCCTGACACTAAAAAGGCCAAAAGAAATAATCAATTTAAGAAGTTACAGGGCTAAACACTTTCAGACGTTCAGCATTTCCGACATTTGTGTATTACACAAGAAACACCGGACAGACGTTGAAAGAAGGAAGGTGAATGCTTCGGGATTTTCAAACGAATTTCTCTCCAGAATTTGAGTGTTTTGGGTGGTCTTTTTGCGATATATCACAATCTGGTGAGGTTACCTGCTCAAAATAGTGAAAAACTTGAACACGATTTTTTGCGCGTACACTGCCTTTAAGCGATGACAACGTGGAGATGTTCTGCCCGGGCCCTTTTGCTTGGATGTCCGGGCGTCGCTCCCATTATAAGTCTTGGGGCTGGGGCGGGGACCTGTAGGGCGCCAGGCGCGGAGGGGGGCCCCGCCTTGCTGAGTGGTGGGTACGGGGGCGCGGCCCTCCGACGTTCTGAGACCGCTCACAATCAGCGGTATGTGGGCAATGATAAATATGACTCACACTGCCTAATAAGATGTGTAGAGCCTCTACTAAATCTTTCTCAGTCAATCGACGATCTTCCAAAACCATATCCTGTATTTTGGTTATGATTTCTGGTGTGTTGATGCGCTTTTTGGACGTCCCTCACGTGGATCGCCTTCAAGGCTTGTACGATCACGTTTAAATTCAGCAACCCATCTTTTTACTGTTCTAATTGTAGGTGAACAATCATTATACACTTTTAACATTGTGGTTTGCGAATTTCTTTGGTGCTACACCTTCCAAAAATAAGAATTTAATCACTGCACGATATTCAATTCTTTCCATTGCTGTGACACGGAAACACTAAATGGCTTGTAAACAAAAAATGAATTGACAGATCGAAATAAAACTTCACATACGTTCATATGAAGAGTGTACCAACAAAACAAAAAAAAATTTGGGCTAGTAGCGACGCCCTATCTTATCGAACGACAAAACTTATTGAAAAACCTGATAGAAGATTAATTTCCAATTGCGCAGTCTTTCTTCTCCTGAGCTAAAACTAAGCGACTTGTTTAACCACCATTAGGATTATCGTGAGCCCGATTTCAGATACATGAAAAAAAACGACTCCCAAGTTAAATCTTCGATTGCTCACCACTCGTTTTTGGCAACTTTTTTTCGACGTTGTTGTTCCGACTGACAATGGACTTTTCGATTTCAGGTGAGAGCTCGGAGGATGTTTCTATTGTGAACACTGCCCCCAGAACAGGACTAGCTTCATAAAACACGTATTATATCAAGTCGCAAAAAGCTATAGTCATAACAAGTGAGAGTTAATCGCTCATCTAATGCTAGTTATTTGTGTAAGCGTGCTTTTCTTACAATTAAGAAAGAAGTTTGTCAGAGACTTTGTGTAACATTCCAAACAACCATTACCTCTCACCTTCAAGTAACTTGATTCAGAAGTTCTGGGTACTCATTATACATAGTCTTTTTCTGTTACGCGACTCTCCATTTACCATTCTTAAGCACTTCGGAAGTAATGGGACTAATGTAACTCGTATAGACTCACGACTGAGCTTTTCCATGATGCAAATACTTCCTGCGTATGATTTGGGATGCGCTTCAACTTGGAGAAAACGCTAAAAAGTTAATGAAATGTTGTACCGCTGACTTGGCTGCGCACTTGTTTAATGAACAGCGGAAATTGAGTGTAGCATTGAGCAACCAAATCGCACTCGTATTTCCTCAAACCAGGCTAATATTCACAGCATAATTTTGCAAAGCTGAGAACCGAGTCCTGGCTAACACCTAAATAATCAGGAACGCATAATCTCGAACACTACTGAATTCTTCATGTCTATGTTTTCGCTAGCGGATCAGTAATGAATCGCCATTGCTTGAGAAACAATATTAAATCAATGTGGAAATACACAATTGATTACAAACCACACAATGTGTTTATACAAATGTTTACAGCCATACCAAGGTGTGTGGGTATCCATCAAGACGGGAGTGTTTTGTTGTTTCAATGCTACACTCAATTTTCGCTCTATACTCAAATATTTGTGGGGGAAGTTCCCGAGGACAATAGACCTGATATGATCGTTACTCAGATATTTGTGGGGAAGTTCACGAGGACAATAGACCTGATTTGATCGTTACCACTCAGTCGAGGGGAAAGGAGCGAGACGTCTCCTTCTGGGGGGACGTCTGGCCCCTCTCTCCTCGGATTATACACAACGATAAGGCGTTCGAAACAGACTCGGAGGGAGAATAAGGGGAATTCGCTTCACGGTTGTTCCCATGACTCCCCCTCCCCACCTGAGCGTGGTGAAGTTGAAAACGAAGCCGCAGCGCATACGGTGATGCAAACTATCTAGTCTCGAAAAAGTTGAAGGAGCAGATCTGCCACCCAAAGACTGTGTAAGGTGTCTCTGTGCAGACTTCAAGGGAGATAACAAGAATCTCTGTAATCTTTCGTCAAGTGTGAATATTTTTGACCCTATTTCAATTTTCCAAGCTCAGAAAGCTGTTAAAAACAGCGAGTTTTGCAAGGTGATTTTTGATCAATCAATGAACAATGAATGATGGGTTGCGACAGCATGGGGAAGAACGGCGATAGTGAGAACAAGGGAAGAGCTTCTGGTCGGAGGTCCCCTCTGCCTCCCTTCGATTCGGGGGACGTTCCCCATTTGATGCAAGAGAAGTTTTGCTGTCATTATCGGGAACTTCCCCAGGAATATCTGAGTAATGATCAAGTGCGCAGCCAAACCATTGGTTCATCATTTAACTGAATTATCAGCTTTTCCGCCGAGTTAAATCGCGTGACAAATCATACGCATGAAGTTTTCCACTTCTTTTAACGTGATTCGCACAGTTTCTTCAATGCCAAATCACAGCCCTTTTGTGGCGAAGCAAAAAAGTCACAAATGTCATTTTATTTTAGCAAAGGTTCCCTTCGAAAAAAATGAAGCAAAAGGTCGCTTGTGATTTTCCGCTCGTTATATTCCATAGTCTACCGTAAACCTAAGAATGCGTTTCATAACCGTGTTCATCGCCCCTAATAATAACTTCAGACGGAGCTCTAGCACGATTTGTTCCCTTCTTTGGAATCCGCAACTGCGAGTACTTGGTTGTTTATTACCTCCTCGCCGTCTACCGAAAACCCGAAAACGGACTTCACAATCGTGCTCAGCGTCCCAAATAAATGCCTAGACAAAGTTTGGGCAGTAATTGCTTCCGTAACCAGCACTCATTACCGCAACTTGCGCAACTCGGCAAAATAAAAACAAGTTACTTGTAATGAAAAATTAAGTTGCTTGCGTGTCTCAAGTAACTTACATTTAGATCACATGTAACTTAAATTTATATTACATGTAAGTGACATTTATGTTACACGTAACTTACACTTATATATTCACCATGGGTGGCCATTTAGCAACGCATATGACACGCGCCGCAGATAACGCGTCCGCAAGCTGCCACGCAAAGCAGAAAGCGCTCTGTAGGGCTTTCTCTGCAAACGCGGCGTTCAGAACCTCAAAGTTGGGTAATTTTAACGACATCAACGTTCTAAGGCTGACCTCAGGAGTTCAACGTATTCTCCCCTAGAGAATGCCTTAGTTTAGTTTAGTTTAGTTCAGTTTATTACGTCACACAAGGGGAACATCATAGAAGAAATACAAACAAAAAATTGCGTCAGGAACGCACATATTCTGGATGACGGCATGAGAAAACCGATTACAAGATCAAAGAAGGACACGCTACGGCTTCAATAGCGGATTTGCGCTTGAAGGAAGTGAACGCAATAAAATATGCCTGCCTCCTTTTTCTCTTTGAACCCTTCTCTTGATTCAGAGTAGTAGGACCTATGAGGAAAATTTGCGACAAACCCCTGTTCGGGCCAAATTTCAAGCCTAAACTTGCCTGTCTTTTAATCTTCGACGAACCCACTCCACATAGGCGGCATCGATGATCTCCAACATCAAAAACATCAGCTGGGGCCGGATTCATCAACGATAAAACCGTGGTTTTAGGGTATAATTTACTCCGCGGGGTAAATTTTTGCGATTCATCAAAACATAAACCCCAATTTTCGGGGTATATATGGGAGTATCCGATACATACATTTGGGGTTTATTTTGGGGTATGGAGTGGAGTTATTTAAACTCGGGGTATAAATTACCCCAAATTTTGTTGATGAATCCGGCCCCTGGTTTGAAATTAGAATTTAATCAATGAACAATGACCTTCGAACTGACCAGCTCAAATATTTCTATCCTGATCTAGTCAAAACTTCGAATGAGGTGCTTGGTTACATTGTTCAACTGATTTTCATAGCTAAACTTGCCTCTATTTCTGCCTCTGAGTGTCGAGGAATTCTGACTTTATATACATGAGGCTCCGTCCATACGTGGCGAGAGCGTGCGTTTACGCAAAATCGATGGTCATGGTGGACACACGATTCGCTAGCCGCTCAGACGCGCTCCTTCTCGCGCGCCTTCGCCCCTGAAACCGCCGATAAACAACAAAGAGGAAGTGAAAGCCGCGATGAGGCTTATCACTTTATAACAGTGGCGAGCTAAAGGATAATCAACGATTCATCCAAACCCTTTCACCAATACCACAGTTATCATGTGAGACCCCATCCCTCCATTTACTGCCCATGTCCATATAGAGGTTGGTGGGATGTAACGACACCACACCATCTACTCCCTCTCACCCTACCTACTTAGAGAGCATTGGGCTCCTTGATTGTGGTTGACACAGTCCACCCTTCACCACAACAGGTCGGTCAGCAGCCACTGTTGATGTTAAAGTTTTTCAATGTGTTTTATTTGTATTTCAGTTGACCTGAAGAAGGCTCAGGCCCGAAACGTTGTCATAAAACGTTCAACTGAAGAGTTTCTGCTATACTATTAACAGAAGTCGTCAAATTATGCAACTCAGTGAACCTTCAAAACTTTCAAGTTGGGAATTGGAGGAAACAATAGAATTTTCTCAATTTCAAGGCAATAAATCGAAAAAAGGATGACAATTTGCACATTTTCTTGCGGCTGCTAATTTGTACTAAATTATCTGTATAGAAGCTGATTTAAAAACACCAAATAAGGCTGAACTACATTTTCTCACCCAATCTTATGTTGAGAACAACAAATTGGTAAAGCATCGATCATGCTCACTTTGGTAGCCCTTCTTTCTACATAGACAGAGAAAAAGAAATTGTAAAAGTATGCGTTTTCGAGAAATCAAAGCTAAAAAAAGAAATGTGTTAACCGCTCACAAAAAGTCCTCCGTAGGACTTTTGGCGCGACCGTTCTTCGTCTCTCCACTGCAGGTAGATTTCTTTCTCTCCACTGCAGGTAGATTTCTCACCGTCTGCCCAAGAATTGCCACAGAGTGAAATAGCTTTCAAAAACCACTCAATGACTGCGCAATTTTTCATTTCAAAACAGGAGCAGCAGTTTCTAAGCCAAGTTTTTGGCCTTTCTCCACTTCCAATCTTAAGAGTAAGCCCTTATTGTTCGTATTGCTTAAGAATAAACCTCTCTCATACCATTTTTGCTCGCAAACCCAATGACCGCGTGGTAGCCACCCGCTTAGCGGCGGTCAGCTCGCGGCAGACATGCTGATTACTGCCACCCCAGGTTTAGCGTGTATGCTGCCTTTGAACCACGACACGAAAAGTGGTAATTTCAAATTTTAATTAGAAACACCTCAATGAAGTTGTGGTTAGAGCGACTCAAAGAATATGACTCCAGCAGATCATCAGAGAGAAATAACCCTTATGATGCACCCACTTCAAAAGCACTTCAAAAAGGGTAATAAATGGTTTTAACATAACTCTCGACTTACAATAATTCTTGATATGGTCTGGGATTGTAGATGTGGTTCTTAATTGAGCAATAGTCCGAGATGTTACAAATTTACTCGGCGAACGTTTCGGCGTGTTCGCCTTCGTGGTAGCCTGAATTGCGAAAGATACATAAGTCGTTATATCGACGATCTACTGTCGATGTATCGACGGTGGCTTCTTAGTGTGCGCTACTCAAACCTAGATGGACACCTGTTTTGATCTTCTAAACAAGGAATCGGAACACATTGAATTGAAAAGGGAGACCCCGTCGGCTGCTGGGTGGCTCCCTTTTTTGAATGCGCAGGTCGAACTCCGGGGAATTATACAAAACACAATGGTACCGCAAGCAACAAGTAAAAGCGTCATTGTTCACTTTGATTCTGCTCACCTATCTAACACCAAAAAGGTCATTATCAAAAACATGTTCCGCACGCCATCGCAGTTTCCTCAGATAGCGCGCAGAAGACCGCCTCGGCAAAACTGGCGAAGCGCATCGCTTAATAAAACGGCAATCCTACCAGAGGTTTCAATCTTTTCAAGCGGCAACCACCCAGAACGAATAGCGATGTCGGGCAGCAGTCAAAAACAGGGTTATGTGAGCCTTTCACTTCTGATGAGCTAAGCACGGCTATTAGCTCCCGCATTCGGGAAGCAGACCTCCAGGACATGATCCAGCTGAGCGAGATTGCTCCCCAGAACCTTAAGGGACAGTGGGTCAGGAACCGCTTATATGACCGGGCTTGCACTACGGCATCTTGTGCAGTTTGTCCATATGGAAGGGAAGGCGATTGTATGAGCACCCGGGTGGTCTACCTGATAACTTGTCAGATGTACAAGGAGGTGCATGTGGGAGAAACCAGCAGGCCTCTTTGTGTAAGGATTAAAGAGCACTTGGATGGCCTTAAGAATTCCA
This sequence comes from Aplectana chamaeleonis, assembly GCA_029168955.1. Taxonomy (NCBI): domain Eukaryota; kingdom Metazoa; phylum Nematoda; class Chromadorea; order Rhabditida; family Cosmocercidae; genus Aplectana; species Aplectana chamaeleonis. Next base: position 95,166 of record JAPDOI010000687.1, read on the forward strand.
AGGTATCCACTCCTTTGCGCAACACCGGGTGCGCTTCCATGAGAACAGCTGTTTCGATGTAGGTGTTTTGATCCTTGCACGGAAACCAGATATCGCTGCTCGCAGAACTGTGAAGGCATTCTGGATAAACTCCAGAAACCCAAAAATTAACAGAAAGGACGAATGTGTGGCGATCACCCAAGAACTAGCCTCCCTCCTTGACATTTGTGGGTTTTGATATGCCTATTAGCTTGATCGGCTTTCTGAAGGCCAACGAGGTGGGTGGTCTGATGTGGTCCCGCTCATTCACCCGCCATCTGAGTTCAACTGAGGGTGTCTGGCAGGCCTTGGTCTGTTTTCTGAAGGTTAGTACCCTGAAATACCTTACGACGTTGTTTTCACCTACTTCTTCTCAGAACTTTCTCCTTTTGCTGTGAAATAGTGCTTGATACGCTAAATCTTATGTGTATTTTGCAATTCAAGCTCCCACGAGGGCGAAAACGCGAAACGTTAGCCGAATGCATCTGTAACATCTCGGAATATTGCTCAATCAAGAACTGTAGGTAACATATCAATTTTGAAAAACAATTTTGATTGCAAGAGAAAACAGGATTGGAAGAGAACGTTCATTCTTAAAATCATTTAAGACAGCCTTCACCTTCTAGCCTTTGCCTTATGGGAAGAAACGCTGATAACCTCTGTCTCCCCATAACCGTTCAATGTCCACGCAGATCTCCTGCTGCACGCAAAAATTTCTATGTCAACCCAAGATTTTGAAGTACCTTCAAAGCTAAGTTATCAACTTCAAAGTTGGATACAAGCTAGCTGCACACGTTTCCAGCTTCCTCTTCAAATAGAGCTCCCTAGCCCAATTTCAAGTGTTCAAACAAGATCGTGCACGTTGCCTAAAAAAAGATAAGGTGAACGTTTTTTCGATCAAAATCGAGCGGTTCCTCCCATTTTTCAGGAACCTCAGGGAATCATTCAAAGCCATTCTCCGGAAGTGACATAAACTTTTTGCGCTCTTTTCAAGGAATAACGAAACGCTTGCCCAACGCCACTCATAACTTTGATTACGGAACTGCAGGTTTGCGCATGGGCGATTTAGAACCAAACCACGTGCGCACTTCACGCACAACACAACTTGTTGTTTGATGTGCCGTACGCTATTGAATTTTATAGTCCTTTTTCTATCATATCCGGAATCCAGTACTATAGTTTTTGGCTGTTCTCATACTAGTCGTTTCAATCGTTCTCAGTGTTCTGCTTCGCTGTTTTGGCCTCTTTGGCATTGAGCACCCTGAGTGCATTTGAATAATTGAAATTTGGGCCGATAACATTTACGAGACACTACTCTCAGCGAGCCTTTAAAAAAGTCGGCAAAATTTTATAAAAATTCGGCGAATCTGCACTACGCCTCTTGACGGAGTGCAAATTACGCGCATATTACGGTAATGTTACGAACATTGACGAATGGCAGAAAAATTGATGCTCTACACCGCAATGGGAACTGTGAATGTTTACGTTTTGTCTACGTCGGATGTTTACCGTGGCTTCTATCTAAATTCCCTATTTTCACTAAAAGTTTCCATAAAGCCTGGACGGACGAGTCAGGTCGCGCTGGTTTAGGATGAAAAGCAACCACGAGCAGGGTACTCCCCGCTTGTGATTATGACACGCATCACACCTCACTGGACCATGTCAGACCCTCAGTTCTATTCCTCAGTATCTGCACCGCTTCACCAGTATCTTCTGTGATCATTTCATATCCGCTCAAGAAACATGGTCGACGAGTCGAGCCAATGATGTGCTGCGATGTGTCTCATGCAGACCCTCTCATGAGCAGGTCAGCTTCTCAGGCGAAAGTTAACAATGTCTTTGGAACTTCTCAGTTTGCAAATGGCAAGAGTAGCGATGTTTATCATGGCCGTGACACACCTGAATTTCACTGTCAGTGTCGCTATTGCAGCATAGGTGTCGGTCCACCTCATGGGAGACCTAGATAGCTACTGTGACCGAAAAGCGCAGCTCCCAGAGAGCGAAACGTTCATGGCTCATACTCGCTGTGCATGGTAACTACCTCGACGTCCCCAGCATGATTCATAGAATTTAATTATAGGTAGCCGGAAACAGCAAATTATTTCCATTCATCTAAATATTAAAGGCGTCGCGTCTGCAGCTGCTTGTACTTATTTCATACCTTGACTTAGAGAGTTTTTACCTAGTGCCCCACTCTATGCACGCTCGTCCACATGCATATATGTAAATTAATTTTTTGAAGACCTAACTTATGTACATACACCGCTGCAGACCGTTTTCCTCCACTGTACAGGTAGCATTTGTGTCTCACAAATGCTGCAGTTTGTAATGCAGATTATGAGTTTGTAGCTGAAATGTAATCTGCAAGTGTCCTTTCCTGAGTGGCAATAACAGTAAGTTCCAGTTGAAATTCAGATTCCGTCAGCGAGACACGGTGTTGATTGTACATAAACTCTCGTCATTTCAAACAATTTTCACATTCTCAAGCACTCAGCGTTTAGAGATGAGGACAGAAACACGTTGTTGTTGTGAATTGCACGGTGACCCGCCTTAATACTTCGCACTCAAAAACAGCTCGTATCCGCTTTTCTACTCGTTAGTTCATTCCGTTGCCTGAAGTACATATTTTTAAGGGTTCATAACTTCAATAACGCTAATAGGATTTGGACAGAAAGCGCGCGAGGAAGCTTTTCCCGTTTTTCTCGTCATTGTTGAATAACTTGCATCCAACTCAACTCGGGTGATATTCATGATCCTAGCGCTAAGGGCTACTTTATGCTGTATCCCTTGTAGGAATTCTGTTTCGAACTATACAAGTATTGCAACCAGTCAGTTTTGTAAAGTGTGTCCGAATGAGACTGGCCAATCATGCGGCGGGGGTATGTGGCAGGCGGTGTGCCGCTCTGGGACGAGTGTTCATACGACTGCCAACCTTCCCCCCAACGACTGCGGAGCTGATTTATCGTTGCAGTTTGCTTGCTGCCAGCCACTGCCGGCTAGTGAATGGCTGCAGGCGGAAGGCTCGCCGTCGTTTCGCCTGCTCGTCCGAGAGCGGCGCACGCGACTGTCGCCTCCCATGCACGCCGGCCGCATGGCCGGCAATTCTCATTCGGACACACTTTATTTAAAGGCACAGTCCGAGCTCAGGGGCGAAATCCGAGAAAACCACATAACTGTGATGTATACCAACCCCTTATAACACCTGCCAAGTGAGAGCTCTCGATTCCCCCGAATAAGCGAGATATAGGGGGAAGCCACCCTGGGGCGCCCACACACGGAAGCCACTTTGGCACGCCCCTTTTACCATGTTTCGAGCTCAACAGTGGCGAAATGAGCGTCGGTTTTTGATCAATATCCCCGGTCTTCCCTTCATTCTCAGTCTCTCTATCTATTCAGGTTCGCTCGCAGACATCGGTTGCGAATGACGGATGTTACAAGCCTTGGACAACTCGTCCACCGTGCTTCCGCAATTTTGAGAGGCCCTAACTCCGTTCCTAGGGGACTTGTACGATTCCAAAGACATCGTTGGAATCAGCTTCGGACCGTTTTCAAGATAGGCCGAAAAACAGAAACACGAATCTGAGGTTGGACTGTGCCTTTAAGGTATCGTTCGAATGGGGCGCGACCTTCTCTGTCTGCGTTTCCCTGTGTCTACCTTATATAGAGAGCTGGTTGATTCCGAAACTTCTATAGCTCTCAATCAAACCACAACAATGGCTATAACACTGGATAACTGAATATCACATTAGTTTCGCTCAAAGTCAGTTTTGAATCGAGTTATACAAAGAAGAACAAAAAAGACGCTTTTCGAGCGGTGGTGTACTGACCTTCTTAGACTGCTTCACATGGTTCTGGGAGATAATCTCGGTGGACTTACCTCTAAAAGATCACATGCCTTACGCTTACGAGCGTTAAGTGTTGGGATGCCAGACCTTTCTAGTTGTTTATTTTTTTGCCCGAGTACTGAATAAAGCAATAATGGAAGGGAAAAAGCCCAAAGTAAAATTATGTAGGCACCGCCACTTCAGCTGTCGAGCGAGGCCCGTAAGTAAACCACTCAGCTTAGATGCATTGTTCACGATAAAAATCGTTTTCGAGTTTTCACCAGAAAACGAAGGTTTAGAGTCTGACTGTTTTTTCATCAGTGAAGAAGGAATCATGAGAAACGATGCGAAACATCTAAAATTAGCTCTTCTTCTAGAAAGCCACATTTCAACGGTGGATGAGTTGCGCGGCATGGTCGTGGAGTAGACAGCGTGTGCAGATGCGCTCCAATGCTAAAACTCAACCGCGCTCGCGCTCCAATGCGGATGAAGAAGCGGAGAAAACTCTTCCTCGGAAAACTCGACCGCGAGCGGAAGGGGCTAGCGCGAGCGAATCTCGGAGCCGATTGAAGCTCTTTCGGGCTCGTTTTTGTTCGTTCTTTCACCCCTACTGCTCCAATGAGACCCCAGCCTTTCAATTCCCGAAAAAAAAACTGAAGACGACATTTATCGGGGACACTGCCTTTGAAGGCACAGACCGGGCCCAGGGATAGAACATAGGGCTTACCGTACATTTCCCGTGCGCTTTTATAAAATCATATGTTGATAGTTGCAGGCATGGGACACAGCATCGATAATCCGTTTCCTAAATCCCCTAACTGTCTCAGAGATTTACAGGAGGTTTCCAAACGTGGGCATTTTCATAGCTTTGCGTAGATAAATGGGTTAACGAATGGCCATTCTCAGGATGTTGAAGAAAATTGTCCCGAATTGAGCTTGAAACGTTACTGTAGGGGTTGTTTTGGGTGCTTATTACGAACATGAGGTGCATTTGTCAATATTTAGAAAATTCCGCCTTATTTGGTGCGAAGCTTGAAAATAAGAGAAATTCTGCTGGCCAAAGGCGACTTTTGACGATTTCGAGAAAGCTGCGATGAAATCGCCTCAAAACGTGTACATAGGGGGTTATTCTGGATACCTAACATGAATTTGCAACCCGTTCATCAATTTTCGATAGATTACGGTAGGTTACGGTGGGCATACACTAGATCGGTCACAGTCTCAAATTTGAGTCAAAATTTCACTGTGGGTGTTATTCGGAACGCGGTGTTATTCGGATTTGAGGTCGATTTTTCGATTTTCGAAATTTGAAGGTAAGTTAAACGGCATTATGCCTACCGTAACCTACAGTAACCCTAAGTCTGGCGAAACCTACAGTAACCCTAAGTCTGGCGAGAAATAGACTCCAGGTTCGGGCCCCAAATAACCTCCAGTTGAGAGTTTGGAGCCGAATCCGAAAAAAACTTCCTGGAAGCCCCAAAAATTCCCTGAATGGTGGGTGGTACCCTAACCTTTTTGTGAAGCAGTGGTAATGCAATTTCTCAAATCTACGCAGCCATTAAAGGAGTTCCAGGCACGGATATTTCATGTACTCTCACAGACCTAGAGCAACGACAGCATGGCTTTCCAAATCTCTAAGGGAAGTTTAAAGCAGTACATAGTAAGATTCCCACTTGGGGCTTTCTGCCGATTTTTGACCATTTTCTCTGTTTTTTGTGATAAAGGCGAAATTTGCCAGAATCCAGTAAAAAACCGTCGCGACTTGTTGAAAAATTACTCCAGAGACAGGTGGCCAGACTCATAGGCTGTGAACACATAAGTTCAGAAAACCTCACCCGCATTCTCTGCAGTACCCTATGGTTCACTCGTCTATCTCGCTATGGTGGTTACCCAAGCTGGGGCAGTATAGTGGCAGGATGGGCTGCTGTCCGCTCGACACGGCAGGGCTCGATTCTCGCCCAGGGTCAGTCAGATCTAGTAGCCCTACGGAGTCCTACATATAGTACAAGATCCATGTGAGGAAAAGGATAAGTCGGCTGACCCCGCATGCCACTGTATAGCCCTGAAAAGCACAAAAGTCTCTATGGTAAAGACCTCGAAGGCAATGCGTATTCCAATAGGGATTGGAGCAGAGTAAGGTATTGCAAAATATCATTAATGAGATTGAATACTACTTAGCGCCAGCTATTGGTACTTACACTGGCGCGGTGTTCGAGTATGAATACCTTCTGCACATGGAGAGAAACTGAGGATGCTCCAGTGTCACCGCCTAGGTTGAGAAGGGTAAAGTTTTGCCCCAAACTGTGCCTTTCGCGCGATAATTAAGTTCGTCCTTTGACCCATTCCAGGGGCCTTATTCATCATTGAAATGCCGGGTAAATCTTACTTTACATTTACCCTACCCGGAGCTGATTACTTACTCGCCGCGAAATGGCATTAACCATACACTTACTTACCCGGGTAAGATCCCGCGCAAAATCTGTACAGTGTGCACTCACCGAAACACTGAACAGGCGTCGCCAATTTGAAATTCTTTCGCCGATGCCCTCTTTTTTGATTCAAGGTGGCTAGAGAGAAGTGCATGATTTTCGTGATTAATGAAAGCTTCAAAGTACATTATAGGGGGCTCCTCAAATATAGAAAACAGCACCATTTAACATTACTGACTATTCCATTTCTTCTAGCGAGATTTTTCGAGAGGCACTCGTCGGTTTTTTCTATTTGTTGTTCTTCTATATGATGGAATTTTTTCCTCTAAGAGTATTAGGTTGTAGCTAAAGCTACCCGCTACTCTTTTTTGTTTTTTTCGGTTCAGTTTTTCGACCGAATTCGATATAGCATTCAAAAGAGTTCGTTGAAAAATCGCACGAGGAGTATAAAGCCGAAAAAGATAATCTTTAATCGCATTTTCTGATGCATTCAAAATTTGGTGAAGAAATCAAGTGGACGGAAGGAAAGAAAGTCTACCGCTGTCAGTCTACCGACTGACAACAAAATCCTATGAGAGCACACATGTAAAAATATTAATAACTTTCTGTTAATTGAAAGAAACTCATTGATTGAGTCATAAAAAGGGCAGAATAACTTTGAGGAGACGATTAGTTTAAATTATCGATGAAGATACTGTGCTCCATTGCTGTTTTCGCGATGAGTGCAGCTGCAGCCGGCTGGGAGTAAAATTTACCCGGCCCCATACGTCGGGTAAATTTTACCTAGATTTTTACTCGAAAATTCCGAGTAAGTAAGCGTGTGAATACCGGGTAAGCGCCAAATTCGAAAGACTTTACACTTACCTCGCGGGCAAATCATTGATGAATACGGCTCCAGGGCAGGATAATGCAGGATTTCAATAAGATGAAGTGCAATAAAGTTGATGATGTGGGGGTGGGGGTGGTGATGAAGATGTTGAAGCTGTTATAGAATTACTAGCGAAACTGTCATGGTGAAGCGAGCGGCGCGCCAGGACATTCATACTCACCCGACACAGCCGCGCGATACGCGCGTGACTCTAAGGCCTCAGAATCAGTACACTGTTCAACCCACCAATTATCTTGAAATCATCGTCAAAGTATGTGCACTAGGGTACGGCAAGCCTGCTTCGACTGAATCTATGTACCTTTTTACACATATTGAGCTTCTGATCAAGTAATCGAGTGTTATTCTTTCAGGAAAATGAAGGTTAGGTTCCGTCCTGGGCAGACGAGAAGCGGCAGGCGTCAGCGACCAGCGGCAGGCGTCAGCGACCAGCGGCAGGCGTCAGCGGCCAGCATCAGGCGTCGAGTCTTTCACAAAATCTGGCGCGTGATGCTCGACGGCTGGCGCATGGAACGTGCCCGAGGCAGAGTCAAGCAATGTTGGAAATTTTCTAAAGAGGAAGGTCGTCACCAAAGTTGAAAAAATAGGAGGTCGCAACGCCGGTTTTTTTAAATTCGTTTTTTCGGTTCTAACGCAGCTCTACCACAGAATGTTTCTTACACAACCACGAGTTGTTCAGATTTGTTTGTCAACCGCTACTGATCTAAATTCTCGTCGAAAATGCAATTGTTCAAATAGCAAAAAATTGGTTTGGGGAGCATTCCAGTGTCACACGGGTTTAACTCTGCGGTTCGGTAAAATCGACCCAGTTATGAAGTGGAAAAAACCAAAGCCGCTCATGTAGAGTGAGAGATATAAAAAATCACCCATCGGAAAAAGTGGTGTGAAAAGGCCATTTTTCCATATAGTCTTTTCAGCCTTGGTTTTCACTTTTGGAATGCGGCAGTCGAGCATAAGATGCATCTACTGACCCGGAAACTCCAGCCCTATATCAGACTTGCCCTCTGATTCGGGCCGAATTTCTATTCCATCGGTGCTCCTCGGTACTCCAACTGATCCATGATCGCTTACAGACTTGAATAGATACGATACGTTGTCTACTTTTCTACTATTTATCAGTTTGGAAATTTGGGAGTCGAATTTCTGTAGAGATTTTACCGTTACGGCGTTTGATCGTGTATTTTTATAATTGGAATTGGTTCTTTGAGACTCTAAAGAAAGCGAAACCGCCGCAACGTCAATAGAATAAAGTCGGTTGCCACCTTGCGCCAAGCTGTATTCAACTTCAACAATATTGTACTAATGCAGAGCTTTTTTGCTGAAAAAATTCTTTCTCGTGATTTTCTACGAAAGGGTATGGAGAAAAAATGTTAGAAAAAAAAACCAGCTAATGCTGTTTTTGATAACGCTTCACTACATGCATCTTATGCTCGACAGCCTCCTTCTGAAAATGAAAACCAAGACTGAAAAGGTCATTTGGAAGAACATTTTTTAATACCACTTTTTCCCTTTCTCGCTGTACATTCTCGCTGTACGATTTTTTCTATTTCTCGCTGTACATGAGCAACTTTAGTTTTTTCTACTTCATCACTGGGTCTATTTTACTGGACCGCTGAGTAAGAGTATTGTAGATGACACTGCAATGCCCCCCCAAGATTCAAACTCCAGCGTCACCTGGCGCTAGGTCGTCTGCTATGGATGGAGCCTTAGAGGGTCATTTTCCACCTATAATCTAGAGTTCGCTCAATTATTTTAGTCTGATGAATGGACGGGCGGCGACGGTAGATCACCTCGCGCCAATCGAAACCCCATTCTCCACTGAGGCAGCCAACCCCGCAGGGTCAGCCGCCTGCTCCATGCGTCAGACTGAATAAGAAAACGGAAACCATACCTCTCTCAGTTGTCTACATTCGTTAGTCTGGTCAACTTTTAGCTTTCAGATATTGCGCGAAGAAACCATTTATCACTAAAAAAACTTGTAAAAGTTTATTGCTGTAAAAACGTTTCCAATACATACTCTACACTGAACACTATTTATTGATTTTTGAAAAATTTTCTGTTTTCTGTTTTTTTGCCCATTATCGTAGATTTTTATCTGTTTTTTGCCAAACTAAATTTTCTGCTTTCTGTTTCCAAAAAGAACATTTCCGCTTATTTCTGATTCCGAAATATTCATGAAGTAGGGCCACCACATGGGCTTGCTGATGGAATCCACAGCTCACGGCGGCGTGGATCCTCGCTGAAAGGCACGCCGCAGTGATGAGAGGGCAGCCACGCATTTTTAGCCGTAGATTCGATCAACAAGCCCACCACATATGGCACTTGCCAAATGCGAGCGTTTGATTTCTCTAATTGTATGTAAGCGGGATATAGGGCGAAGCCTCTTTGGCACACCCCTTTTACGGATTTTCGAGCTCAACAATGGCGAGATGAGCAATGGGTTTCAATCAGTTGCATCGTTTTTAACTTCATTCATAGTCTCTGTCCTGATCCAGGTTTCCTCCCATTTATCGGTTGCAAGTAACGAAAATTACAAGCCTCGGACAACTCGTTCACTGTGATCTTGCCTCACAAATTGTTCCAATTTTTTGGTGGTATGTCTCATTTCTCACAAGGGAAGTATAATAAGCGTAGGTCTGAACGGTAGAAATCTAATGTCATAAGGGAATTTTCATGCATTACACGGTGAAATAGTATTGGGTAACCGCCGCGAAAGATAGATCTGAACGAGCTATAAGCTCCGAAAGTTTGCCAGCCAGTTTGCCAGCTCCTAGTCTATGAATTGTTGAGAGGTCAATCTAACAGCATCGACGGCGCAAAGGGAGGAAGGGGAGTGGTGGGCATGTGATCAGGGTTCGAGTCTCCCCCAGAGCTCCTTTTTTTGCAAATTCATGGAACTTTCATATTTTGATCAAAAATTATATCACGAATGTCATTTTATCCTTTTGCTGCGCGATATAGCCATATCGAAAGTGAAACAGACTCGGGTACAAAGGATTTGAGGTTTTGTTCACCATCAAGGATTTCCATTGTTATGGAGAACCTATATGATTTGTAAGTACTAACATCACATATTTTTAACAACCTTATCACTTTATGGGACTCAAAAGACATTATCATTTCTTTCACCAATGGTAAATAATCACATAATGCATCACACATAAGCAAATTCCGCAATGAGGACAGCGAATGAACGCGATAGGCCCCCGGCAACCTATCTCTTCACAGGGGCCGAGCGCAACTGGGAATTCGAGATCAGTTGGAGTTTCGAAAGGACCCGGACGGATAAGAACGTAGCCGGCCTTAAAGGTATCGTCAACGCCGAAAACCATATATTATTTTGAACGACCTAAAAATTCAAAATTTTGAAGAGCAATAGTAGAGTTAAATTGCTTGAGCAGTGCTTTCGAATAGCTGAAAAACCCGATGTCTGCCAGCTGAACCAAGCTTGTTACGCCAGGCGGTTTCGTCAACATCTGCAAGTTTTTCCCCGCCGGCACAAGAGCCTGTACCGCGCTCTGATTGGAAAAATCACTCCTTGAGTCGAGAAAGAGAACACAATTCTCCGGCATTTTCTGGATGAAAACATTCTCGAGAAAAATGCAAGTGTTGTTAGCGTCGTCATGATATGGGAGGTTCCGCTGACGACGTAGAGTTTCTTCGTCTTGAATACATCCTTCAGTGGGAAGCGACCACCCGGCTCTAGTAATTGGACAAAGAGCATTTTTCCGACCTAACCCGATGGGAAAATGAGGGGCATGACGGTCAGACTACGGGTGGTCGCAGAAGCCGACTGCACCAAGCGCACCGTCTTCTGTTACTTGATGGTTCTCGTAACTTGTTCAAAATATTTGGGGTAATACTTCCCAATCATATAAGTTCCCCAAAACAATGGGAAAGCTTTAATGGGAAACAAACCCTTGAATCCCTTGTACCAGAGTCTATTTCACTGTCGATATGGCTATATCGCGCAGCAAAAGGATAAGATGACATTTGTGATATAAATTTTGATCAAAATATGAAAGCTCCGTGAATTTGCAAAAAAATCAGTCTGGGGGAGATTCGAACCCAGGTCACATGCCCACCACTGCCCGTTGCTCCCTTTGCGCCGTCGATGGTGTTGGCTCGACCGCTTATCAAATCATAGACTAGGAGGAGGTCGATGGTCTGCAAATTTTCGAAGCTTATATCTCCTTCGGATCTATCTTTCGCGGCGGGTACCCAACACTATTTCACCATGTAATGCGTGAACATTCCCACATGGCATTAGATTTCTAGCGTTCAGACCTACGCTTCTTATACTTCCCTTCTCAGGTATTTGCCCAATTCTAGAGAGATCATTGGACTCAACCTGGGATCATCTCCAAGATAAGCAGAAAATTTTAAAAGTGAATCTCAGATTGTGCTGTGCCCTTATAAATTACGCACAAAGGTCATCAGAGAGCGCGCATGTTTCTGTAAATCCTCGCATTTTTTTCGCAGAAGAAGTGAATCCCACTTCACCTTCCCATAACGAGCTGCTCATCTCTGGGTTGATTTGGGGAAAATTCCTGATTTCTTCTAGATTTTCGTTATCCGGAATTCCACTTTACTCTATGTACTTATCTCGCTTAACTTGGTGTGAAAATTCGTAAACTATGAATGAGGTAAATATTGCTGCATCGTGTTGGTGGTCTCCTTTTTTCCGATGAGAAAATTATACGTTTTAGTGAAGTTGATTACGCTTTCGATGATCGATATTAATGTGAAAATTAAACAAATGGATACTACCTCGAAAGCATGATTTTTTGAGATGTGTAATATATATGTACTTGAATTTGCACTGACTGCACACTTTTTCTTACTTTGAAGAGGAAAAGACTAATCATAATCATTCGCTCTATTTCGATACATCCGGAGCAGCCAATCTTAGATTCTCTTATTCAGAAAAGACCCTTTCTTCTTATGAAAGCGAAGATCGCAATATTTCTATTTTGAGGCTTCACCGATGTTGCCGGAAATACCAGGTACATAGTTCAATAAATTTCGTCGTTCGAGAAGAAAAACACAATTTTATGGGTCAAAATACACTTTTTCATTCAGTATAATCTCCCTGAACATAAATACACTCTAGAAAAAAAAACGAAAAAAAAATCCAAGTCTTATCCATGGCGTTGAATTGACGCACAAAATCCACCTTATCTTTTTTAAAACGCTCCAAATGTTACCGAGAAAGACGCATTCGAATGTGTTTTTAGCGAATGCGGCACCCATTGTGCACACAGCTTTCTAAATTCCAAAATTTCACACAAAATATGGCTCACACTGCTATTGAAATGTGTTGAGCCTCTACTTAATCTCTCTCAGTCAATCGACGATCTTCCAAAACCATATCCTGTATTTTGGTTATGGTTTCTGGTGTTGATGAGCTTTTTGGACGTCCTTCACGTGGATCTTAGGCTTGTACTATCACTTTTGAATTCAGCATCCCATCTTTATTCTGTTCTACAATACTCGCCCTAATTTACTCAAAGAAGTCGCGAAAGTCGCGAAATCGCGACTTTTGCGACTTTTCGCCATAACTCGTTTCTTTCTCCGTTTTTCCCCATAGTGTGTGGTACCATTCGAATGTGCACGTCGCCCTCTATCCGATTCAATGAAAAAGTTTTGAAAAAGTCCGTTTTTGTACTGCTCGCCTACTTGAAGTACCTGAGGTGAGCCATAAACGGGCGCGCCCGAGATAATTACTCTCCTCTCGACGAACGCATGTAGCTCACGAGAAGTCGCCAGAGTCAGTCTCTAACGTTCTTTCGTAGAAACGTTGTAAATAGAGATTGGCAGAAGTAATTGTTTCACGGAATGGACTCGAATTCACTCGCTTTGAGGTTTCCATTTTGAAATGTAATGGCCTTTTCTAAATTCAATTGAGGGGCTGCAGACTTGTCACCGCGCGATTTCCGCTAATTTGAATTTTGCAAACTTCCCATTTCAGGCTCAATGCGAACTTCTTGGCCTTTTTATTAGCTATTTACACTTATGTATGCATAAAAATTAACCGAATTTAATCCTATTTTTTTCGGTTTTTTTAAATATTCAATTTCTTTGAGATTTGAATTCGAGTTCAATTCAAAAGTTTTGCATCCGATTCTATTTTTAACGTTGGAAATGTATTCAAAGTTCAAAAACTCTGGATTTGATTTAAAATTAATTGTGGTTTTGAACTTCCAATTTTTTTCCAATTTTTGATTTGATTTTGTTTTTGTTTTGGGAAACTCTTGCTTATTTAGAGTTTTGGGAGCTCGGTTATATATTCAATTTTTGAGACTACAAATTCATTCAAATTTCAGCAATTTGGAATGTAATTCTTTTTTTTCTGATTTTTGAATTCGATATTTTTTCTTATCTATTTCAGGTTTCCAAATCCACTCCACGCGGGTAATACCAGTGCTTATCCACTTCATTAAAATCATCAACTGAATTTAATAACAATTTTTTTCGTTTTTTGTCTCAGAAAAACTTGTCTCAGAATCTGTTAATTCGATTTTTATACAAAAAAACCGCGGATGATTCGATTTTTAACATTGGGAAACTATTCGAATTTTAAAAAATCTGAATTTAATTCGAATTTACGTCTGATTTTTGAAGTCTAATTTTTTTCAATTTTTCAAATTTATTTCAAATTTTATTTCTTTCATTCCACTTTTTTTCAAGTTAATTTCAACTTTATTTTCAACCTCGAAATCCAAATTTATTTTTGATTTGAAAATTCTCTTTATTTTTTTCTGATTTTCAAATTTATTTCAGGCTTTTTATAGGTCTCTTGACTGCTTCAAGTTTTGAAAAATCGGCAGTTGATTCAAATTTTCAACACCGCAAACTGATTCGAATCTTAAAATTCTGAATTTAACTCAAAATTATTTCGGATTTTTGAATTCCGATTTGCTTTTGCAAATTGTTTAATTTATTTAAGAGTTCGAAAATCTATATATTTCAAATTTTGATAATCTGAGTTTGATTAAAATTTTAAAACGTAAAATTTAAACCGAACTTTAAAATTCCGAAATGTCCAAATTTTTGAATTTAATCAAAATTTCGAATGTAGTTCAAATTCTGAGAGTGAGACAAACTTTTCAGCACTTGTAAACATTGTTGAAAAACAAAAAAGCGAATCCTGTAGAATTTCTCATTTTTCATCGCATTATTAAATCATACTAAATGTATTCTATATTTTGTTTTCTTTCATTTCTTTATAATTGTAAATTTTTCAATGTTACCCATTTATTGATTTTATCATAATTATGAAATAAATACAATTTTCTTGAATACTTTGTTGAAGCCACTGATAGATCCAAAAAGCATCCAGAATCGCAGAAGTTCTAAGATTTCAGAAGCTCTAGGGTTTTTACGAGTGGTGGTGTACAGGTTTGGAGCCTTGCCAACGCTGGACCTGTGCGTGACCCTTCACCCCTCGCATGCCGTCCGATTTACCAAAGCAGGCTGGCCTTCTCCGCCGCCACTGACCAACACATATCCACTGACCAACATTGGACGGCCCACACGAGACCGAAATATGGAAGCATCTTCAATAAATATACGTTCCCACCCACTCAGCGGTCTAAATATAGACGACTTCGCGGAAATTTCGAACCTTTTCCTGACTTCAAAGATAATAATTTTTAGAATTCACGAAATTTTTATCAAAAATTATTCCATATTAAATTTTCCTAATGTATGTTTTTTTGTCTGTGGAAATTGCTAATTTTTTCATTCATCATATCTACTATATTAATTATATTTTAAAGCATTATTCACTAATTTCTTGAAAATGTATTTCACCATTTTATTAGAGTCACTTAAAGATCCAAAATGCATCTAGAATCGCAGAAATTCCAAGATTTCAGAAGCTCTAGGGTTTTTACGAGTGGTGGTGTACAGGTTTGGAGCCTTGCCAACGCTGGACCTGTGCGTGACCCTTCACCCCTCGCATGCCGTCCGATTTACCAAAGCAGGCTGGCCTTCTCCGCCGCCACTGACCAACACATATCCACTGACCAACATTGGACGGCCCACACGAGACCGAAATATGGACAATCTCCAATAAATATGCGTTCCCATACACTCCGCGGTCAAAATATAGACGACTTGGCGGAAATTTCGAACCTCTTTCTCACTTCAAAAATAATAATTTTCAGAATTCACGAAATTTTTATCAAAAATTATTCCATATTAAACTTTCCTAATGTATGCTTTTTTTTGTCTGTGGGAATTGCTAATTTTTTCATTCATCATATCTACTATATTAATTATATTTTAAAGCATTAGTCACTAATTTCTTGAAAATGTATTTCAACATTTTATTAGAGTCACTTAAAGATCCAAAGTGCATCTAGAATCGCAGAAATTCCAAGATTTCAGAAGCTCTAGGGTTTTTACGAGTGGTGGTGTACAGGTTTGGAGCCTTGCCAACGCTGGACCTGTGCGTGACCCTTCACCCCTCGCATGCCGTCCGATTTACCAAAGCAGGCTGGCCTTCTCCGCCGCCACTGACCAACACATATCCACTGACCAACATTGGACGGCCCACACGAGACCGAAATATGGACAATCTCCAATAAATATGCGTTCCCATACACTCCGCGGTCAAAATATAGACGACTTGGCGGAAATTTCGAACCTCTTTCTCACTTCAAAAATAATAATTTTCAGAATTCACGAAATTTTTATCAAAATTTATTCCATATTAAATTTTCTTAATGTATGTTTTTTTTCTGTGGGAATTGCTAATTTTTTCATTCATCATATCTACTATATTAATTATATTTTAAAGCATTATTCACTAATTTCTTGAAAATGTATTTCACCATTTTATTAGAGTCACTTAAAGATCCAAAATGCATCTAGAATCGCAGAAATTCCAAGATTTCAGAAGCTCTAGGGTTTTTACGAGTGGTGGTTTACAGATTTGGAGCCTTGCCAACGCTGGACCTGTGCGTGACCCTTCACCCCTCGCATGCCGTCCGATTTACCAAAGCAGGCTGGCCTTCTCCGCCGCCACTGACCAACACATATCCACTGACCAACATTGGACGGCCCACACGAGACCGAAATATGGAAGAATCTTCAATAAATATACGTTCCCACCCACTCAGCGGTCTAAATATAGACGACTTCGCGGAAATTTCGAACCTTTTTCTGACTTCAAAGATAATAATTTTTAGAATTCACGAAATTTTTATCAAAAATTATTCCATATTAAATTTTCCTAATGTATGTTTTTTTGTCTGTGGAAATTGCTAATTTTTTCATTCATCATATCTACTATATTAATTATATTTTAAAGCATTATTCACTAATTTCTTGAAAATGTATTTCACCATTTTATTAGAGTCACTTAAAGATCCAAAATGCATCTAGAATCGCAGAAATTCCAAGATTTCAGAAGCTCTAGGGTTTTTACGAGTGGTGGTTTACAGATTTGGAGCCTTGCCAACGCTGGACCTGTGCGTGACCCTTCACCCCGCGCATGCCGTCCGATTTACCAAAGCAGGCTGGCCTTCTCCGCCGCCACTCACCAACACATATCCACTGACTAACATTGGACGGCCCACACGAGACCGAAATATGGAAGAATCTTCAATAAATATACGTTCCCATACACTCTGCGGTCAAAATATAGACGAGTTCAAGAAATTGTGGAGCTTTTTTTAATTAAAAAAAATAATTTTTACACTATTTATAAATATTTTATCAAAATCTATTTTAATCTTCAAAATTAAACATTTGAAATTTTAGAAAATTAGGATAGAAAAATAGTGTAATCGGACCCACCTTGCATTTAGATTTTCCTTGGTAGAAAATGGGAATATATAGCACCATACTGCTGATCAGAAAAAGGTTTCATATGTTCATGGAAACATGAAAATTCTCATGGATCGGCAAATCGGTGCATCTGGGAGCAGCATTGATCAGGAGAAGTACCGTGGGGAGAAGATGAAGTCATTGTGATAGTATAAAAACTTCGGGGGTGTAGCGCTGAATAATGCAGAATTTGCAGCGGGGACCACGCTAAATGGGAGCTCTAGCAAATGAGGCACTCTGACGTTACTCCCATTCTGATCTGCGCTCAAATTAACACTCGATGTGGTAGAAAAAATTGAAATTTGAATGTAAATTCGTTTTTATGTGTAGCTATTTTTATGTGCTATGAATAATTCAAACTGAAGCAACATAGAGGATCTTCTGCAAATCTAGATGCATTTGGATCTATAAATCGCTTTAATAAAGTAATAAATAAGTTTTTTCAAAATATTTTTTTTTAATAAATAAAGGCTTGCAGAATACTGGATTTGTCTATATTTAGACCGCTGAGTGGGTGGGAACGTATATTTATTGAAGATGCTTCCATATTTCGGTCTCGTGTGGGCCGTCCAATGTTGGTCAGTGGATATGTGTTGGTCAGTGGCGGCGGAGAAGGCCAGCCTGCTTTGGTAAATCGGACGGCACGCGAGGGGTGAAGGGTCACGCACAGGTCCAGCGTTGGCAAGGCTCCAAACCTGTACACCACCACTCGTAAAAACCCTAGAGCTTCTGAAATCTTGGAATTTCTGCGATTCTAGATGCATTTTGGATCTTTAAGTGACTCTAATAAAATGGTGAAATACATTTTCAAGAAATTAGTGAATAATGCTTTAAAATATAATTAATATAGTAGATATGATGAATGAAAAATTAGCAATTCCCACAGAAAAAAAAAACATACATTAAGAAAATTTAATATGGAATAAATTTTGATAAAAATTTCGTGAATTCTGAAAATTATTATTTTTGAAGTGAGAAAGAGGTTCGAAATTTCCGCCAAGTCGTCTATATTTTGACCGCGGAGTGTATGGGAAGGCATATTTATTGGAGATTGTTCCATATTTCGGTCTCGTGTGGGCCGTCCAATGTTGGTCAGTGGATATGTGTTGGTCAGTGGCGGCGGAGAAGGCCAGCCTGCTTTGGTAAATCGGACGGCATGCGAGGGGTGAAGGGTCACGCACAGGTCCAGCGTTGGCAAGGCTCCAAACCTGTACACCACCACTCGTAAAAACCCTAGAGCTTCTGAAATCTTGGAATTTCTGCGATTCTAGATGCATTTTGGATCTTTAAGTGACTCTAATAAAATGGTGAAATACATTTTCAAGAAATTAGTGAATAATGCTTTAAAATATAATTAATATAGTAGATATGATGAATGAAAAAATTAGCAATTCCCACAGAAAAAAAACATACATTAAGAAAATTTAATATGGAATAAATTTTGATAAAAATTTCGTGAATTCTGAAAATTATTATTTTTGAAGTGAGAAAGAGGTTCGAAATTTCCGCCAAGTCGTCTATATTTTGACCGCGGAGTGTATGGGAACGCATATTTATTGGAGATTGTTCCATATTTCGGTCTCGTGTGGGCCGTCCAATGTTGGTCAGTGGATATGTGTTGATCAGTGGCGGCGGAGAAGGCCAGCCTGCTTTGGTAAATCGGACGGCATGCGAGGGGTGAAGGGTCACGCACAGGTCCAGCGTTGGCAAGGCTCCAAACCTGTACACCACCACTCGTAAAAACCCTAGAGCTTCTGAAATCTTGGAATTTCTGCGATTCTAGATGCATTTTGGATCTTTAAGTGACTCTAATAAAATGGCGAAATACATTTTCAAGAAATTAGTGAATAATGCTTTAAAATATAATTAATATAGTAGATATGATGAATGAAAAAATTAGCAATTCCCACAGAAAAAAAAACATACATTAAGAAAATTTAATATGGAATAAATTTTGATAAAAATTTCGTGAATTCTGAAAATTATTATCTTTGAAGTCAGAAAAAGGTTCGAAATTTCCGCGAAGTCGTCTATATTTAGACCGCGGAGTGTATGGGAAGGCATATTTATTGGAGATTGTTCCATATTTCGGTCTCGTGTGGGCCGTCCAATGTTGGTCAGTGGATATGTGTTGGTCAGTGGCGGCGGAGAAGGCCAGCCTGCTTTGGTAAATCGGACGGCATGCGAGGGGTGAAGGGTCACGCACAGGTCCAGCGTTGGCAAGGCTCCAAACCTGTACACCACCACTCGTAAAAACCCTAGAGCTTCTGAAATCTTGGAATTTCTGCGATTCTAGATGCATTTTGGATCTTTAAGTGACTCTAATAAAATGGTGAAATACATTTTCAAGAAATTAGTGAATAATGCTTTAAAATATAATTAATATAGTAGATATGATGAATGAAAAAATTAGCAATTCCCACAGAAAAAAAACATACATTAAGAAAATTTAATATGGAATAAATTTTGATAAAAATTTCGTGAATTCTGAAAATTATTATTTTTGAAGTGAGAAAGAGGTTCGAAATTTCCGCCAAGTCGTCTATATTTTGACCGCGGAGTGTATGGGAACGCATATTTATTGGAGATTGTTCCATATTTCGGTCTCGTGTGGGCCGTCCAATGTTGGTCAGTGGATATGTGTTGATCAGTGGCGGCGGAGAAGGCCAGCCTGCTTTGGTAAATCGGACGGCATGCGAGGGGTGAAGGGTCACGCACAGGTCCAGCGTTGGCAAGGCTCCAAACCTGTACACCACCACTCGTAAAAACCCTAGAGCTTCTGAAATCTTGGAATTTCTGCGATTCTAGATGCATTTGGATCTTTAAGTGACTCTAATAAAATGGCGAAATACATTTTCAAGAAATTAGTGAATAATGCTTTAAAATATAATTAATATAGTAGATATGATGAATGAAAAAATTAGCAATTCCCACAGAAAAAAAACATACATTAAGAAAATTTAATATGGAATAAATTTTGATAAAAATTTCGTGAATTCTGAAAATTATTATCTTTGAAGTCAGAAAAAGGTTCGAAATTTCCGCGAAGTCGTCTATATTTAGACCGCGGGGTGTATGGGAAGGCATATTTATTGGAGATTGTTCCATATTTCGGTCTCGTGTGGGCCGTCCAATGTTGGTCAGTGGATATGTGTTGGTCAGTGGCGGCGGAGAAGGCCAGCCTGCTTTGGTAAATCGGACGGCATGCGAGGGGTGAAGGGTCACGCACAGGTCCAGCGTTGGCAAGGCTCCAAACCTGTACACCACCACTCGTAAAAACCCTAGAGCTTCTGAAATCTTGGAATTTCTGCGATTCTAGATGCATTTTGGATCTTTAAGTGACTCTAATAAAATGGTGAAATACATTTTCAAGAAATTAGTGAATAATGCTTTAAAATATAATTAATATAGTAGATATGATGAATGAAAAAATTAGCAATTCCCACAGAAAAAAAAACATACATTAAGAAAATTTAATATGGAATAAATTTTGATAAAAATTTCGTGAATTCTGAAAATTATTATTTTTGAAGTGAGAAAGAGGTTCGAAAATTTCCGCCAAGTCGTCTATATTTTGACCGCGGAGTGTATGGGAACGCACATTTATTGGAGATTGTTCCATATTTCGGTCTCGTGGGCGCCGTCCAATGTTGCCCAGTGGATATGTGTTGATGACTGGCGGCGGAGAAGGCCAGCCTGCTTTGGTAAATCGGACGGCATGCGAGGGTGAAGGGTCACGCACAGGTCCAGCGTTGGCAAGGCTCCAAACCTGTACACCACCACTCGTAAAAACCCTAGAGCTTCTGAAATCTTGGAATTTCTGCGATTCTAGATGCATTTTGGATCTTTAAGTGACTCTAATAAAATGGCGAAATACATTTTCAAGAAATTAGTGAATAATGCTTTAAAATATAATTAATATAGTAGATATGATGAATGAAAAAATTAGCAATTCCCACAGAAAAAAAACATACATTAAGAAAATTTAATATGGAATAAATTTTGATAAAAATTTCGTGAATTCTGAAAATTATTATCTTTGAAGTCAGAAAAAGGTTCGAAATTTCCGCGAAGTCGTCTATATTTAGACCGCTGAGTGGGTGGGAACGTATATTTATTGAAGATGCTTCCATATTTCGGTCTCGTGTGGGCCGTCCAATGTTGGTCAGTGGATATGTGTTGGTCAGTGGCGGCGGAGAAGGCCAGCCTACTTTGGTAAATCGGACGGCATGCGAGGGGTGAAGGGTCACGCACAGGTCCAGCGTTGGCAAGGCTCCAAACCTGTACACCACCACTCGTAAAAACCCTAGAGCTTCTGAAATCTTAGAACTTCTGCGATTCTGGATGCTTTTTGGATCTATCAGTGGCTTCAACAAAGTATTCAAGAAAATTGTATTTATTTCATAATTATGATAAAATCAATAAATGGGTAACATTGAAAAATTTACAATTATAAAGAAATAAAAGAAAACAAAATATAGAATACATTTAGTATGATTTAATAATGCGATGAAAAATGAGAAATTCTACAGGATTCGCTTTTTTTGTTTTTCAACAATGTTTACAAGTGCTGAAAAGTTTGTCTCACTCTCAGAATTTGAACTACATCCGAAATTTTGATTAAATTCAAAAATTTGGACATTTCGGAATTTTAAAGTTCGGTTTAAATTTTACGTTTTAAAATTTTAATCAAACTCAGATTATCAAAATTTGAAATATATAGATTTTCGAACTCTTAAATAAATTAAACAATTTGCAAAAGCAAATCGGAATTCAAAAATCCGAAATAATTTTGAGTTAAATTCAGAATTTTAAGATTCGAATCAGTTTGCGGTGTTGAAAATTTGAATCAACTGCCGATTTTTCAAAACTTGAAGCAGTCAAGAGACCTATAAAAAGCCTGAAATAAATTTGAAAATCAGAAAAAAATGAAGAGAATTTTCAAATCAAAAATAAATTTGGATTTCGAGGTTGAAAATAAAGTTGAAATTAACTTGAAAAAAAGTGGAATGAAAAAAATAAAATTCGAAATAAATTTGAGAAATTGAAAAAAAATAGACTTCAAAAATCAGACGTAAATTCGAATTTAATTCAGATTTTTTAAAATTCGAATAGTTTCCCAATGTTAAAAAATCGAATCATCCGCGGTTTTTTTGTATAAAAATCAAATTACCAGATTCTGAGACAAGTTTTTCTGAGACAAAAAACGGAACAATTTGTTATTAAATTCAGTTGATGATTTTAATGAAGTGGATAAGCACTGGTATTACCCGCGTGGAGTGGATTTGGAAACCTGAAATAGATAAGAAAAAATATCGAATTCAAAAATCAGAAAAAAAAGAATTACATTCCAAATTGCTGAAATTTGAATGAATTCGTAGTCTTAAAAATTTGAATATATAACCGAGCTCCCAAAACTCTAAATAAGCAAGAGTTTCCCAAAACAAAAACAAAATCAAATCGAAAATTTGAAAAAAATTGGAAGTGCAAAACCACAATTAATTTTGAATCAAATCTAGAGTTTTTGAACTTTGAATAAATTTCCAACGTTAAAAATAGAATCGGATGCAAAACTTTTGAATTGAACTCGAATTCAAATCTCAAAGGAATTGAATATTTAGAAAAAACGAAAAAATTAGAATTAAATTCGGTTAATTTTTATGCGTACGTAAGTGTAAATAGCTAATAAAAAGGCCAAGAAGTTCGCATTGAGCCTGAAATGGGAAGTTTGCGAAGTTCAAATTAGCGGAAATCGCGCGGTGACAAGTCTGCAGCCCCTCAATTGAATTTAGAAAAGGCCATTACATTTCAAAATGGAAACCTCAAAGCGAGTGAATTCGAGTCCATTCCGTGAAACAATTACTTCTGCCAATCTCTATTTACAATGTTTCTACGAAAGAACGTTAGAGACTGACTCTGGCGACTTCTCGTGAGCTGCATGCGTTCGTCGAGAGGAGAGTAATTATCTCGGGCGCGCCCGTTTATGGCTCACCTCAGGTACTTCAAGTAGGCGAGCAGTACAAAAACGGACTTTTTCAAAACTTTTTCATTGAATCGGATAGAGGGCGACGTGCACATTCGAATGGTACCACACACTATGGGGAAAAACGGAGAAAGAAACGAGTTATGGCGAAAAGTCGCAAAAGTCGCGCTTTCGCGACTTTCGCGACTTCTTTGAGTAAATTAGGGCGAGTATTGTAATTGTAGGTGGACAATCATTATACACCTTAACATTCGTTCGTGAATTTATTTTGGTTCTACACCTTCCATAAATAAGAATTCTATCACTGCACGATAATCAATTTTTTTCCATTGCTGTGACACGGCGACACTAAATGGCTTGTAGACAAAGAATGAATTGACAGATTGAAATGGAACTTCACATACGTTCATATGAAGAGTGTACCAACAAACCAAAGAAATTTTGGGCTAGTAGCAACTCTGTTATCGAACGACAAAACTTACTGAACAGTTTGGTATTAACATAACTTGAGCAAATGTCCTCCGGTCGATCTGTTATTAGCGATACCCAGGTGATACCAACCGGTCTTACAAGGCAATGACCAGACAGCGTTACCAGAAATACCACTAGAGCCATGTTTTTAACGACGACGACCTCCTGTCGGAGAGTCATAAAAGCCACATCTTAGCTGCCCGAGAAGTGGTGAAAAAAAGGTATGAACCAAAAAGTAAAGAGGCCTGTAGGTTACCGTAACCTGCCAAATTTTCGAGGAAAACTACAGAAGGACCCCAGATCTGTGTTCTACACCCCAAACTACCCACCTGGGCTTATTTCGAGCTAAAAAATTTACCCCGCGCATCGCCTTGGGGTTTTTTGGGGTGCTGAACACAATTATGAGATCCGTTTAGCGTTCTTGTGGCAATTTCGGTAGATTACGGTAAGTACAATGTCATTCAGCTACAGTAGCCTTCCATCCAGATACTCCTGAGGTACAGTCTTTTTTGGTGTAAAAAAATACCATCCTGTTTTTCGAGACGAACGTTGTTAGGGGCATTTATATATAAGTCTACCCGGCAAAGGCGCCGCTTCGCGGCGCTTTGTACGGGAACCATAAGCCGGGGGGTTCGCGCCGCTTCGCGGCGCTCTGTCCGGAAACTGTGTGGCTTTTTGAACAAATTAAATCCCTCACGGTCAGGAAAACCCCGGCAAAAGCGCCGCTTCGCGGCGCTTTGTACGGGAACCATAAGCCGGGGGGTTCGCGCCGCTACGCGGCGCTCTGTCCGGAAACTGTGTGGCTTTTTTGAACAAATTAAATCCCTCACGGTCAGGAAAACCCCGGCCAAAGCGCCGCTTCGCGGCGCTTTGTCCGGAAACCATAAGCCGGGGGGTTCGCGCCGCTTCGCGGCGCTCTGTCCGGAAACTGTGTGGCTTTTTGAACAAATTAAATCCCTCACGGTCAGGAAAACCCCGGCAAAAGCGCCGCTTCGCGGCGCTTTGTACGGGAACCATAAGCCGGGGTTTGCGCCGCTTCGAGGCGCTCTGTCCGGAAACTGTGTGGCTTTTTTAAACAAATTAAATCCCTCACGGTCAGGAAAACCCCCGCCAAAGCGCAGCTTCGCGGCGCTTTGTCCGGGAACCATAAGCCGGGGGGTTCGCGCCGCTTCGCGGCGCTCTGCCCGGAAACTGTGTGGCTTTTTTGAACAAATTGAATCCCTCACCGTCAGGAAACCCGTGGCCAAAGCGCCGCTTCGCAGCGCTTTATCCGGGAACCATACGCCGAAGGAGTTCGCGCCGCTTCGCGGCGCTCTGTCCGGGAACTGTGTGGCTTTTTTGAACAAATTAAATCCCTCACGGTCAGAAAACCCCGGCCAAAGCGCCGCTTCGCGGCGCTTTGTCTGGGAACCATAAGCCGGGGGTTCAGCGCTTCGCGGCGCTCTGTCCGGAAACTGTGTGGCTTTTTGAACAAATTAAATCCCTCACGATCAGAAAACCCCGGCAAAGCGCCGCTTCGCGGCGCTTTGTACGGGAACCATAAACCGGGGTTCGCGCCGCTACGCGGCGCTCTGTCCGGAAACTGTGTGGCTTTTTGAACAAATTAAATCCCTCACGGTCAGGAAAACCCGGCCAAAGCGCCGCTTCGCGGCGCTTTGTCCGGAAACCATAAGTTGGGGTTCGCCGCTTCGCGGCGCTCTGTCCAGAAACTGTGGCTTTTTTGAACAAATTAAATCCCTCACGGTCAGGAAAACCCTGGCAAAGCGCCGCTTCGCGGCGCTTTGTCTGGGAACCATAAGCCGGGGTTCAGGCCGCTTCGCGGCGCTCTGTCCGGAAACTGTGTGGCTTTTTTGAACAAATTAAATCCTCACGGTCAGAAAACCCCGGCAAAGCGCCGCTTCGCGGCGCTTTGTACGGGAACCATAAGTTGGGTTCGCGCCGCTACGCGGCGCTCTGTCCGGAAACTGTGTGGCTTTTTTGAACAAATTAAATCCCTCACGGTCAGAAAACCCGGCCAAGCGCCGCTTCGCGGCGCTTTGTCCGGGAAACCATAAGCCGGGGTCCGCGCAGCTTCGCGGCGCTCTGTCCGGGAACTGTGTGGCTTTTTTGAACAAATTAAATCCCTCACGGTCAGGAAAACGCCGACCAAAGCGCCGCTTCGCGGCGCTTAGTGCGGGAACCATAAGCCGGGGGGTTCGCGCCGCTTCGCGGCGCTCTGTCCGGAAACTGTGTGGCTTTTTTGAACAAATTAAATCCCTCACGGTCAGGAAAACCCCGGCCAAAGCGCCGCTTCGCGGCGCTTTGTCCGGGAACCATAAGCCGGGAGGTTCGCGCCGCTTCGCGGCGCTCTGTCCGGAAACTGTGTGGCTTTTTTGAACAAATTAAATCCCTCACGGTCAGGAAAACCCCGGCCCAAGCGCCGCTTCGCAGCGCTTTATCCGGGAACCATACGCCGGGGGATTCGCGCCGCTTCGCGGCGCTCTGTCCGGAAACTGTGTGGCTTTTTTGAACAAATTAAATCCCTCACGATCAGGAAAACCCCGACAAAAGCGCCGCTTCGCACTAGCAAAGCAAAAAAATCCTTCTGTTTCAAAGTAACTTTAAAACACCTGAAACGGGGGTTGGTGGTGGTATTAAAGTCCCGGGAGCCCTATAATTACGATGTCCTGCTCCTAACGATTTGTAGAAATGCAGTTACCGCTTCTATTCGAGAAAATCCTCATCAACTGAAGCATGCACTATCTCTACACGAATGATATCAATGGTCCGCCACAACACTGCCGCTTACAAAGAGGTCCAGTAGTGTGTGAAAATACTACATTTTCCTGTCCTGACAGTTCAATTAATGATTTCTATTTCACTTAAAGACTTTTTGAAACTGGATTGAAACTGGACTCTCTCAGGACTGCTTTCACAGAAGAAATGAAAATTCGCCCATGATCCTAGCACGATTTTGTGTGGCAGGCCTTCTCAAACGCGGCAGTGCGCAGCTCCAGACCGTAATTTCACTCCGATAAGGACGCTGCTCACAGTCTGATACAACGAGTTTTCGGAACTCTCCACAGTTTCCCCTTCATCTTTGTGATTAACGAACGATTCGTTCAAAATTCTTCATAACCAAAATTTAAGGTCCACTTTGACGTGTGCATTACACGTCAAGTCCGAAAAAGGCCGCTGTAGGTGAAGCTGAAAATGTGACACCATAGCTAGGGTTCCGAGCTCAATAGAAACCGCTAGTCGGTCAGAGAGGTTTACAAATTTTAGAGTAACAAAACTGTATTCTCCTCATTATAAAAATCTAAAAAAAAAAAACACAACTGAGAAAAAAAGGAAGACACCGACGACAGAACCTTCATCTAGATTTTTCTGTGTAGGGATTAGTGAAGCAGTTTGGTCCTGAGTGAACTTCCAGTACCGCGTCACACTGCACTGACTGAACGCTAGGTTTTGCTGCTTCTGCTGCCTATAATCCGTCTCGGTGGAGAGTCCCAAGAAGCATTGTTATTCCCCCACCTGCGGTTACCCAGTCACGCCTCTGATGATTTTTCAGGCCACAAAAAATTCTTCTTTCCCGATGCAGTAAACGATGCGAAAATGGTGTTTCATGGCTATTTGACGCGCTGATCACGAATTTGCTATCAATTTTGCATTTAAAAGTCTTGTTAAAGAGTTATGGAGTGCGTTTGGGTTGGGGAGGTTGTGTAGTATCAGAATTTGAAGCGTTATTCGACTGGTGGTTAAAGAATAGTCCTTGATTACTTTTGCAGAATAAATCCGTGAAGTTGCGGTCGTTGAAGAAGGTTTTAAGGCTACACAGACATCCTCTAATGGATCTTGGAGCTGCTTGAAAAGATTTTGATAACGGTTCATCGGGGTTTGGGGCGGGGTATAAGTCCGGGAGGTGGTTCTAAGCCACGTCGATGATGTTGTAGTGTCACCAACGCACGAAGGTCCAGACCCCAGGTGATGCCGAGAATTGAATCTCCTCCACGTAATGAGGGTGAAGTCGTTTGGCTGAAAAAAGGAAAGGAACTCGAACTGCTCGCAGATTTTTCGGCTGTTTCGATGGCAGAATGTTGAGAACCGAAAAACGTAATCCCCCAACCTTCCCCTAAATGAGTGCACAATCGTATGAGCCTAACTAAACTTTGAAGGTTTTGGTGAACTGAAATGCACATACAGCTCAATACTGTTTTGGAGTGGTTAGAGATGTGACGAAATAGTGCTATAGTGATGGACGCCCAGGTGGTCGTACTTTGTGCTCCGATTCTTTTATTATATGGAAGGATTGACTATTATTCTTATGTACACTACCGCTCATAGGATTTGGTTAGAAAGTGAGCGAGGTCGGGTTTTCGCGTCTTTCTCGTCTTTTTTGTATAACTCGCTTTAGAGTCAACTTTGAGCAAAACTAAGGAGAAATTCATGATCCTGGCTTTGAGGGCTATCCAATGGTATAGCCATTCCATGGGTTTCGTTGACCACCATGGAAGTTTCGCAATCAACCTGCTCTCTATATGCCGTAGACAAAGGGAAACGCAGACAGAAACGGTAGCGCCCGATCCGCCGTGGTACCGTAATTACAAACCTGACTGATAGCTAAACTTCTTTTGTTTTCAACGTAACAACCACGTGGTCTTTATCATCGGGTAGCCCTCGACGCCAGAATGATAAATATCACCCTTTTTTCTCTCAAAGTTGAGTTTGAAGCGAGTTATCCGAAAAAAGACGAAAAAGACGCGAAAACCTGACTTCGCTCGCTTTCTGTCCAAATCCTACGAGCGGTATTGTAATAAAACAGCAAGCACTGCGAAAGGAGTACACTGGAGGAAAAAACAGAAATTTCTATTGCACTAGTAAAACACAAAACCAACATAATTACAACTTCCAGCGTCCTCGCATTTGCCGATTCCACTAGGGGAAAGCCTTGCGATCGGGCTGTCGAATTGACCACGATGATCGTAGACGTACCCTGACGTAAAAATCATGTGAACACAGTTGTAATGAGACAGGATACAAAGCATAAAAGTTCAAGTAGCCGCAGAATAAAACATTTCTCTCAGGGAGGTGGACCACACAACTCAAGCAACAGCTACTCATACAGAGTGATTTTTTGTTAAAAAGTCCGTTTCTGTTTTTTGCTTTTCTGTATGCTTTTTCTTTTTTCCTGTGACTGCATGTGTCGATAAACTGTCTTCAAAATGCCGCGTACAGTTTCTGGACTCAAAAAAACATAGTGGCAAAAATTTCATCAGTAGAGGGGCCTTGGACCACTCGGCCAACTCGGCACGGTGGTGTTGTTGAAATCATAGGCGATATAGCACTCGCTATTTTCGTCGGTTTCTACCTCACTTCAAAAAATGACCCATATTTTCTTCCCACTACTACTAGAGCCAATAGCAAAATGGGTGATCTTACGACTACCCGGAAGGTAGTCTACCATCAAAATGTGGGCGCATGGACAGTTCTGCCAGCCGGGTCTGGCCATTCCCTTGGCAGTTATTAGTATTTCGCCGATTTCTCTACCAATTATCCTGAACATTTTCTTGTGCTCCCCCGACATTTATGTGTTCAGTTCTCTACATTGCTTACATTCCTGTGATCTAACGAGCTCCTAGAATGCGCTGTTGAAAAGGTCGCACTGAGCTGGAATCAGCTGCAACTCATTTGCGTGGCCTTATTATTCTATGCGCAAGCACGAAAGGTGAAACTGTTATTTCCTCTCCCCTTTTCAATTCTCTCTAGCAATCAGATTTTCCAACGACTAATAAATAGTGAAGTACAGTGAACCCAAGAAATCCCTTCCCATATTTTTCACTCAATCTGGAGAGCGTCACGCAATTACCACAGCGCTAAACTGAGGATGAATCAAAACTCACCACAAACGGAGTAAAGATCACCTGAATGTTGTCAACACTTCAACGACGATAGTGTTTTAGGCGAGGTATACGAGGGCTGCATCTCCCGTCATTCCCAAAGCAACACTCGCACGGAAAAAGCCTGAATGATAGTGGAGGGCGAGAAGAAAGAAAAGAAAGAGCTTGTTGGTAGGAACCCATTGCGCATCTAGCCCCTACTGACTGCGGAATATCGTTAAACGAGCGTTCTAAAGTGGCTTCTTGCAGTTTGCGTGCCAGATTGGCTCATTCCTATATTTCGTTTATTCAGAGGAATTAAAAGCTAGCACTTGGCAGGTGTTATAAAGTGATGGTCTACTTCACAATCTGATGGGAATCTCAGGCTTTACTCCTGACATTGTGCTGTGCCTTTGATCGAAATACGACAATCATTGGAAAAACCAATAGGTGGAATACGGGTTGTCGTTCAGGAGTAATTCTACTATATAAACTGCTTCTCAAGAGCATAGATGCCTCCCCCTTTCCCTTGTTCGTCATTATACGGTATGGATCGAATTTTTTGCAGAAGGAAATTCAAGAATGACTGGATTCCTCATCTTCAAGGTAAAATATTGATAGCTGGTAACGTAGTCTGAAGCTGCTTGCGTAGAGATATTTCACCGAATTTTTTTTATCCGCAACGTTTCGGGTCATAGACCCTTCATCAGGCCACTGTAATTTATAACATCACATCAAATCATATTCAGCAAAGAAGAAAAGATTATAAGAATTCAGAAACGCACGCGTGGGTGGGGCGGAAAGGTTTTCGTTACTTCTGCGATCGGCTCGTAACCCACGTGGATGACAGATGACCCTTGCTGGTGGGATTGGTTGGCGGGCCAAATGTGTTGTCAATGGTCGATATCATCCTATAATTACTTCGGGATATCAATGCCTCTCTCATCTCTTCCCGATTATTCATGGGCGGTGAAAGCTGTTTTAATTCCAATGCCTCCCGTAATTTCCGTTCGGCGGTGTCCGAAATGTTCTTGTGGATAATGCTCGTTGTCACGGTAGGCAAGCTGTCGTTGAGGTGTACCGATGAGGATGGACCAGCAAAGGTATCAAAGGTAACGTAAAGCTAGCCTATAAGTACTTCGAGGAACTTCATTCGGAGAGGGCGGATGCCTTTTGTGTTTTGAATTATCTTAGAGGACCCATTATCATATTCTGTAATCAAAAATACTTTCTGTGTTGTATCGTTGAAGCAATAAGCTGCTTGTGATTGATCGGTTAGCCTTGTTCTGTTCGGACAGATTCTGCACAGCCCCAACATCTGCTCTGCTTACTTTCCAAATCTGCGTCAAATGTTAGTGGATGGTCGACTAATTTTGATCAGGACTATTTGACGATTTCTCGATCGTCTGACAACCATATTCCTTCAAATGACAATCAAGTATTGGCATGCGCCGAAACGACATTGCTTCTCGGTCCACTCAATGCTACACAATAAAATGCAGATGTTTGAACAAGTTCACGGTAGACTATACGTCGTGACAGATTTGAACCACAGATTACTGCATTGAATTGTACTTCAAAGCGTCAACACATAAAATCTGTTTTGAACGTGTTGAAACACCTGTGAGCCTTACTGAGGTGGCTTTTTTTCTAACAACTGAGATTTATGATTCTGTCCTTCAACGGTGGCAGAAACATTCCCTCTATCTCTCGAGCCGGAATGATGGCGAAGGGGGAGGGGCGTATTGTGCTCACTCGGCCTATCTCAATACCGGGTACCTGCTTCTCTAGAAAGAAACGTGCAGGAAGCTCAAACTCAAGTGCAACCCACTCACATTGAGCTTCTGATTGATTTATTAATATTTGTATTTACCTTATATTGCAATATCAATATCACGGTACACTGCGACGCATAAGTATAACAACACCTTCGAAATGGGCGCATCATATGTTGGATCAAGGTTTTGAATATTGGGGAGAGATTCTATGTTTTCTGCTTCGGCGAAAACAGAGGATAACTTGACATGTCTCCAACATTTCCATTTGACCTTTAGTGATAGGAAAGAATTCGTATTTTGCACGGCGCATAAGTATAACAACACTTGAGAAACGTGAAAACGCCTTCCGACGACCGCCACATTGTGTCATTTCCCTCATAATATTGGATCAGGGTGATGCTACTTGTCCACATCCCAGGTGAACTTCACCCGTCTTCTAACGAGAATGTCATGTTAGCTCCTTGGATTTGGATTTGGATAGAATTCCAGCTAGATAGGACCACGAGCTGAATGTAGTTTCGAGTTCGTGCAGGATTCTGAATCGTTCAACGCCTGTACTTACCTTCACGTCCTGTTAAGCATGGGAAACAATTGCAGTGAGATTCCCGGTGAACTTAACAAAAATACACAGACCTGTTTTAAAACATTTTTTTGTGCAACAATCACCTGTGGCGTCCGGGCTTGTACTGTGCTTCAAGCATTTTATTTTGGCGGTGCCGACTTCATCAATGAAAGGAGGGACACCTCTCGCGACAGTACACCGCAGCGGTTGAAAGCTCATAAACACCACTTAACTCCGATTCAACAAGGGAGCGTGCCATTCATGAAATTTCGAAAACAGGTCTTCTAATTGACTCAGGCGCACTCTTCCCGAATGGAAAATAAGACCTTCCTAAGGCTTAACGTTAACAACTTATAATTGATTCGATCTACTCTGTAAACTGCAACTTTACTGTTTTCCGAGTCCGGTTTTTTTTTTCAGCAGCAGTAAAGCACTGGAAGAGCTCAATGCAGCTTTTACAAAGTGAGAATGCTTCTGAACACGAGTGCGCTTGACGTGGTGGGTTCATTCTGAGATTTTGCATTTTCCAACTCTCATAAAACATCAGATAAATTTCGAACCGCCATATTTTCTGTATTAATGGGAACAGGAAGAACACTTCGATTATGAAATTTAGAGAATCCAAGTCTTCCTTTCCACAAAACTTATGCTTACCACACTGAAAAAATAATAAGAAATTTTCCCTCGAATTCGAACCAAGGATTATCTGACAGCCTGTCTGAAAAAGCCTGAGCTGCTCATAATGACTCACCCAAAACTGCTCAAAATGCTTGAGCTGCTGAGATTCTGCAATAATGAGACGTCATCTTCCATGTGTTACAAAACTTTTAGCATTTATGGTGCATATATGGTTTCCGCTTCGATTAAGTCTGACGCATGGACCAGGCGGCGGGCCGTGCGGGGTTGGCGGCCTCATTTGGAGAATGGGTTTTCAATTCGCGCGAGGTGATCTAACGTCGCAGCCCCATCAGACTAAAATTATTACGCGAACTCTGCAATGGACCCGAAACAAAAACTTGCGGATTCTCGGATTTTGGATGACTCAAAAAAAAACAGTGGTCGCGGTTATTCGATTCGAACGGGCAAATTTAATATAGCAACATCGAGTGAAGCTGTTGATGTTCAAAATTACCTTTCTCATCTATGAATATTTGCGCTATAGTCATGTACTTGATTATATTGGCATTGTGACCGAAAACATTGTGTCCACAGATGAAATTTATAGCCCCGAGGGGGAAAGATATTTGAGAAAAGCGCGATGTCAATAGACTTTTGTCCACTGCTATAGATGGAACTTCTGAAATAACGCAGGAAATAAAAGCACGACTGCAAATCACAAATATCAAAGGTAATAGCTCCCAATTTTTTATATGATGCCCATTGCAAAACATAGTTTCAGAGTCAGAGAAAGCGTGCTCTGATTAAGTAGACCACATTCATCTCTTCTCAACTACCTATTCGTGACACGCGAGGTTTCTGGTTGAGCAAAAAATGTCGTTTTGTGTCACCATAATCGTCAATCTTACTACCCTCACGATAACAACACTGGTTGTTAATCTAATACCTTGCATTAGATCTTTCTATTATCTAGCGTTTACCAGGGTTCCCCTAGAAAGTGTTTTCATGCAGAAAATGAATTCTGTTCCTCACCTACATACTCTTCATTCTTATAAAACAATATCGATCCAGCGAAAAGTGATGACAAGACGACCGGGCACAAAATGATTTTGTAGTCGCTGCTAACGAGGGAAAACACTTCAGGTTTCCCTTATTCTCACTACGGATAATGGGAAAAGTTTTCCACGTATGTCTGTTTCTGCCGTAACAGGTAGCCACTGCCGCTCTGAAGAAAGACGAGCACCGAAGTTATCCTTGCATACATCACAGGATTACACAAACACGTGTTCTCAAGTTGTTCGGTTATAGATAGACATTGTACCGGTCAACTTGAATTGCGAAAGGAACCTTCGCCTCATAGAACGAAGTGCGTCTTTATATCGGATGTATTTTTTCGACTTGTCAATTCTGTAATGGTGTTTGTATAACCCATTG
Organism: Aplectana chamaeleonis; assembly: GCA_029168955.1. Classification (NCBI taxonomy): domain Eukaryota; kingdom Metazoa; phylum Nematoda; class Chromadorea; order Rhabditida; family Cosmocercidae; genus Aplectana; species Aplectana chamaeleonis. The sequence continues at coordinate 128,861 of JAPDOI010000687.1, forward strand.
GGTACAGAGAGGGTTTTTCCTACATGACAACATATATTATCAAGGGGTAAAACATTGTCCTCGCTGTCAGTGAATGGAATTATTCTGCCTCTGTTCACTTACATTGTGCTCTTGCATAGGACAAGGTCTCTATGTCTAGCCCGAATTCCGCAACATTTGAACAAAGGAAAGCTTCTTCATACATATACCTTCAACTCTGAAAACTCTAATCCCTATGATCTAGCCCAATGCTTCTGAGATGATATGTCATATCCCTACTCGCTTTCGATTCATTCAGTGTAGCAAAATCGGAGATCATAGACCACAATCCTAATGTCAATGTTGCAGGTATTTTCAAAACCTCTTATGACTCTCAACTATGACTACTTGCACTTTTGGTGCGGTATCTCACTCACTGTCATCTCCGTAGCGATCTTATTTCTTACCTCAGTTGTTGGTGTGGTGAGTGTGTGTTATATGTGACACATTTCTTTTTTCAATGATACACACTACCGACTTACTATATATTTCTTCACACAGGGCATTCGATGCAGTGATAGCTATTCGAAATGGACGTCGTACCAGATAATGTTTTGTATATCAATTTGCAATATCGTGCAGCTGTCTGCACACGGAGTTGGTGGTGTTGCGCTCATGACAAACTGGGAGATGCCTCCGATACTGAACCTGGTACACAAATATTTCTGCACAGTTAGATCAATAAAGCACAAATTTTGTCAGTGCGGAGAGTCGAAGGCTTCGGTTTCCTTGCTTTTCCAGAAGTTATTTCATTCTTCTTCTTCTGCTTCTTCTTCTTCTTCTTCTTCTTCTTCTTCTTCTTCTTCTTCTTCTTCTTCTTCTTCTTCTTCTTCTTCTTCTTCTTTTCTTCTTCTTTCTTCTTCTTTCTTCTTCTTCTTCTTCTTCTTCTTCTTCTTCTTCTTCTTCTTCTTCTTCTTCTTCTTCTTCTGCTTCTTCTTCTGCTTCTTCTTCTGCTTCTTCTTCTGCTTCTTCTTTTGCTTCTTCTTCTGCTTCTTCTTCATTCTGCTTCTTCTTCTGCTTCTTCTTCTGCTTCTTCTTCTGCTTCTTCTTCTGCTTCTTCTCCTGCTTCTTCTTCTGCTTCTTCTTCTCTGTTTCTTCTTCTGCTTCTTCTTCTGCTTCTTC